>RCIC01000005.1:3135000-3555000 GCA_018883505.1 Ceratosolen fusciceps
TTTAATGGATTGGGCTTTGAAAGCTCCGCATAGCTTATGCAGGACTACTTAGCCCGAGGCTTTTAACGCCTACGCTGCCGACTTTACTCGACGGGCAAATGCAAACTGACCTTGACGCCTCTTAAGCTCCTTATGCATTATTTACTTTTCCTTCGGCGCGGTGCCAATTTAGGGAAAATTTCAAGTATAAATGTGACTTTGACGTGTTTTTGCTACAACATCCTCGTTTGAAATAAAGAAAAAGAAGAAGAAGAAGAAGAAGAAGAAGAAGAAGAAGTAGTAGAAGAAAAAAAAGAAAAATCAGCATATACGTGAGCGGGAGTGTCACGAGGAGCAGCTATAAAGAACGAAGCAGGTCGAGTTTTATTTCTCGTAGTATTTGCATTGGCGTCATCGAGGCGTCAAAGGACGTCACTCGCTTTGAGCTTCACTTTCAACACTTCTCACTCTCTCTCTCTCTCTCTCTCTCTCTCTCTCACTCCATCTCCCTCGCTCCCGAGCCCCTTTCATCACGCCTCTCACGAATCGAATAACGCTAATTGAAAACCTGGTAAGAAGTCGTCGCGTGTAAAGCATTCGATGCCCGTATCGTATTTTACAAAAAAAAAAAAAAAATCTCTGAGCTAAATTAACGTGAAAAGGAAAAAAATCGGATAAATAAATAAAACGCTCGGCTCGCGTCGCCGCCTATGTGAATGGATAGAGGACGTCGATGTTTTGTGTACCGAGTTTTATGGCTCGAGCCTCTCTTAACAGGAAAAAATTGTACGAACGTTAAATACGAAAGGAAGGCGGCGGCGGGGCACCTTGACACCTTCGCCGAGAGCGCTTCCACTCTTTATTCGTTATTATCCACGATTCATCCTTATCGCACCTCCTAGACGGTGGTTTTCCATCAGCAAGCCAGCTCGCTCTTCACACCACTAGTCGATAATACTCTCTCGGGTTCATCAATTGTCCCGTAAAAATCTATGGAAATGGTTATTCTTTTATTCGAAAACGGTCGCGATAACTGACCGCGCTCTAGAAACGAAGGTAAAGACGGAGTTAGAGAGAGAGAGAGAGAGAGAGAGAGATAGGGGGAGGGGAGGGGGGAGTAGATATTAGAATTTGAATGCAATTTCGTTTATAAACACTGCCAAGGACGTTTCCATGACGTTTTAGGATAAATTTTTTTTCCCTTGACTCGCTCAGGTGTTTAAAAATCGACAGTTTGCAGACTCCCGAGAGTTAGATAAAAGCAACGATAACAGGGGCGATGGCGTGGCGGAGGGCAAAGATAGGCTGGATTGCGATTCGCGTGGAAAATCCAAAGGGAAAGAAGCCCAATCCGTAGACGGTCACAGGTAATGATCATCTGCGGCACTATTTCATCATCGGTGACCAGTTATAGATCATAGGACACCCGGGGATATAACGTATATACCTCATACGCGAAGCGCCCTCTTTTCAACATGACTCGATCGACACTCACACGTACACAAAAACAAAATGTCATAATTGTATAAACGAGTACACGCATGCATTACCCTCTCGTCTGTAGGCGTAGGTGCGTACGAAGGCGCGCGCGCGCGCGCGCCACCTTCGCCCTCCCATCGTATGTGCCTGTGTGCGTGTGTGTACGCGCATCTGCGGGCTTACGCATACGCGTGGGGGAGGGCGCAAGGGCCGCACACGCTTAATGATTCTTATTAATATTATTGTTATTACTAAAAAAAAAAAGAAAAGAAGAAATCATTATTAATTATTATTATCATTAATTATTAATTATCATTAGTTATTAATTATTGTAAAGGAAAGTAATGTATATTAAGAGGTAATAAATTAAATAACGATTAATTATAAAAAAAAACAAAATATTTGTGTGAGAAGAGACGCCCAAGATGCTTTGAGACACAGGTATTCTTTGAGGTAGTAGCTTCTGTACATTTACCCTTATTAAGGTTTAAGGTTTGCACATATAAAAGAAAATGTATAGCGTGGATTCGAAATTGTAGCGAGACGCGACTGACTGCGAGATTTCGTTTTTTCATTATTCTTTTGATCCGAGCGACCGGTCGAACGAATGAAAAAACGTAATATTGTAATAATAATAATAATAATAATAATAATAATAATAGTAATAACAACAATAATAATAATAATAATAATAATAATAATAATAATAATAGGGGGGAAAGGAAGGGTCTGTTAAAAAGTATAGGCAAGTGTATTATTATTTTCATTTTAAAAAGGGTGGGTGGGTGGAGCGGGGGGCTTAGGCGACTAAGGCGGACCCGCTTTTAGATTGTTTCATTAGGTAAATAAAAGAAGTAGATGAAGAAGAAGAAGAAGAAGAAAATGATCGAAACGCGGACTAAAAGAATATAAATTGCCGGGATTTACGATTGGTGCTTTGGAAATAAATTAGACTGAATTTTATTGTTGTACGTTTTAATCGAGAATAAAGAATAAAGAAATTTAATGAATTTTAGGCAAATTTGCGTTGAGGGGGTTTAGAGAGAAATCGGGGCGGCAAGGAAATTTAAAAGAAAAGCTGTCGCGGAAAATTTACTCCCGCGCTAGACAATTTGATGATAGCATTATTATCATTATTTCTTAATCGGATGAAGCTTTTTACATGTGCGTTGACTTTAGACTTTGTTAGAAAATACGCGTATGTTTGTAATAAATAGACGCTCGGGCAATTACCCGGATTCGTCGTATTCTAGTTATTAGAGCCATTCGAAACCTCTTTGTCATTCGTGCGTCCATGGCTTTTCCGTGTTATTCGAATACTGGACCGATAACTTACCTTTATTTTCATACCTTCTATGAGATTTACATTTTATAAAAACCCTATCGTTTTAGCTTTATTGGTCTTCTTAGTGATTTTTTACAATTCGGTAGAAATTTTTTTTTTTTTTAACTCCCTTCTGAGGATTTTTGTGATTTTAATGGACAATCGCCGTTCTCATTAAATTTCCTAAGCCTTTACAGAAATTCGTTCGATTGAGTCTTAAATTTTTAAACCGGAATTTCGTGTATAGTCGAATAACATGAACAGGAGAAACCGTCAGGACACAATATTGGTATCATCCTTAGAGAAGAAAGTGTGCGTATACAGCATATATATATATATATATATATATATGTATATGTATGTATATATGTATGTATGCATGTATATCGTATTGATGGCCCGTACGTCTAATGTTTGAAAGCACAGCTTACGCCTGCTAGATACAGACACACATGCCTATACATTTTTAATTAATCAAGAGGATTTGAGTTAAGACGTTTTGTTTGACACCGAAAGACGAATAGGTGAACGAATGAATGGGTTGGAATGGGTGAGGAATAGGACGAGTGAAGGAGAACGTAATAGAATGGGGTTGCGCAACATATTTATGTCATAGTAAACAATCAATTTAATGATAAGACGACAAATGTAATGTACACACGAATATATGGATAGACTACATTATCTATCGACTGGCGCATTTATATTTGAAGATTATTGGCGATGCGCTACATACAGGATTCATTATATAGTTATTTAGTATAAATGTAAGAAAAATGAAGAATTATATAAAAGGATGAGAGTCGGTGAGCTTGTGAACAAGTGTGAAAGGAAGATTACAGTACATAAACAATATTATATTCTAACGATTATTAAAAAGAATAATATACATAGTAAATATAGCGTTTAAAGAAGGTCCTTTTCGCAAGAGTTGACAGGCATTGACTTCGTATATTGACAGAGAACGTGTGTGGGTGGGCTCGAATGAGAGGCATGTATGAGCGTATGTGTATCGAGAGTACCGCTGGGACTTTCAGCGAGTTTTGTGAAAGTTCATGAGCAATTTCAAAGAGAAATATATAAGGATTGTACAAGTGCATGTCGGGATAAAGGACGCCATTGTTTTGAAAATAACGAGCTATATTATAATTAGTGGCTTCTCTAATTGTCTTATTCGTGTATGCTTAGCACGTACATGTTCATTAAAAGTGAAAGGAATGGAAAAGAAGACATCTTTCGTTATTTTTCTTAATCAAGAACATCGTAAAGTATTGAACGAAAGATTCCTTTTATTTTTTTATTTCTTACAACCCAGTTTATAGTAAAGGAAAAAGTACAATATTATACGTAATTGTTAAATTACGTGTATGGAAGACAATTAGGCGAGGGGCGTCATGGGGCGTCGTGGGGCGATGTGTAGCGTAATGTAAAATTATATAAGAGAGAGATAGAGAGATAGATAGATAGAGAGAGAGAGAGAGAGAGAGAGAGAGAGAGAGAGATGGGAGGGAGGGCTTTAGAGCGAAGTTAGATAAAAAAAATAAAGAAAAAAGATTATGACCGAGTCGAGTTTGAATTTCGCTAAAATAGATTGACGAGCCCCCCCCCCCCGATACCCTGCCGCGCTAATGCATGTACACTCGGCGATGCGCATATGTCCTAGACTCGCCAAACTGCCGCGGCCGGCTTCCTTCTCTCGTCGTTTCCCGCGAACCTGAATACAATACAATGTGAATTAAGGCATTCCTGCAACTCGTGCGAGTGACTCTTTAATGTCGCGAAGCTAATGCGATGTGTCGGTCTCGCGACAGCCAGGCGAGTAACGCTGCTGCACCGCACCCACAAACAACGTGAATTTCCGATTAACAAATAAAATATAAGGATATGTCGCGACCTGGAGGCGCGAGCAGTCGAAAATAAAAGGATTATGACGACAAGGACGACGACGACGACGACGACGACGACGACGACGACGACGACGACGACGACGATGATTATGATAATGATAATATACGTTTAACGTTTGCCAGTCTACACAAGCACTTGTAAACAAACTCGATGAGGTCCAAAAGTGTTTCAATTGTTGAACGATAGAATCTTGAAATGAAAAGTATTATTATTTTGATAACCGAGAAAAATTACTGCAATTAATATAAAGGAAATTGTAAATTTTTAAAGTTGATAGATATTTATTTTAGAAAAATGATGAAAAATGGATAATATTATATTGGATGCCGAGGCGCTACGTAATGAAATCTTTGTGGACGTTGTCGATTTTGCCGGTGCCCAGGTTGTATGTACATAATAAATATTAAAAGAAAAGTAATAAAGTTTAAACCGAGTCGAAGAATATACAAATAACAAATCGAAATAAAGTAGCGAAGGCGTCGATGTCATTTGAACGTAAGTGAAAGATGACACAACCATGTAAATAGCGATAGTTGGGGGAGGGATGACGGAACGAATGGGAAGGATAGCGGCGAGGGGGGAGGGAGAGGAGTCAAGTAAACTATAAGTCTATATATATATATATATGTATGTGTGTATATATGTATATGTGCATATATATGTATACAATATATGTGTATGCGTAAGCATAAGCGTACATGCACGCGTGAAAAGTTCGTGCATATATGCATGCATTTCTTGAATGTGTGGGAGGAGTCATGAGCCCAGCTTAAAATCAGCATAATCGTTCGTATACAAATATACGTATACATATTCATATATATATATATATATATATATATATATATATATATGTGTGTGTGCATACATAAAGAAAAACTCGAGAATTTTTTTCATCTACGTGTATGAGAAGATAAAGGTAAAAGAGAGATAATAAATAACTTTTCCTTACTTTTCTCACTGGAATAATTTCGATTTAGAAAGCCTAAACTTAAAGGAGACAAATTATTCTCAGTGATATCGAGTATTAAATTTAAAGCTAAAAAGAAATATATATGTATATACATAGAGAACTATGAATACGTGTACATCCATATGTGCATATAATACATAGGTATTATATTATGTGTGTGTGTGTATATAGGCGCGCGCGCGTGCACAAACAAACACACATGCACAAGCGTGTGCGCGAGGAAAGAAAAGTCTCTCTCTTTTTTTTCTTCTTATTTTAAACAAAAAAAATCTCCTTTCCCTATTTCGCACGTGTCTGTAAATAATAATAATATGTTGAAAGCAAAGAGAAGGAAGTCGTGTAGCAATCGAAAATGAAGAAAAAGAAGAATAAGAAGGATATTAGAAATCGTGGGTAGTGTAGTAAATAAGTACCCATGACTGTGTGTATTTTCGATCCGTTCGTTCGATCGCGCCCTTCTGTTTCTTCTTCCTTCTCTCAATCGACGCGATTAGTTACTACAAATTAATAATTGTTATCGCTTATTAATTCTTAATAATAATTATTATTATTAATTATTAATTATTAATTATTATCGCTACTATTATTATTACTATTATTACTATTATTACTATTACTATTATTATTATTATTATTATTATTATTATTATTGCTATTACTAATTATTACTACTATTAATTAATTATTATTAATTATTATTAATTATTATTAATTATTAATTATTATTATTGACTATTACTATTATTACCAATTATAAAATGATTGTATTATTGTATATTACCGATTGATTAGTTGTCTCCCGTTGAAACGTGCAATATGTACAAAAAAATGATAAAAAGAAAAAAAACAGAAAAAAAAGAGCGAGGAAGCCTAATAAAGGTATGGAAGAGCGGATGGAGGGATCGGCAGATAGAGCGGAGCTCAGGCCTCGTATGAACCGACAATGTTTTTTTCGTTTTTTTTTGTTTTGTTTTTTTTTTTTCGTTCTTACTTTGGTGTAAGGGGCCCCGAGACGAATGCCTCCCACCCCCCCTACCCCCAACGGCGGACGGGAGCTCCAACAACGACGAAACGCGCGCGTTGATGAGAATGATAACGTCGCCGTCGGCGGGGGAGGCAATCGGCTCGTGCGAGCGCAGGTTCAAGTGTAGACGGGAGAAAGCGAGAGAGAGAGCGAGCGAGAGAGAGAGAGAGAGAGAGAGAGAGAGAGTGTGTGTAAAGGAAGGGAAGGAGGCGAGGAGATCGAAAGAAAGCGTTAGAAGAGAGACAAGTGGGAAAAGAGCCATCTGTCTGTTGTATAGTACTTTTATTTCCACCTTTTTTTACATAAAAACAAGCAAGATCGGCATGGACCATGCTTATGTATGGATGATATGTTCCAATAATAGAGTAAATCTCTCAACAAATGCATAAAATCGGCCTTTTTCTTTTTTATTTCTTGACACACGCACACACACCACGAATCTAAATCTCTATTTGCTTTATTTCTTTAATTTTAATTTTATCCTTTATTTATTCATTTATTTACTTACTTACTTACTTACTTACTTACTTACTTACTTATTTATTTATTTATTTATTTTTGTTTTTTTTTGTTTTTATTTTTTTTTCGTACCTTTCTTTATTTATAATCCATTTTTTGTTTAGTTTCATATTAGCGTTTATATTATTATTTTTCCATAATTATTTAACTATCTTTCCCGATCCTTTATAAATCGACGCCCCTCGCCCCTCTTAACACATCGCAATGCAACATGGATAAATGATATTTCAATGTCCGGAGAGGCGTGGACCGCTTATTGCTTCTCCGTTCGCTCGATTGGTTATCTCTGCTTAACGATGGGCTGCAGCGAACATCCAGGAGAAGAGGGATCCAGACGAGGCTTTTTCCAGCCTCTTACCCGGTACCGGGAACGTTCGGCATCGACGCAACTGCTGCTAACCGGTCCATAGTTTCCTATGTACCCGTCCGATCTCCGACCTCGTACCTTCCTCCCGGATGCTTTCTCAGCTCTTCCTCGGCTTTCATCATTCGCGCAAACAAGGACTCGGAACTCAACGTGGCGCATCTCTTGGTAATAATTGCAATTCCCAGACAAATCTCCATTACCTGCAAGACGTTTCGTAAGTTAGGGGAACGAATATCGCGGTGCCTGGCGAGGTAAGTCCAGGTAAGTAATTTCGAGTTAAAAGAGGATATGGGAGTCTGACCAGACGTTGCACTTGTGAGTGGGATTCATGGGCGAACCCTTGGGACAGTCGTATGCCCTGGCGAAGTCCTCGCTGTTGGAGAGGGGACCCAGCACCCGGACGGGACCCGGCGAGTGGACGCTGCTCCGTATCTTAGTGAGGGCGTCCTCGGGACGCATCGAGCCGCACCAGATCTGCGCGTAGTTCAGGAAGAACAGCTGATCGTGGGTGAGATTGACTCCCGGTAGAAGAGGCTCTTCTCCGTGGTTCGCGACCCATTTCTTATACGCCTGTGACAATTCAGCGCATCGTCGGGGGATTTTACGGATACCACATGAGCTTATTTGATATATTAATAAATTCAAGGTAATAAAACGGACGATTGAGAAACTGACCCGGAAGGACTGCTTGAGGCCGCCGTTGTCGGCAATGTTCTCGCCCTGCGTCATCCTACCGTTCACGTAGAGGTCGACCTCCTGGACCTTGTATCTCGAGTACTGGTCGACGATGCACTGGGCGCGCTCCCGGAAAGCCCGGACGGTCGCGTTGTTCCACCACTGCATCATGTTGCCGTCCTTGTCGAATTGGCGACCCTTGTCGTCGAAGCCGTGGGTGATCTCGTGGCCGATCACCACGCCGATGCCCCCGTAATTCAAAGACTTGGGGAAGTGCTGCGAGTAGAACAGCGGCTGGAGTATCCCCGCCGGGAACACTACCGACAGTTCATAATTCCATTTTCCTTTGCTTATTAATTGTCAATCACTCAGGGCTTACAATTACATTACACTTTAGATTAAAATTTCCATTCTGGCGTTCTTCCATCAACGTCAACATTCTCAATCGAAAATTATTTTTCTCAGTAATTAACAGTCTCTCCCACCCCCCAACCCCAATAACCGACCCACCAACCGTTCGTCCAACACCCATTGGCAAGAGTCATATGCGTTTTACCGATTAATAAAAAGTTCATTTGCACATTGTCGTCTTTCGAATTTCAATATTTATTGATTTATTGGCACGCCTGGTTAAGGCAATACCATGCACACACGTGAATACAGATTGTTTTAGTAATAAAAGGTTCGGCTCCTCGTCGTAATCGAGGCATGGCGAAAAGATTTAATTTAATTTCTCAGTAATATTTTTTCCCTTGTTTCGTTTATAACAGAGTAAATGGGATTTATCAGTTTACGTGTATTTATGCTAATAATAACCGATGGATTTAGTTCACGAATAAATTTGTTCTAATTAATCGATTAATTAATTCCCACAATGATATTTATTCAATAACATTGACTGTTTATTCTATATTATTGTAGTTTGGGGATTTTTGACAATGGCTTATTGATAAAATGACAGTTACCCTTACATTCCAATAACCCGTACAATATTATTATTATAAAGCCAACGGATTCAAGAAACTTTGCCTTTTAACGGGATCTAAAAATTTTCGCTTTTATTATAACGATCACTATACTACAATAAAGCAAAATCAAAATATTCGTTATTTTTCACACTCATTGATTCGAATAATACGAAACCAAGTTATCGATCGTATTCTTTACACCTTGTTTTTTTTTTCTATCCATTCGACTTGCAATAGAAAGTCTCTAATAAATACCGTATTGTATGATTCATTCTAAATCAGCTGCATGCAGAAAAGTTATGATACAAAAGAAGTAAATGCAGCTCAATGGTACGTATATTCAAGCCGGCGAACTTATTTTAACGAACTGCATTTCCTTTAATTTTATTGTAAATATTATTATTCCTATACGTCACGAGAATATTAATCTTTACCCTATATAATAATAAAAAGTTTTGGGATATAAATTACTAAGGAAAAACTTATTTTTACAAAATGAAAAACAGCCGGAGGTGTTTTGGATCTTTTATAGAGAATGGCCGCATTCCAAGCAATCGTATAACTGTAAATGAAAATAAAAAGAAAAGCCTCGCTTGCAATCTACTTAAATCACGATCGAGAAGAAAAGCTTCGAATATATTGGCCTTTTAATGATAAAATGTGGAAAAGCGATATCGTGTAAAAACTTGGGTCTTTGTGCGGGAATGTACCATAACGACAGTTCAGCTTCGTCTATGTATTATATATTATTTACATAAGGTACTTCTTACGTATAGGAATTTGAGGGTCGGATATGACTTTGGTGGAAATATATCAGCTCAGACATAAAAATAAATAATTGGCCAAGACATGCGATAAAGTATCGGGCAATAGAAACGAGTATTTCTTGGACGAGTCGTTAGTCGACGACGAATTCTCATCGATTGTAATGAGAAAGTCGAGGAGGGTGTATCGCATCGGACCTAGGAAAACAACGGCAGTTGTAGGCCGTCGTCAAAGAGGCTATTCGATATTATCAAATGTCTTAGAGATGGGAGAACGGAGACAGCCGAGAAATTAAAGTAAATAAGTAAATAAGTAAGTAAGTAAGTAAGTAAGTAAGTAAGTAAGTAAGTAAGTAAGTAAGTAAATAATAAAGTCGATTGTTCAAGGACATGGGTCCAGCCGTACCTATGTCGTTCTTGTTGGGATTGTAAAAAGCGTTGACGACTGCTGGCTCGGTCGACCATTTGTCCTTGTCCACGGGCTGTCGCAGCTTCTGCAGATTATGATAGGCGTCGTACTTCAATACAGCGAAGACGTTCTCGAGGAAACGGTCTTCCGTAATATTCAGCTACGGCAGACCATTAACAGGGATTCACATTAGATTTGCATTGTCCAATTTCGTATAGGCGACTGGGGCAAGGGGGGGGAGGGCAATGCACACCATCACGTATTCGTTGGAGAGCTCGACCGGATCTTTGAGGAACTCGGGGTAGCCGATCCGCTCGTTCATCGAGTCTGCCTTGCTCTTGGCCACGGCCCTCGTTTCGTCGTCCATCCAGTGATTTTCTGCGAGGAGCTCGTTAAAGGCCTCGCGCAGCGTGTGGATCATCTCCAGCGCCGTTTCCTGTATAAGATGTATAATTTTTTTTTTTTTTAATCCCACGCCAAAGACGAAGGAGGCAGGGGGAAGGGAGCAGAAGTCACTTGTTCACCCGATTCGGAAACGACTTGGCAAAGTTATAAAAGAATCACCTGTAAAATAAATTTCTCCTCCTCCCCTCCCCCTCCCTCCCAGCCCTTTCTCACTTGTTAAGACTTTATTGAAATTACGAATAATCTTGTTCCGCGTGCGTTCATAAGAAATGCGTGCGTAGTCGCGAAGGAGATGATGGTAATTAATGGGAATGAGCGGCTCGACGCTCCTACCTTGCTCTCGTGGTTGAAATTCTCTCGTATGAAGAGAGCCCCGACGGCCATGCCGAGCTTCTTGTTTGTCCACTCGACGCACCGGGACCAGCGCACTCGCTCGCTCAGGATACCGAGCAAGATCTTGCGGAACTCGATGCGCTTCTGCTGGTAGTCGTCGATCATGTGCGGCATTATCGACATCACCAGCCGCCAAAGTAGGTAATTGTGCAGAGTCCTGTGTAAAGAATTAAAACGACCTTACCTTCGGCTCTTGCCAAACTTTACCCAGTTACCCAACTTGCCCTAACCGCTGTTCGCATAATTCGGTAATACCGTAACTCGGCATCGCCTCGAGCTTTTTGGCAAACTAAAAATATAAATCTTCCGATTTCATTTGTACGTCGAATTAACTATGTATTTAACCTACTGAATTCGATTCTAAATGAAATTTTTCAATAAACGGAGGATTTTTATTTGCAATACAGCGTTTTCTAAATGAAAATTTATTTAAATAATCAATTGACAACGATGCAGTAGATACGAGAGTCTGTTATTGCCATGTAAACGCTGAATACGTCAAAGTTACAATACCCGCTAAAAGAAAAAAGTAAAATAAATAAATAAATAAATAAAAATAAATTCACTTTGAGTTGGAGGATAAAAAAATCTTTGAAAGCGTTTTAAAGGATTTAGTGAAAGGTAACGTTATTACAATATTCTCGGAAATTCACGATGGGGAAATCCGATAAAAATATCGGTTTTATAAAACCGATCAATCCAAGCGAAATGGTTTCGATAAATTTTTCGTCCAAAAGTCTCGTGCACGGGGGGTTCTGAAATATTTTCCTAATCCGTTGAATTTATTTCGAGTTGGGAATAATAATTTGTGCGCAATGCCTTCGCTTCGGTAATATGCGCTGTTACGAAAACGAGTCGACCACGTGAGATTATTGCTTTTTCGTCTTGATTTTTCCAATCGCACCTGAAATGCGCATTTCTGCGCCTCGCGCCTTATCGTAACTAGCAGCTGTTGATCAAATTTTGAAGTACAATACTATTTATAGAACGCGATAGTGATGATTATTGAAGGAAACCAGTGTTTCGTGTATCCGAACGCGCTGCTGCGTATCACAATCCGATATCGCATTGAGGCAGGAGACAGAGAGATTACGTCACAGGCGAAGGCTCGTCCGGAAAATTAACTGTCAAATCATTATAATAACAAGGCTCTTGCTTCTGATATCCGAAACTGATTGAAGGAAAAAAAAGGCAAGATCATCCTACACGATATCAATTTCCTATGATAATCGAATATAACTTCTATTCTATGCTTAACTTTTAACTTTGACCTTCATTTCGGCTCCGAGCTGACAGATCCTCCATTTAAGCCTTGACGATATTCTCTAATTCCTTTTATAGTATGGAGATAGGAATCTCCATTGCGATCACTTTGATCTCTATTTTTACTTATACTCATTTCCTGTTATTTTCTCCGAAGCATACGTTTTGACGATTTATCCTACTCCTCGTGCTCGCGATCGTCACATTTAAAAAACCGATAACTCAGCATTAATGCTAAGTTCCCGTAAACAATGATCATTACACCAGAAGTTTATACGAGTTTATAACTTTACTATTCTTCCGATGATAAATTTCACCTAAATGAGATATTGATAAAGTTTTTATTTCATTTAAAATCAGTCGCGGAATTCGTCAAGTCAGTACGTAGTCGCTCTATTATGATATTAGCGAAAAAAATGCTTCCAAGTAAATTATTTATGATCTATAAATCAACGGGTAAAATCCTACCTCGGATCGTACCGTATGCGTAGATATTAAAATTTCTTTAATAATTACACGCTCTTCGATTATTTTCACAACGTATAACAGAAGATTTATTATTATTATTATTATTATTATTATTATTATTATTATTATTATTATTATTATTATTATTGTGACTATCGGTTATTTGCCTAAAAGTAGGAGAGCAAAGCGTTCGAATGTTTTGCGAGTAAAGAAATAAAATAAGGAGTAAGGAGGAAGGGGCAGAGGAAAGAAAGGGCTTGGGGGTCTCCTACCTCCGGGGCGTCCTCTGTATGATTTGACCCATTTGCACGAAGTACGGCATCGCGTAGGCGACTAGAGGTTCCTCGTCCGTAATCGGGGAGACGAGGAACTTCTCGAGGTAGATCCGCCAGCGTAGCTGCGGCACCTCCCGCTGTAGCTCGCGCAGCGTCAATTTCCTGTAGATGGCCGATGTGTCATGTCGATCAGCCTCCGGTAGCGAAGCCTGCAATCGTAATTCTCGAATTTAGTTTATTTCACATTATTCAGGAAATATTTCTCTTGGAGCTATTTCACTCCGGAGCATCATCGCGTTCGACAGCGAGCCCTTGATGTCACTTTAATTTCATGAACCAATACAGCCGAAGCCTTGCATGACTTTCACCTTTCAAACCCATCGATTTCTTTTCCCGGTGCTCTATTTTCATTGCCCATCAATCCACGGGAACACCTATACACCTCAATCATTCGAATTCAAGTGTTAAGGACAGTGGATTTAAAAATACTTTGTTTCCTCCCCCCTCCCCGCCCCTTAATTATTCGTTATCTGTGACTGCGGCGAATGACAGAATTCATTGAAATTTATTTTATTAAGTTTTCCAAATTGACATAATCAAAATATTGCACTTTTAAAATTGGCCTCTGCTCAAGAGCTCGATTAATCCTAGAGAAATATTTATAATTTTTTATAAAATTATTAATAATTCTTATTACCAGGAGCGCGTTTTCAGTCTCAATATTTTCAGCTAAATGCAGTGCGGCATTTCTTTTGGATAATTTAAATTAAAACGCACCAAACATTATTAGCTTAAATTTTATTTAAAATTATTATGATTTTTTTATTTTTTTAAAAAAATTGATCGACCGATGATGAATTCGGTTCGGTAAAATCTAATTTTAAAAATATAAATCCGCACCCGTACGTTAACGTTCTCAAGAATAACGTATTTACAAGAAGCTTTACTGTAAATAACATGTCGAAGCATCCAATAAATAATAAATTTCAATTTTTTATTTAAACTAAATGTGCGCGCTTCGATCCACTCGCAAATAATTAGCTGTTCAACTTGATTGCCACGCTATGCGAATGTATAAATATAAACAATGGAATTCATTAGATAGAAGGATATTTTTGTAGCGGCCATTCGCAATTCACATGCCATAGTTATTTGAAATGATAAAGAAAAGCATAGGACAACATTTTCATAACCTTTATTATATTAATTTATATTAACTCAATGTTTCTGAATCATATGAACTTATGGTGTGTCGTGGATCTATACGATCGAGAAGTAAAGAAGGAATGATTTAAAGGGAAAAAAAAGAAGAAAAAAGGAAAAAAACAAACAAGTATTTATGAGAAAACGTACGTTAGCCAGCTCTTTCTCTAATTCTATGACTTTTTCAAATTCTTCGGACGCGCTGTTCGGATCAGCACCGAGAAGTACGGCGACGTTGGTCATGTAGCGATGATAGGCGAGAAGCTGCACGTCGCTGCTCTTCTTTAGATAATAATCCCGGCTCGGCAAAGCCAGCTGCATCTGGTCGAGCTGGAGCGAGACAAAAAGTTGTAGAAACATTTGCCTTTTTCAATTAGTTTCGACAATCGGCTCGGCAATCGGCTCGTGCAGTTAAGTAATAGTTAAATCCGGTCAAAAGCGTGCAGATACCGAAGGCATTATTTATTTGCCATTTATTTTAGTATCGAAATTCCTTGTTCTCGGGACTCTTCTTAAAACGCTTAAAACCGAGGCTAATGAGATGAATAGCGTTATCGTCATTAAGCAAATAGGTAATTCAATATCCCGGCAATACGTCAGTAAACATTCGTATCTCTCTTAGAAAATGACTTCCTTTTTTTTTTTTGTAAGTTACAAAAAAAATAATAACTAATAAAATCACATGCCAGAGGATTTTTCTTTCTTTTTTTTTTTTTAATGAGAATAGCATAGAGAGTGGCTTTTAATTCCATCGACCGAGTCTAGGGTGTCAATATTTGTTTCAAAGTCGCTCTCGATAATAATGAAAAATCTACTTGATTTACGATTACGTTGAGTGAATCCGATTTTAAATGATTCCATTATCCCCGGCTGTAAATCGCGACACATTTATTTTTTAATAGCTTCAGAGACGATTTGATCTCGGTAATTAGGTAAATTGATCGCATTATTTGAATTATTAAGTAAAATTTGCAGAATATTCTTTCTTTATTAGCATTTAAATCACTTATTATAAATGGAATTTAGCATAATGAAAATCCTTTCGAGTCTTATTAAATATATTAAAATATGTATATTTTAATACGTAATACCGGATTATAAAGTCTCGAAAAGAGCTTTAGCGTGCTTGAAGGGACGACGAAGATTTTATGTATTTATTTATTTATTTATTTATTTATTTGGTTTTTAATAATAAAATGGCGACGCGTCAACGAAACGTCGATATTGTAATTAAGAGCCTCTCCGATAAGGATTCGCTTTTCATTCGATTCATTGAAAAGTGAAAATTTCGTGAAACTAGGGAAACTAAGCTCTCACTTTGCTCTATTTCATTAATGAATATGTCAATAACTGGAACGAACGTTATAATGTTAATAAAACCCAATATCTCGTATCAGTGATTTGACTTCAAGGCTGATACGTCTGTTCCTATAATCAACACATAGGAATAACGTGATATCTGAACGTCCTTCTCGAGCTGAAATTTCGCTCGGCAATCTTCGTCGTCCACGCGCACGCATACGAGAGGAGGAAGAGGAGGAGTAGGGGGCTGATTAATTAAAGATAATACAGATTTCGGATAATTTACATAATGAGTCGGGCGTACATGGCGTACATATGTAGAGCTTATTGGCTAAAGGATATCGGATCGAGGATCAGGTTCCGGCCGTCGGGGAGTCGGCCTGGTCTCACTTCCTAGATAAGAGTGAAAAGTGAGTGGTATTGTAGGAGGTTGTATGGAGGTGTAGGAAAAGAAGGAGCGGGGCGATAAGAGAAAACCCTAGTCGGCGGCTAAGGTCTTACTTTGCCGGCGCACCTGGAGGATGTTCGTGGAGGAGTTCTTATCGTCGGGGCCGACCCACTGTTCTAGCAGGACGCCCTCGTTGTACTCCCCGCGCAGTGTACCCAGAAGCTCCTCCACAGGGTAGTGGGGCTCGTTCCAGTGCTCGCCTTCGACCGCCGGCCATCCGCCCAAGGACAGGAGTCTCTCCCTCAGCGGCCCGTCCCCGATATCCCGGATCTTCGCTGCAGGACAAAGACATCGTCGTCCCGACGCTCAGGTTAATCTTGCCGCCCTTACATTATCCAGCACCTCCATCCTATCGATCCTTTCTTCACCACGAGCCACCGCTCTTTATAATTTTTATCATTACATCATCGCAATCGATACATGCATGAAAGTTCTCTCTCTCTCTCTCTCTCTCTATCTCTCTCTCTCTCTCGCTCTGTCTCTTGCGTAGTTGTCGTTTTCAATAATATTTACCGGTCACTTTTAACGACTAGGCATTCTGTCGCTGATATTTCATATTCATTCATTTCATTTCTTCGCGTTATTGATTATAGCGAGAGTAGCGGACAAGCAGAAGGCGACTTTGAACGCTTCGTTCGACATTTGATACGATCTTTGGATCATCCGATCCGAACGCTTCGCTAACTCGTTGCGGAGAAGTTTCTTGGTTGTTTTCTACCGATTCTTATCATTAATTTTAACCATAAACAACATTGTGCTTTCAAGCTCTCGGAGATTTCATTAGAAATTTTTCGGAAAAAGGGTACGCGACAAACGATTTTACTATTGTAACATTTGCGAATAAATCTGCCGTTATCTACGCATATTTTGCATTACAGGCTAATTCATTAGTTTAAGGATTGTGCATTCGGTAACTCAATCAGAAGAAAAATTAACGAAGAGTAAGAATAAAAAACAAAAACGTGGGGCTAGAAAATATTTTTTCTGTGGGGTGTTGTAAGTCAAACGATTAAAGTAGGTCTGAGAAATAAAATAGATAATTTATGGTTGGTTGTTTAGATTAGGAAAATAAATGAAAAGCAAACAATAAAAAAAAAAAAAAAAAAAAAAAAAAAAAAAGAATGAATAGAAAGAAGGTATTAAAGATTAAACGAAGACTGTACGAAGGAAAGTAAATAAGAGAGTAAATAAAATGGAGTTAAATAAAAAGATGTTGATGGCAAACCCTCTAGAATCACATAACCTACAGTGCCAACCAACTATTAATCTAATAAGAAAGAAAGAAAGAAAGAATGAAAGAAAGAAAGAAAGAAATACGAAAAATAGAACATAAAAAATCAGATCCATTTGCTTTTCATCGATTATGTTAATGTATTAGTAAGTTGAGGGCGATACGTTTCGAAAGAGCAATAAAAGTTTAGAATGAAATAAAAGAAAAGTTTAGAGATTTAAAATTACGGAGGACGATTAAAAAAGAAATTGCTCTGACGGCATATATAGAAAAAATATATTTAAATAAAAAATATCCGAATTTTAAGTGGAATATCGCGGGGAGGAGTTTCAATTGGAAATAGAATCGGTAAAGAGGAAAATAGTGAAGATAAATCAAAGTTTTGAAGTGAAAAAATGGAACAGAGAGAGAGAGAGAGAGAGAGAGAGAGAGAGAGAGAGATTTTATAAGCCGTATTGGAAGCTTAAAAAGAGTAAAATTGCAATTACCAATGAGTGGTAAAGGGAAAAAAGTGAAAGTAAATTGAAGATGAAGCCGATGGGCGAGATGAACTAATTATGTATTAGACGTAATATGTAAATTAGTTAAAAAAGTAAGCCAGCGAATAGTAATTATCGGCGAAGGAAATAAGATCGAGCGAAGTCGTCGGGCGAAAGGTGAAATGGGAAAGGAAGGGAATGTAAAAAGCGGGAAATGAGAAAAGGTCGGTGTAAAAATAAAAGCTCGGCAATGACAAGAAATTGTAGAGAATGAATTGCAGAGTTGAAATGCAAAAGTAGTAGTAGTTTTAAGAGCAGAGAAATATTTAATAATATTGCTTTCTGCTGCTGCTGTTGCTGTTGCTGCTGCTATTGCTGCTGCTGTTGCTGCTGCTGCTGTTGCTGCTGCTGTTGTTGTTGTCGGCGTTGTTGTTGTCGGCGTTGTTGTTGTCGGCGTTGTTGTTGTCGGCGTTGTGGTTATTTATTGAAGAGAGCTTTGTCAGGAAAGCAGAAATCCCGTTGATCGATACGGTTAGGAGTGAAGCGCTAGGTGGTAATAAAATTGTTGGCAGTCTCGAAAGTAGTCGGAGTAAAATCTGTCTCCAATTACGGTCGGTCGTTAAAAAGCTCGACTAGCTGCACGCTGAGCCAGCCGAGGCATCGAAATGCGTAAATAGCGGCAGATTAGTGGGAGATCCGTAATAAAGCTTATTTCAGCGGAGTTAATGGCGCACCTCGTAAACGCGCAAGTGATTTATTAAAGCTCCCTACCCGGATAAATAATCAAATATCGAGTGGGGAGCTGGTGCGGAGCCGGTGCGGAGCTGGTGCGGAGCCCTCGGGTGGTAGTCCTGGTAATGAAAGCGGCGAACCAAGTGAAATCCAAGGATAAATAACGGTTGCAGACGGCGGTGTTGCCTCGCTAGGGACTAAGCGAGTCTAAGGAAGAGCACCGACGCGGATTCTAAGCGGCTGGATAATAAGATCTGTCGGGCGAATCGTCTTTATTATCGAGTCGCGTGAGCGGCAGGCGAATCATGCCCGCATCGCGTTACCCGTCGCAACGAATAGATGTTACACGTGCGTTATTTGCGCGTAGGACAGGAGTTGTCCACTGAGCACTGGCACCGAGCGGACACGACGACTTTAATCGTAATTATCGGTAATGCTTTCATTGTACCCACGGATGTCCATGCAGGACCTGTAGAAGAGCTTGGCCTTGAGGGTCGCGTTGCTGTCCCTCTGGTCGGCGGGCTCCTCGAGCAGGCCCTTGAGGATCACTTGGAGCTGGTCCGCGAGGACCTCGAAGGTCGAGACGGAGCTTCGGTCCTCCGGTATGACGTGCAGACGGTTCCAGGTCCCGCAAGCGTATTGGAAGAAGTCCGTGCACGGGGCCGCGGTCCTGTCCATCGCTGACAGAAGACTCGCCGCTATTCCCAAGTAAACAGACAAAACGCAGCCTTTAACGCGAAGATCGTCTGCCGAATTTATCTCGTCAACGGCAATTGAAAGGCCTCTTTTCCCTCTCCCCTCCCCCGCCATCCTCGTCCCTTCTCGAAGCGACTCCAATTTCGAATATTAATATCGAGAAATTTTATTAAAACAAATGCATTATAAATGGTTTTGACGGGTAAACCCATTAAATCTCATTGACGGAGTTTATTATTTTTTTCTAACTACGTCTCGATTTCGAATTCTCAAGCTACGTTTATAAAATCTGTATTTTATACGTATTTCATTATAACTTCATGGATTGAATGGAAAGAAAATTATGTATACAACAGAGGTTTAAAAATTATTCTTATAAAATTTTAAAATACTAGAGGCACTCGTCCGCAAATTATTTCTAAAATCAAATAAAACTCGTATTTAATGGGAAACAGTAAGAGTATGCGACTTTTTTTTTTTTTTTTTTTTTTTTAATGCGAATTAAATTTTACTGTATAATAAAAAGGTCTTACCAGTTCTAACGCATTCCTCCGTCAAGCAAACATTTGGATCTGGAATGTATTAATGCATACCATTTAATTAACGGACAAAACAGTACGATCAAAAGCTACAATTTGTATTGACCTACTTATTAATTTTTAAAATATCTGCGTATGTAGGTTCGCGGAAATATTTTCATTGTGCCGATTGACGAGGTTTTAAGGTAAGCTTGAGTGAGCTATTTTAAGAATCTGTTATAATTTTACAAAAAATGCATCGTACAGAAACATTTTTATTTACCGTGCAATGAAAAGTATATAAATATTAGCATAATAAATATATGCTATGATTTTAGTAATTGTTATTGTAGTCATTGTTCCTTATAAAGATAAATTTAATTTGTAATAATTTGTTCCAAGGAGAGATTCTTTCCCCCAAGAATAAAAGAAAATTTTTAATGATTTTAATTAAATTAAAGTTTTATAAGAAGAATTCGTTAATAAATACTCTATTTTAAAAATTTATTAATAATTCAATTTTTCTCTAATGGAAGTTTGAAAAATAACTATATTATCAAATACTTGTAAATTCATTTTTAAATATATACAGAAGATCGATACCGTATAGTATGCACAAACCCGATATATAATCATATTATCTACGTAACGTAAACACGATCATAGAGATTATTAATATAATTCAGATTTTAGATATTTAAAATATTGTTATTAGATTCATATCTCTTAAAAGCGTAAGTAAAAAAACGTATTACAAAAATATACATCAAATAATTTACGTGCAATTGTTCTTAATCGTAATAGTTAAAAAAAAGAGCATTTAAGCTTTAAAGTCTGTTTAGAAATTATTTTTCTTTATTAACGTAATTAATAATAAAATAATGTACATTAAAGAAAAAGTCATTTTTCCGTTAAAAAAAAATCTATGCCCGCTCAGTTGGAATAAAAATTTTAAAATATATAATATTTATATTACAATACTTTTTTACTTCCAGTGATTTGAATGTTATTTTAAAGGAAAAGCTAAATTTCAAATGAGAAACTTGGTGTGTATGTTAATTAAATGCTTTTCGAATATCCTTTTCGAAAGCTAAAATTGCGGGTGAGTTTTGTCAAAAACGGCAAACTTATTATAAAAGTTTTATTCTCTTGTGATGCACGAAGGTAATTCAATTGCAGAGAAAATGAAAATTTTCGATGCAATAAATGTGAAAATATAATGATAAGATGCATGAGATGTTAAATTGAGAAATATCTGTTGAGAAATATTGAAATTTCCGGAAGTGTAATATGACTATTTTGAATATCAATTTACCTGGATAAACTTTATTAAAGCCGCTGAAATTAAATATTGTTTCAGAAATAGTTCACAACTTTCATATTTCCAATTGTTCTTTCCAATATATTAATTAATACTCGTTGTTATAAATATCAGAATAAATTTGATTGTTCAAAGGTATTAATTTACATTAATAATAACAATTTACGGGAAGCAGTAATTGCTATGAAGCTGATTAAGTGCAACTGAAAATTAATTTTGTGTGTGTGTGTGTGTGTGTACATAAATGTATACATATTTATATATTTAATTAATTTTACATGACTTTGTTTAATCCAAGACAATGAAATTTCTATTTTAAAGCTTCTTCTGCCCTGACAATTAATCATTTTCAAAGTTGTTTTTATTGTCGTAATAACATTTCAGTAATAGATCGAATAACTTTTCAAAAGATAAAAGTATATTTTGATAAAAGTTGGCAAAACTTTTCTCTTCTTAGAAACATAATAATATTCAATTAAATTTTAGTTAATTAAAGTGCAGCGCTTAACAATGCGAGCAAAGCCTAAATAAGTTCTGAATAACTGAACATTAAAAATTGACTTTCCAAATACAAAGAATTAAAATTATTAATAAAAATTGCGACTAATTTTTAAAAGTATTTTCTCTATCCAAAAGTTTTCAATATAGATCTCATCGTATTATTATTGTTGTTGTTATTGTTGTTATTATTATTATTATTATTATTATTATTATTATTATTATTATTACCTTTAATTCTATAGAATAGTGAAATATAAATGATTTATCGGAATGCCTTTTATTTATATAATCGTTAATTTTTAATATTCCGCATAATTAAGCTCTGTAACAAACATGTATATCGAGATTCTCTGATTGTGATGGTTTCTTTTGTATTTATGCTTAAATTTTATAGTAAATCAACGTCGGTGGTGCTCACTAAAAATTATTTCATCTTGAGAGCTTAACTGCAGTTTATTTAATTGCAATATTACATTAAAAAATTCTTTTTATCTATAATTTATCGGTATTTTATTATCATCTTCAAATAGTCGATTTTATTTCGTTGTTTATAATTACTGCTGTGCATATATACGCGAATACGTGAGTGCACGTGCCCGAATAAAACATTTGCGTTTCTATATTTTTTAAATACTTCGATTTTAACATAACTCTCAAAATAATATGTAACAGGTCGCCTTTTACAAATAGATTGTATTACAAACAATAATAATAGAAGAAAAAAAATGACGAGTCAACCAAAGTCAACCAGTTCACGATGACATTAATGTTTGATTTTTAATTATTTTTTAAATGGATAAATTTTTCTCTAAAATTTGCATAAGAATTAATTGAAAACATCGCGTGCGAGTACTCAATGTTTTAAATTACATTTAAATGGAGGAGGGCGGGTAAGAAAAATTGACGTTCGTTTTAAGGGAATAATGTATTTTGTACATACGAAAGGGATATACGAAGCATTTGAAATTCTCTGGAATATTTATGACAGTCTGCATTTTAACACCTATCGACATATTTATCTTTTAATTAATTCAAATTTTACGATAAGCAAAAGTATTATTTCCGCTCAAGTTTCCGTGAAAATCAAGCACATCTGAAAGCACATGCTTTTAGCGGCATTAATTAAATCCCCACCTACGTGCCTCGTACATTCTAGTCGTGGAAAATGCTTTTTAAACGATTATTACCAGGTTAAAAAAGCTAATTTTATTTCCACATAAAAATCCTTGAGCTCTTCTAAAATATGGCGTATCCACTTAATATGGCTAAATGAAGCTAGGCAAAAAAAAAAAAAAAAAAAAACTGCAAAATGCAATAACTCCACCCGTAATAACAAATAAATTTATACTTATTCCGTATATTTATGATTATATAAATAATTTTATAATTAGAGAGAGAGTATTTGTAACTCGTGCTCAATTAAAAAATACAAATTCTAATTGAAGGTGTGTCGGGTGGATCTAACAAAAGCTTTAATTGACGGTTCGTTATAGTACTTGAACATTTGAAACATTGGAAACATTTGAAACATTTGAAACATTTGAACCCGCTGTTTAATGTAAAAGAAGCTTCCTTAGCTAGTATTACGTTATTACTAAAGTGATCCATATTGTTAGTTAACAAAGCTAGTCTTGCTGTATAAGTGCTTATAAGTGCTAAAAAAACAGGAAGTTGTATTATAAATCGTATTTTTAAACTATTAAAACCATTTAACTTTGTAACCCCTTCTTTTATCTACTAATAGATAATAATAAAAAAATAACATGAAATGAATATTTTAAAATTTTTAAGTTTTTATACGCGTGGCTATTAATACTCATAGTAAGAGTACCTTTTACTAAGCTTTTTTGTATTTAAGATATTAGTACGATAATCCTACGTAATATTATGACTAAAGTCATCTACAATAAGCTGAATCTTATAAAATTCGAGCTCCTTCCCATTGTCTTCTCAATCTTCACATTAGGTATTGTCGTCTTGCAGAAATAATACATCTACTTGCTTAAATTACAATAATAAATCCAGATTTTTACAAGCGCAATGTCATAATACAACGGAACACCATCGAAATAATAAATCAAGAAGGAACGGTACGGTTAATGGTTTGCATTGAATAAATTTACTTTCGATAAACATGTTATTCGCGATGAAGTAATTAAGTCGAGTAGAAGGAAGAAAATTCTCACACTTATATAATTTTTCGAGTAACGCAAGTAATGTCGTATCTTGTATCAAGTGGGATCCAGATTTTCGAATTCAGTAAAATTTGGGAATATTCGTAAACCTTCATGTTCAATTAAATCAAATAAACAAAGAACAAAAAAAAAAGTGAGTGGTGATGTGCTTGACGCGTAGGAAATGATTGAGATACCCTAACCTATTTAAAGCTCCGTTTATCGACCGTTACAGTGTAAATTATAACGAAACTGCCGAAGCTGATTAAAATGTACCGATAAATTTCAAATAACGACGTGTTCTCTGCTAAGTAATTAACTTTGAATAGGCTTTACAAATAAAGGCCTTAGGTTATTGTAAATATAGTAGTTTTTAAATAAGGTCTTAAAATTATTTTGGCAATTTATATAGAAAACTGTATTTAATTTATATAAAATTTCATGGGAGTCAATTTCAATAAAAATCTACAGGACAAATACCGTAAATTATTTTATTTATATAATGCTCGAGAATTATTACATTCAAATTTTGTCCGCCAGGATATTATCAAATTAAATAACCGTACGTATTGTTGAATTTATTCAATACGTATGAAACCAGTGGCTGTTAATTAGTTCTGATAATTTAACATTGACTGAACCTCTATATTAGACTATAACGTATAACGTATAAATTTCGTAGGCATTACTTGAACAAAGCAGTTCAGTTACTGCGTATAACTTAATTCGTATACTTATGTTGTTATATATTCTGTTTTTATTGTTTTTTATTGTTTTTAATTGTTTTTTTTTAACTGTAACTTATTATCTTTATATCTTTCAGCAATAAAATTTGTATTGTTTGTAAATAAAAACGACATTAATGACTATCAAACATGAGTTGCGAATTAGTTAAATGTTCGTATAAAAAATATCAACACCATAACGGTATTTTCAGCTTTTAATGTTGGACATCATTTGTCAATATATTTACAAAAAGAAAGAAAAAAAGAAAAAGTTTATGTTATTGGCCATGATTTCGAATGCAGGTGAAACATAGATTGAAATTGTGCTACTAAAAACAAGAAAATCTAATGTGATTAAATTTAATTGATCTGGTTGGTCTAATAAACGAACTGGATAACCTCGACTCTCTTACATTTTCTTCGACACCCGAGTTTAAATTTCACGTACCCATAATTGATCTGGATTTTACAAATGACGATTCTTCTAAGTTTGTGAAATCGTTAGAACCTAATTCGTTTGATTTGTCTTTCGCGTTAAGTTTTAAATGCTCACGATCTTTTCTTTACTTGTACGGATATACTAAATGCGCTTAATTAAGAAATGGATGTAATTATTTTTTCAAATACATAGATTTTAAGATATTTCAAGATTTCG
Organism: Ceratosolen fusciceps; assembly: GCA_018883505.1. Classification (NCBI taxonomy): domain Eukaryota; kingdom Metazoa; phylum Arthropoda; class Insecta; order Hymenoptera; family Agaonidae; genus Ceratosolen; species Ceratosolen fusciceps. The sequence goes on from RCIC01000005.1 coordinate 3,160,179, forward strand.
AGCATGTTCATAAATCAAATAATGACGGTAATAGAAGCAAGTTAATATATAATGCTCGCATTCGCCTCGATCTGATTACAGGGGACTGGGTAACGTTAATTAAACAGTTTAAAATGGGTATGTTTTAGTTATAAATAAAATAAGTATTATTAGATTATTAGATAGGAACTCAATTGTCTACTTCTACATTTGAAGCCTGGAAATGTATATATAAATAATGATTGCTAATTACATGAAAATTCATTCTATACAAACGTCGAAAAAATATCGAGAGCTGCGGTTCTGATAATATATTTAAAATAATTTAATAGAAAATATCAATCACAAACGCGAATTACAAAAAATATAATATAAATCCGAAATGTAATAATAATATGGATAATTTGATAATTAATTTACGTGAAGAGTAAGTTGATTTAATAGTATTTTATATCGCATATCACATATAATAGATGTATATGAAATTTGTATGGAAACAAGAGAGATAAGACCATTGCTTAATCTACTAATTCCAACAATTAGGTAAGTTCTTTAGATAATTAGATAATAAATTCCGAATTCAAGGATGAGATACGCGAGATGCTATTCTATAAAATAAGGCTAAGAGAGGAGAAAGGGCTTGAATTTCCTCAGACCTCCGAGAAGGAGCAGAAGGCCGTCAAGGATCATCGATCCAGAGCATCTATCATGAAGCATTAAACGTCCTTAGGCCTTTCTTTATTGCCTTTCTGCTGATCTCGAGCCGCGACTCCTTCTTAACCTCATCTACGTAGCAGCTGGCCGGGCATTTCTTACACCGCAATACTAGTTTTTCCATCCTCGCCCTCCCCCCTCCCATCACCATCTTCATCGTTCCGGGAATGGGAATTCCCCTGCTCCCAGAAAAGTGCACTCTTTAACGTCAAATGCCGGGGTTCACGAGAGACGAGATTATTTTTCATTTTTCCGGGTCGCGGCCACTTTTAGTTATCGAGCTCCCTTTTAAATATTTGCCTGCTCGTTCGGTTTCTGATTCCTCGGCCCTCTTCCCGGTACTTTTTCTTTCCTTTTTTTTTTTTTATTTACCCAATCCTTCCGAATTTCAGTCCGATACTTCAGTCAGATCTGTGCTTTTATCTCAATGGCCTCTCATATAATAATAATTGCGCAAGAACCAAGAAAATGGGAAGCGCTGATTGGCTCATTTGCCGTGGCTATCGGTATAATTACTGTAACGAATATTTAACGCAGACCTGGGGGAAATTATTATCTAATTTATATTCAGAATCGGGAAAGGGAGGTGGGGACGGTGCGGCGGCCAAGCGGATGCTCGCACACGCACAGGCGCAGCATCTGTCCGACACTTGCCCGGGCGGAAATAACAATGATCGAGACTTCGGCATCGAGTCATTCATAAGTGACTTTTTAGGAAGAGGAAGCCGATGATCGGCCGGGCTCTTGGATACGCAGGACAAACGCACGGATTCTCCCTAAATCTAAATAGGGATATAATACATACTAGATTTATTTTAAACGTCTTCTGTAACGATTTCATTCCCAAATCGATTCTAAACACATTTTATAAATTGTTCTGAAATTTTATTCACCCCGACATAGAATACAAAACCTTACAAGAAGCTTTAGTTATTTAGGTTATTTAGGTTAAATTATTTGTTACACTTTTTTGAAATACAGGCAGCTGAATAAAAAAATTGCATGAATTACGTTAGATATTTACGTTAGGTAATTAACAATGTAATATAAATCTGATTGGCTCAAGAACATTTTTGAAAATTATTTATACCGTGTCAGTAGTATATAATATTTTATTATGATATTTTATGACAATAATTATTAGTACAATAAAAGTAAACCTTAAACTTCTTTTATTAATCCACGATTAAAAGAGTTATTTAACATAAATAAATGATCTTCTTTTACCATGAAACTTAATGAGCAGTAATAACTCTAAATCAGTTGCGTTAATTTAGTAGAGGATAAACGTCGGCTTTGCATGCGGAGAATCGGTTAAATGTAATCATTTGCAATACAATGAAAAGGTAAGTATAATCTAAAAGCATTCGGGGAAAAGCGTAAATCTCAAATTTGTATTTTGATAATGAAAATTAATCTTTTATACTTTCGAGAAATTCCACCTAGAATCTATTGTTACATTAAAATAAGCGTTTGAGTTAAACGTGTCATTCGAATGAACTATGTAATTTCGAAATCCATGGTGAAAAATTATTTGTAATAGTCTTGAAAAAATCTAACTTTGAAGTGTCGTTCAAATGTCGTTCAATGACAGTTTAAAATTTAATTCAATAAAACGTTACTATTGACATTACTATAGATCAAGCTCTATTGTTAAATTCGAAGCTAAATAAGACGTTGAAGACGTTCCGAAGCATTTTTTAGAATACAAAAAATCATTTACAATAATGTTATATCAATAAAATTGAAGGGTCTGTAGACTAATACTTGATTACTTGAAATTATAAAAATAACTTATTTATCTTATGCTATTATTTGCTACATAATCTATTCTGATTTATAGGCAAGCAAAATAGATGGCGTTTATTTTAAGTTTAAAAAATTTAATTTATCGTTTTCATTATGTATTTAAAGATCTTGAAAGTAAATAAGTAAAGCAAGTGGAATAAGGACTTTTAAATGTTTTTACAGCGTCTACCAATTAATTCGTAAAAATTGATTTTAACTGCTCGTTATTTTATTTGGCATCGGAAATCGATAAGATATTGTAAATTAAGTAAAATATAAATAACTTTTCAGAAATATTATGCTCCTTTAATTTAACTAATTTAAGTTATCTTAACAATTGCGTTCTGCACTACGTCTAATTCGGGTATTCTTTGTTCGGGTATTCTTTTGTATATGAAACAATCCTTAAATAGTTATTAATTGATTGAAGTGAGTCGACATTGAGTTAAAATTTTGAAAGAATTGAGAAGAAAAATTGTTATATTTTAATATTTATAAGCAGTATCCAATATATATGTATAAACTACATTTCTCCAAAAATTACATGTATTATCACAGTAATAAGTGATAAGAAATTTTCGAATGATATGGTACGTAGAATTTGTAGGATACATGCATTGCAAGAATAATAAGATCAACGGTATAAATATAAAAATGAAAATGAAACGTATTCACTATTTCGAATTTGTTTAAATTATTAAAGCGATTATTGAACTTGTTGACAGTTATGATGCTTAAATTAAAGGAGGAACAGGTTTTAACAGCAAAAGGTAAACTCACGTGATTCTTGGACGCATTCTCGGTTTTTATCGAAACTGAAGAGCAAGATAAAGACGCACATAACCAATAAGACAATAACGAAGAGACTGATAAGTTGATGAATGTTCCTTGTGCCTCGGCGATGCCTCGTTATCGAGGTCGTCCTGTCGAAGTTCCCTATGGGTCTCCTGGTGCTCGGCCTTATGATGTTCGTCGTCGTCGAGCCACTGCGAACGTAATTCACCTACGGTCGACATTCGTATTCGTTAATTGCTATTTTGCTTTTGTATTTTCAGCCATATATCATAAACTAATGATTAAATTAAATTGCAAATGCTTTAAAAGTACAAGAACTCGACATAGCCGTCTTAATTGCCATTATTATACATTTAGCTTCATTCTTTACTATTTTATTTAGTTAATGTCGAAATTACGGTAATTTTTTTTAAGCAAATAAATACTAATAAATACTCGTTAAGTTTTTGTATAATGTATTTTCTTGTAAATTTTTTAATTTAGTTACGAAAATAAGTTTGTTTAGTGTACTCTCAATTACAAATTCTGATTATAAGTCTTCAAATTTACGTCTTTGGATTAGTATTATAATTGAATTGCACCGAATTACTGAAATTGATGAAAATTAAACATTATTAAATTTTGAATTTTTGCATTTTTTTAATTGCTAGTTAAAATTCTTCGTGTTTTATACTTAATGATTGTGTAATAAAATCATTTTTTATAAGCCTAACAATATTTCAACTTCATTCAAAATCTCTGATTAATCTTAACAACAAAGTATCCGTTTTCATAAAATATCTATAATTTTAATTCGTTAATTGATTTCGGCATTTTGATTTTGTGCAAAGTAACCGAGATGTATTCATAAAATTTGTAAATTGAAAGTAACGCGACATATTTCAGAATTATCGCATAAGTTTTAACTGCTCAGCGCGTACAGCATTGTATGAATATAATGTACGTATATATAATGAACATATATCATTCTTAAAATACACCTGAGCTACGAGCCTTTAAATATGTTTAAGAAATCTAGAAGATCTCATCATAAGAAGGATAACGATGGCAATGAAAATAATATTAATCGCTGTTTTAAGACCTTCAATAGATATAGAGCCCTTAGGCTTTCAGAAAAAGCAATAGGAAGTGACATATGAGTCAAAAGTCATTCTGTTCAAGGTTATATAACGTACTTAACTACGCAGAAATTATTTAATATTTGACCATGATTTATAAGAAGAGAAAAAAACTAGCGTCAGGAAGATTTGAAGAAAAAAAATGAAAGAACAAATAAATTTAATTTCAGTTTCAAATCAAAAAACATAAAAATCCAATGATTTAATTTTAATAATGCAAGACAATGTCATAATTGCTCGAGTTGCACACAATTTAAATATCAATTTCAATTTTTTATGTAAAAGTCTTGTTGCAAGATTTATAAAACATCGAGTCCCGGGAGTTAATTATAATTAAAATGCATATTATTCCGAAACATTTGCTCGAAAGTAATTCTAAATTTATTTGACTCAGTCGGAATAATATAAAACGTATAACTTTTAAATTATTAGAAGCATATAAGAACAACAATATGTTTTTCTTTATAAATTCACAGATACGAGTACGTTCAATAAGAAAAGAAGGTCTTGGTTGTAAAGATTGCCCCAGTAATTCAAGAAAGAGAATACAAAGAGAGAGAGAGAGAGAGAGAGAGAGAGAGAGACGAAAAGAACAATCTGTATGAATGGGGATAAATAAGATATATGTTTAGGTAATCTCTTCCAAGGATCAACATTGATTACTCCAGCCAGGGATAAATAATGCGATTAAATGTGCATGAAGAGGGTCGGGGAGCGGTGGGGGAGGTGGGGGAGGGGGAAATCAGGGAGTATACTTGATTACGAGAAAAGTATTACGCGTAAGCAATCATTAGAGGATGGCCATGGGCTTTCCGCTCGGGAAATATCAAAAGCTCTAAGCTCTTATTACGGAAAATCCTATCCCCTTCTTATTCGTATTATGTAAGTCAGTGTGCCAGCGGAGCCCGCACGTAGGGCTCCATACAGCCAACTCCGGATAAAAGCGACTCCGATAGCGAACACGATATTCTGATTCTTATCCCCCGGCATTGACGAAGCGTCCGCCGATACATTGTGACTTAGAGTAACAAGAGCTTTCATTTTTATAAATAATTGATGAGCGCGTCGAGGATGTAACTTTCCCCAACTGTTAATCATCCCTTTCTTCCATTACGGTGTCCGCGTATAGACTAAATGTGACCTTGTCGTCAAATTAATGCAGATCATCGTGAGAGAATATCGTCTCAAGTATATTTAGTCGAAACTTCGGTCGGCAGATATAAAAATTCAGAGGACCGACCGGCTAATGAATTACGCTATTCGATATAATTAATTGAGAAAACTCGTAGATTTCCAGGGTAAATTTATGTTGGAATTTATGTTGGAAAAGGGCACGGTCAACCCATGAATTTCACTTAATCTTCATATCTCTAATTACCTAAAGACGTCAAAGATACATTTTTTCTTCCTTTCTTTTTTTTTATTTTTTTTTTTTTTTTTTATCGAGAATCATAAGACTTGTATGGAAATAAGTGAATTAATAATTGTCCTTAACCGCGTAATGAAATTCAGGCCATTGGGTATTAGGGATTGGTGTTAGTGCAGCCTAAATAAATGTCTTATGCTATTAGCGAGGGGCGGGGGACGGGGGTATTAAAGCAAAACGTAACGATGAGAGTAATGCCTGAAAACGGAATCTACGCATTTGCAATGCGTGAAACAATATATACCTCAGGACTGATCGATAGGAACTAACTGTAAGAGTATTAAAAATTTTAATGAAGCAATTAAAATGATGTATCTTATTATAGTGAAGGTTAAGAGCGTTAACGTTAACCGCATAAGCTTCTTCTTCGTCTCGTGGTATTTCTATTATTACGGCTGTAATGTTATTATAAAAGCTCTTGGATAGAAGGACTTTTTTGAAAGATTTGCTTTTGTATTATCTTAGCCGAGAAATCCCATGACTTTCAAATTTAGAGGCAGAATGTTAGAAATCAGTCGAAAGGAATCGAAATTATATGGAAGCGACCGCTAGTATAATTAAAATCAACTGTTGGGATGTCGTTTCAGAAATACGAATTTCTATACTCTGCCACACAACGCAAATGAAAAGTAATCAAACAAATTCTATATTAAAAAGCGACTATTATATAAATAGAAGATTCTCATACCAAAGGCGGAAATTCTGATCATATTATCATGCAAATCGCTGATTTTATTTTCGTGCCAATCTAAATAATCGTCTAACTAGCATTTAAATCATTTAGTTCATCAGGAAAACGCGTGATTTCATAATCAATTTATTTTACAGTTTATATACGAATATAATAAATATATAGACTCGCCGCTTCCTAATTTATTTGTTCTTGTTGTTGTTGTTGTTGTTATTATTATTTTTATTATTATAAAAATACGAATGATAATAAAGATGTTTTGAAATACTCGGATCTGTTCATGAAATTAAACAAATAAGTTACAAATTTTTCTTAAATAAGCACATAAATTATAAAAATAATACAAAGAAAAAACTATTACTTCTTATTGACAGAAAAAATTTTTTTTTTATTTATAAAAAAGCCATTGTTATTTGTTTAAATATTCGCTGCTGGGAAGCTGCTCGTTTATCTGTAAATTAAAATTAATTTCGTAATTGTTTGTTATAAACTTATCGCTATAATTTAAAAAATCGTACAAGTTCTTTATATATTGAAACTTACGTAACAATATAAATAAATAAAGGATCATTGAATTCATCGTGACAAGAGCATAACATTAAAATTATTAATATAAATAACTCTTTAGGCTTACACGTGCATTAAAAAGCGTATAGAATTTAAAAAATTTACCACACTTATCGGTAGTAAAAGTAAGTTGCTTGCAAAAATAATACTGTCACTTAGCAATAAGAATTATTTTAAGAAATATGAAAATAGCGAACATTAGTAGGATACTTTAAGGACTTTGTCATATCCGATACCGAAATAAAAAACGAATCTGATAAATACTTTTTAAATTGGTAAACAAAAATTTCAAATAATATTATGTAGAAAATTATCGATCGATGTGCTCGTTTTCGACTCGAAGGCAACACAAAGGGAATTGAAACATAAGTAAAGAATATGTCAAAACGTTATTCGGAAACAGATTTTTCGTATATTACCTATTAAACAATGTGTTTCCGGGTGAGCATTAAATATTTCATAGTCATATCGACTGGATAAATCGTATAAAATGCACGTACGAAGAAAGCAGCGTATCTAATTCTAAGAAATCATGTGAAACGAGGAATGCAAAATTTATAAAACGTGTACCTTAGGGGAGGAGGGGAGGAGGGGAGGAGAAAATTTTTACGTTACTGTTGTTAATTTCAATTGTACGAGATTGCGACGCGTCAGCCAAGATCGTCATTCCGACGAGAAAAACTGACTTTTTTTATACATAACTGATAAATTGGGCAAATTTTCGATTATTTCTTGCGCAAAGTGAAATTGTTGTGCAGGACGAAAGATTGCGGACTTGGATTGAGTACTTGGATATGCATAAAGTGAAAGAAGTGTGGATTTGTAAAATGCGCGTGTAATAAAGGCAGAATAAGAATGGAATAATGGATCCCTCGAGGCATTAAAATCGCCTGGCGATAACGAAAAAAAGCTTTGAAAGTCGCTTGAATCGTTATAAAGAATCGTTATGAAGAATCATCATGAGATAGAGAGTGAAGGAAGATTTTTTTGTGATTATGGAAGTAATATAAATTGGGGTAGAGAGAAAGTTATAGGAGCGAGCGGTCGAGTGATCGGGTAAATCGGGGCCGAGGCGAGAGTTTAAGTAGAATAAACCCAAGACGAGTCATACCTGGAGCGAGGCCGGCGGGAGCTCAACCCTGTCGATCGTCGTCGAGGTCTCGGCCTGCTCACCGACGATCGGCGACCTCAGGAATCCGTTATTGGCCTCCATTCTTCCGGGCATCCTCTCGCATCCGGACCCCACGTGCGACTGTCTCACCCGTCCGCCGCAGGCATAGTCACAGGCCTGCCCCCTCCGCCGCCCTTCTCAACGCCACCGGCGGCGGCTCACCCCTGACCGTGTAAACAAAAGGAGGCTCCGCCGGCGCTCCGACGAGTGTCGTCGCGTAATTCGGCCCTGCCCCGCCCCGACCCGTCCCGTCCCGTCCCTCCCGCAGCCACGGCACGTGAGCCGAGCAGTCCCCCCGCCCTTCGCGCCCCCCCCTGTGCCCTGCTACTATATTGCTCTCCACCTCCTACCGCCCTCCCTGCCTGCCTGCGTGCGTGTCTGCGTGCTGCGCGAGTCTCGGTGACGAACGGATCGGCAGCTAACCCGTGCGAGAGGGAAAGAGAGGGAAGGACGACGTGTGCGTGTTCGGCGGGTGAGAAGCGAGTGCGCAGCTGGAATTGGTAGCCGTGCGAGCAACGCGACGCCTGATGCTCTACTGCCGTCGGGGCCGCTCGCGCGCCCCTCTCTCGCACGCACCTCGAGAGGGGGATGACGACCGAGCGAGAGACGCTCATCGGCCTCCCGTCCTGGCGTGTTGTTATTTTCCCTTCGTCTCTCTCTCTCTTTCTCTCTCTCTCTATCTCTATCTCTATCTCTATCTCGCACAGCCTCCGGGATTCCTTAGCCGTCTCTCTCTCTCTCTCTCTCTTTCTCTCTCTCTCTTTCTCTCTCTCTCTCTCTCTCTCTCTCTATTTCCATCGGACTCGCGATACACCTCGGCAGGTCGATAGCGCGCACGCGCCCAGGGCGAGCCGCGCACCCTAAGGGCGCCCGCCGGATCCCGGCCGCGAAATTCGTCTATCCTGCGGCCCACGGCGGGGCTCGGCTTCCGTCGGACCCGACCTTGACTGGCACTACAGCTCCCACGATCCTTACTTACCTCGGCGTGCCTCGCCTCGATCGGTCCGGGCGGGCGTACATTGCGTAAAAATATCCTTTTAAAGTGGCCTAATGAAAGGTGCGGCCGACCGCTTTCGTTGAGAGCGATCCGACTCGAATCAAAGTCGGATCCTTGCTCGATCCTTTTCTATAATCCGTCCCATTAATTACTCGCTCGGGCTGGCCACGAACCTTGGTCGGCGCGTGGATCATTCGCTTCTTAACGATCTCAAGCGATGACGAACCCTCTTAACCAACCTTTCTCGATACCCGATGACCCCCCCCCCCAATCCTATTACCGACAGCAGCGCAACGATACGTAGTCCATTTTAATTATCCAGAAATATTTACAAACTTATATTAATTATGAAAAAGGAATGTGATCACAAAAATGTCCTTGGCTTCTAGTGCCGGTATTCTACTCCATCCTGATGATTCACTCGATACATAAACGTTACTTCTAGTTTCATGTTGATGTCCAATGACAATGACAATCAAACGTCTCTATGTCAGTCGTGCCAACCGATAACTCTATGTTCGTTTAATTCGATACGCGGATCAATTTTATGGATATATTAAACCAGACCTTTCACAAATTTCAATCCATCTACGTTTTTCACTTTTAGTTGGGAATTAATTTATGTCGCCAATGGACGTTAATTAAATTCTATTCAAAGCATAATATAATATAATGACGTTTTAATTTCTTTTGACCTTGATAATAGAAATTCACAAAATTTTCGCAAATGCCACACGCATTAATGTGAGTCTTTGAAGATAAATTTCGTTGCAAATCTAACAATTCTGACATAATAATAATTACATGCATTTATATATATATATATATATATGTATATATTATCAAGATTTATTCTTCTTATATTTTCAGTCAGTCAAAAATTATATTAACAGTCGTTTAAATGTGATCTTACGCTCAAAATATGTGTAATTGTTAAATACATTTTAGGTAAAGTACAAATAAAATCCATGAAATCTGATTTGTATACATGTAAAGATAACTAGAAGAATCGATCATTTTTCGTTCTTTTTAGCTATTAAATCAATCCATTATAATACCGAGTCATTGATTAATGATAGCATAATAGTGACAGAAGAGCAAAGTAGACTGATTATTCTTATATATGCATTTTTCTTTTATATCTAGAAAATACTGATTTTCTCTTAACTCATTTTGAATTGTTAGTGGAAAATCAGACGATCGTCGTTGAATGTTATGGCAGAAGCAGGATCGAAGGATCAGAGGATCCGAAGAGAACGCGCGTATTCAAAGAACTGAATGTGTTCTGAAAAAGTTTTCGAGCTCTTAAACTGTTTTTATTTCCTAAAAACTTCTATCGACGGACATAAAATTCATTCGGTTCCTTCAGACATTAAAAATCTGGAAACCGACTAATTGAGGCCGTTCGAACAACTGATTCCATAAACTGATAACCAATTAATCTCACAAGTTGCTCGTGCAAACATTATATTCTTTCTATTGACTCCAAATCAATGTATCTTTTACAAAATAAACTAAATTACTAAGTCTAACTACTACTCGTAACTACTAGTTTAATTACTAACTTTTATTTAATTAAGACGGTTCCAGATACTTCGAGCTACGGTATCTACAATGATATTATTAGTAATTGGTAATTATTTTTAATATTGATATTATAGTAAATGTTTAGCTATTGTATTTAGAAATTATAAAAAAATAAATTACAAATTGAAACTTAAATGTATAATGGTATGTTACTATACTGTACAAATTCATGCGTGTAAAGTTTTGTTTGAACTTGTGTACGTATCAACAAAATATGCACGCGCGCCTCTATGCGTGCACGTGTATGTGCGCAAGTGGTGGTTAGATTATAGATTTTCTATTGAGTAGAATCCTCGAGATCGACATAGCAACGCTTTCCCAATAATATATTTCGTCCTCGGTTTCTCCCTTACTTCAAAGCTTAAGTCAAGGTCAACGACTCTTCCAATCTAATTCTGATCTATGACGTAATTTTCTTTATTTATAATATCACTTACAAATCTAACGGCACAATAGATAAAAGGTAAATTTATTTCCTTACTTTACAGTATCCCAATCAACCCCAAATTTAATTATAATTTTACTAATCCCTGAATAATGCACTCGTTTTATTTTTAGGCTATTATTTATTAAGGTTGATCTACCGATAAACTATATTTATATTTTTAGAACTGAATTCTAAAACTCCCGACCACGCCTACTAATAATAACAATTGAATCCTCATATGCATAAGATTTACAGAAATGTGTTTTATCCCTACGCTGCTGTACGTATGCGTCAATACATCAACGGACATTATTTCATTAACATAAAATTATTTTTAACAGGGTCAATACGGACTTTGATGTAGTTGCTCGGATTGTTTTCAAGATAGATTGCTTAACTTGTACCTCTTTGAACATATCAACGTATTATTAATAATGTACACTTTCAAGGATTAAAAATTTCTTATTTCTAACTATTAATTAAAAGAATCTTATAAAAATCTATAGGAACGAGAAACTAATACTCAATACTCAATACTCAAATAAGAAAAAGATTCTTGTTTTCTTTTTTTTCTTTTTTTTTTTGTTCTGTTTACATTTATTTTTGTAAATTTCACAATACTGTAACATCTTGTAAGTATATATATATATATATATATATATATATATATACACAGCATATAAGGGTGGAAAAAGTGTTGATTCTGATTTTGCAACCTTTAACTGAATCATTAGATTATTAAGATATTTCTATCGAATTTATATTTTGTTTAAATACTTTTCTAATCTTTATATTAAAAATTTGATAAATTTATAAAGAACCTATTCTTAATAAATCAACTATTTTTTGCAGTATAATTATAACTCGCCAATGATATTTTATAATAATAATAATAATAGTCTCTGTAAATGTAAATAAAATGGTTATACATTTACGTTAAATTTTATACGGTGGACAACGGCAATTATAAAACCTAATTATGTAATAGTATTTGAATAATAAGATTAAGTAATGAAACAATTGTTTTTTTCGATCGCTTACATTAGTATATTATAACAACTATATTCTTGATGTATCTATATTAAAGATTGTCAAAAGTAAATGAAGATACTTAATTATGGACCCAATATACTAAGAAATTGTTAAAATAAAATGTTACGTTACTTTCATGAGGAGTGTTTTCATTTTTGCTTATTCTGAATATATATACGAGCTGCATAAGTGATCAGATTTTCGTTTAGATTAATTTGTTAGAATAAAGGACGAATTAAAAAAACAGATTGATAGCTGAAATTTAATTAATTTATATAGTCATTAATCCTTATCAAGTATCCGGAGATAATTCTTTTTGCAAGGGGATAGAGCGTAAAGTCATTATTGAGTTAAAAAGTCAAATTACTTCACACGTATTTATTATTATAACGTCTTGGAAAAATGTTTATAATTAAGGAAACGTCGAACGAATACTAAGCCTCGAGTATAAGAAAGAAATAGAACTTGTAAGGTTTAACTAATATTTTCTCCCTTTGAAACATGCGAAGATAAGCTTGTGGCTTGTGTAGCCTCCAACTCAAGGAAATAAATTTCCTCTAGAGTCTATAATATTTAAGTAGCAATATAAGATTAAATCTTATATTACGTTACCTACTTGTGCTGTATAAACGAGCGAGAAATGTATATCGACCACACAGATCTATGTGCTTAGAGTTGTTGTCCAAAAAATAAATCTTCGTTTCTACTTCTTTTCAGGTCATCAGCAACATCACTAATTAATTATATTCTCTTTTCTCTTTATTGATAAACCATCCGTAAATAGATAAGTTTACAATTCGAATAAAATAACTTATTATTCTATAAAAATACGTATATATATACATATATAGAGTTTATCGATATTCACCAGCAATTGACGTTACGTAATACATTCCTATTCTCAATTTTATATTAATCAATAAACTTTTTGTTTGATCCATCGATAAAAATTAATCATGCAAATTAAACAGTTTCAAAGTGTACACTCGTTTGAAGAATACGTACTTGAAAAAACGATTACTTAAACTACATTTCTTACAATTCGTATTTAAATCCCAGAAATCATTTTTTACTCGATGACTTCTTTCTTATCTTCTTAATAAAAAAAAAAAAAATAAAAAAAAAAAAGAAGAAAAAGAAAGGAATACGTGTATATTTATTCACACCGATTAGTTGAAAATATTTGAAAATTTCAAATAGCAATTTATATTCAAAGTATTGATTTACTTATGAACTTTATTAGATTATAATTAACTAAGAAATACGTAACTTGCACATGAAGTGTACAAAGCTTTTCAGAACTACTTTCATTCCATACTAAAATATTGTTAATATTGATTTTCTTCTTCTCATAGTTCAGATAATATTACTTAGAATACCAAATCGAACCATGGAAAATTCTTTATAAATAAATTAAAAATTGTTATTGAAATCGTGTAATAGGAATAATAATTGGTAATTGTTGTCGTTAGCTGAGGTAATTATATTATTCTGGTAATGTATTATTTGAATTAAAAATGAAGGTATAAATATCACTTTAAATTTAAGAATTTTAGCTAATGAATCCATATAATTTCAATACTTTATTACAATACATTAATATTACTTTGTAATTACTGAAATTAAAAAAATATACATATCTACATTTAGTATTCGTAATTCCTGTAATTCCTATGTCTGTTAAAAAAAAAAAAAAAAAAAACAGAATTCTGCTGTTTTAATTGAATTGTCACGGAAGACTTGAGTTGATTATTTACAGTCGGGGGGCGTTGAGTCAGTAATAGTAAATTAAGTAAGTACATTCGGTTAAAATCAGTTGGAATCTCATTTGCTCACACGATATGGACATAAATTAGAAATTTATCGCTCCGCTCACCATAAAGTTTTGAAGGTTTTTTTTTCTTTTTTTTACAAAGAAGCATGAGAGCAATATCAAATGTTTAGAATTTTCCGGTAAATAATGAAGTCCGGGTATATACTATATACCCACTCACCCACACCGCCCCCCACCTCCCGCTGTCAGCTAGGGGATTAAATGGTACAGGTAAAACTCAAGTAAAACTCAAGGGTTTTTTTTTGCCTATCAACTGACCTACCTTTTTCAAATTGAAGGAAAAGGTCGGTGCAATTAGAGTTAAAATTATATTGCCAGTCGCCTTGGATACTAGAATTGCCTTTTCTTTAAATGTCTGACTTTAATTCAACATTAAACTATTCATTCTTGGCTTTTCCAAATTGACGAGCGTTCTATAATCCTGTTTTTTTTTTTTTTTTTTTTTTTTTATTTCAATTACGAAATTCAAATCACAAGCTTATGATTTCTCAATTCAAGTTCGATCCTCCGATTATTAAATTTCAGCTGTAGTAATAAATGCAATAAATACGAGTTGTTGCATTTTATGGGATTAAACTTGTACTCGTTTCCATTTGTTTTTCTGAAAATATTACTCGCTTAATATAGTTGACGAAGTTCGAATAAACGGAGTAAGCAGCATTAGGTGACAAAAAAAAGATAGCGAATAAATTAATGATTAAAACGACGAATGGGTCCGCTCTCTCTCTCTCTCTCTCTCTCTCTCTCTCTCTCTCTCTCTCTCTCTTAATTGGATAAAATTACATGCAATTTTAGACTTTCGTTTCAAAGAATTTCTAGTGAACTTTTTTTTAATATCCATAGAATGCTTGCAGTATTAAACTCTATTGCCAAGCTTCTTCTGCCCTATGTTGCGGAGGTAAGTAACCCGGGAACTTACATCTCCTTATCTTTTCGTTCGCCAAGAAGAACCGCTCGACCCTGTGGAGTATAGACTTCCATCTTCCGTGATCCCTTGAAATAACCAAGAATTCGAAGACCTGGAAGCTCTGCGCCCTTTCGCCTTCCGATCTCATGGAAATGTGAATAAACAAACTTTTATCTTTATTCGGGAGGGACAATGAATAAAAAGCAATTTTTATTTAACTTTTCTTTTTTGTCAATGTATATTTAATATCATAAAATCATACAACAGAAAAAAGTATAATATAAGTTTACATGGGTTTTAATACATTTAGGAACCTTATTTTTTTCAACCAAATCGAAAATATTAATTCTTTTATCATAATATATTTTACCGAGCCGCAGCTGTATTCTGTCTAAGATATTGTAAAATGACTGTTTGAACTATTATTAATAAATTTTTCGTGCACAAATCATTACATTTTTAAGCTTCTATGACATTTCACATTATCGTTGGCATCTGAAACTATAATATTTACAATATTATAATTATTCTGTTTCCGACCCGGAAACGTCATAAATAAACTTACTTGGTTACAAGTTTTTAAAATATTCCGTACTTGATACATAATTACTATTTTACAATTGTATTTTTTTGTTTTGTTTTTGTTTTTATTAATACATATATATATATATGTATAAGAATGCTCAGAAAAGCACTACGATACGCGTAAGATCTAATTAAAAGATCGATAGGCTTGTCTAAAAAAAATATTAAATTATCTTAATTTTGTATAAATTTTGGTGCATGATTTAATGAAATTGAATAAACTTATAAAATGTATTATAATAGTTTAAAGATACCAACGCGAATATAAATAGAATTTTCTCTTCGCATCTCGAGCCCCGTTTTTGTTCACTAGACGTATACAGTACGGCATAAGTACATTAAAATTAAATTCAGTCTTTTGTGAACATCATTGCTCTTTCTCACAATTCTTTGCTCATTCTTCCTACGTATATTGATCTCCTACATGTACATTTTTTGTAATATGCATTTTAGCTGCAAAAAGGAAAAATAATTTTATACATATTTTCAACAATTAAGTGTTCCCTACATCGAGTCTCAATCTATGCTAAAATCACAGAAGTATGCATTCGCACCGCATCTTCTTGCATCGATCAATGTGATCGAGCAATACAAAATAAATTACAAAAAAAAAAAAAAAAAAACTAATAATAGTGACAGGATATATAAATCATTTAATTAATACTCAAGTATTCTCTGTAAGTTACTCTGATTTAAATATAATAATATATACAACTTTTCGCCACATTTTTGAAAAATATAAAGAATCTACTGGTAGATTTTCTAACTAATAACTATTACATATTTACAAGTTATAAGGATTATTTGTTTTATAAAAAATAATAATAATAATATTTGTAATTAATAAAACAAATAAAAATAAAATAAGATTTCTCTTTAAGACAGCCGTAGTTATCAAAATTCAAATAATGGTTAAGGGGAACAAATATATCAAACATATATATATATAACAGCGTAAAATTTTTTCATTTTATCAGAAACATTTACTTAAACTATTAAAAATAATCAATAAATAACTTTTAAAATGAGTATAAGAAACATACTCTTAACATTTTTATAATAAATGAGTCGATATAATTCATACGTTTTAAAAATATTAAAAATTTGTCAAATTATCGCGCCCTGCGCGTATTACATGATAAATCCACTACACAGACTAAATTCTTCCCTTTACCAATCTATTAATAATCAAGTGTAAGCTCGATAGATTTTATATACATAATAATATCGTATCTCTAAATATTAAAATATTTAAATATTTTCTTTTGGTTTCGTTTACCATGGGTTTAATATCACTATGTCATGTGACATTCCATTACTCGATGATGTCACAATGATGTATATCCAGTCCAATGGCAGTTTATTTACATGTTAAACTTAATTAATTTACAGTTAAGCAATACTGAACAAAGACTTTCACTACCTTCAGATAATAACTTAAGAAAACTTCAACTGTTGTATTGAAATATTGTTTTAATTGATGGATCAAAGTCAAGCCAATCTTAATTCAACACTGTTATCACTGAATCAGTAAATATTGATTGTATTTTTTTTTTTTTATTAAAAATATTTTTCAATATTTAGTCTCCTTCTATATATGGCTTTAATTATACATCACATATATAATATCACCATCATAAGAGTAAACTGGCATGAAGCCTCCTGAGGACTTTACATTGTATTCTTACTATTCTGGAAATACAAGAAATAAAATTTTAATAATTTTAAGGCTAATTATGTGTATTATTATTATAAACAATATCAAATAACTATAATAAATAATAATTATAAAAAAACTAATTTAATAAAAAATAATATTCTGTATTCATACAGCTCTGTTTTACGATCTATTTATAAAATTGACCTTAAGAGCTAAATTAAATCTACGATCGACAAACTTCATGAACATGTTTAATTGAATTACTTTAGTTTCGAAAAACATTTTTTAAATTGCTGACCAAATCTAGGACATTATTTTATCATCAATTTTCCTATTCAGTATTGCCGCGCTCATTTCCGTAAAAAATAAAAACTTTTATATTTATTTATGTAATTATCTTGTTTATTTGAAAATTAGTAAAAGAATAAAAAATAAAATAACGTATAGATATTTTTAAGCGTTATTTTAAAGCTTACAAATGAAATTTACTTAATAATAATAAGATAATAATATGAACGTTCAGAAATTTGTTGATAAAAATAAAAAATAATATTATTAATGATCATAAACAATATAGAAGTAAATTTTTGTATGTATTTATAGAAGAATTAGATAGATGATTTTTTTTTGCACTAGAGATATTAACACAGATAAGATATATTTGAAAAAAATTTTATATTCGACATGCCACTGATTGTATTAACAGTCGGTAAAGGAGAAAAACTCTAGTCTGTTTCGCAGTCGCCAGATTAATTTACTCGTTGTTCCGTCTATAAGTTGATCTACGAGCAGTTGATAAGCGCGGGAAAATTCAAATAACTTCGACTAACCGCGCGTAATCTCACTCGCTCATCTATCATTATAACAATCAATCAAAACAATGGCCGCGTAGCTTATTGCTCAGAGGCCTTTAATAAATTCTAGGCAAGCTGGCTTTTGGCTTTCGATTCGGAGTAAAACTGCGTCGAGCTTTGCATAGCGTTGTTAACGTTGTTGTTATTCGTTGAAACGGGATCATACTGACTCGTCAAGATGTAGACAACGGCCTCGTACGTCGCCATCATAATGGCAGTATTCGGAATTTGTCGAATCAGCTGGGTAGTCAGCCCTCGATAGAGACCTCGCGCGCCTTCCTCTGCTATTATTGTGTTTGTCGTTTGCCAGAAGCCCTGGTACTTGGTGCCTTCTTCACGTAACCGCGTCCGGACCACCTCTGCAAGCAAACAAAATCATCAGTAATCCGGATGTATCCGTACGTTCAGGTCGGCCTTAAACCGTTAACTTAAGCAATTCATTAAATGATTTCATAAAACGTTCAAATAACCACCGAATCATTTTTAACGTGAACGTTAAATCAAATCCATTGAAATTTTTTTTTTTTATAAAATATAAATAATTATATCTGCGTAAAGATATTTACATTTATAAAATGAACTGAAGAGCTACCCTGGGTACTTTTATTTTTATATTTGGATATTTTTATAATTTAAAATAGATCATCAGCAAGTAATATGAATCATATTAAGGATAATGGAAATAGAATAAGATATTGGACATCGATATGGTAAGATAAGAAAATTTCATTTCTGCAGCATATTAACTCTCCAAGGTCAAAAACTTTTATATTATTTTGTACATGCAACACTACTTTAATTCCAGGAAGCAAGTAAAATAAATGACCTACTGACGTAATGCTAAATTAATTACAATTAAAATGAAATACATTACGAAATCCAGAATCTCTTAAATTAAACAAGGATTTTTTTAAAATACTCTTTAATTACATTTATCACGCAATGCTTCGTACGTATATTGATATATATCAATTCTGCAACTACGAGCGCATACGCGTAACAGAGATATTAACATTTTATTATAAATTATAAAAAAAAAAATCTATTTTTAATCCGAATTAGATTGGCATTAAAAATTAAGAATTTATAAATTTTCGAAAACTCTTCTTATCGTCGTAGTACCAAGGTAAAGTGAGATATACGTGAGTGACCTTATATAATAAAATTGAAATTCCAATCACAGGGATGCAAACAATAACAATAATATTAAGATGACTCTAACTTTTTGAATTATCTAAGTTTATAATTAAATAAGATTGATCAATTATGCAAAATGAGCAACCAACAATGCAAATTTATTAAAAAAAAAAAAAAAAAATAATAATAATAATAATATTCTTATCGTAATTAAAATAACAATGTAATTGGTAAAATTAAAAGAAAAAAGACTGTTATAGAGAGTCAATTTACTGCACGTTATGAAAATGAATTATCGTAAAACCGTGATAAAATGATAAAATAATATTTTCAGCAGATATTAAGATAGACAAAGATAATGACGGTAGATATAATTCTTAAGTATAGCTTGATGTATCTAGTAGTTTGTCAGCAAATGCTTATTTCACGAAACTCGATGTCAAAGAGCAACGATGTCAACGCTTATAATGGAGCAATGAAATCGATAAATGCACTACTAGTAACGTATTGTACATTCGTCTATATATCTGCGCATCTGAAATGTTTTTAGCCTTATGTAGTTCTAATTTACTTTCGAAAAGTCAAAAAAAAATTTGGCTTGCTGTCAAACGGTAAGATTATAAAATAAAACGAAATTTAGGAGCGCGTTGTAGAAAAATTGATATAGGCAAATAAATATTTTTGCGAAATATAGATTCTTATACTTGTAAATGATTCGCAATACATCGATCATGTAAACGTGTTTAAATCAGTTTTTTTTTTGTTTTCTTTAATGAAATGGAAATTTATGACTAACTAACATACTTAATACACAATCCACCAGAGAAGCTGTTTATTTGCTTCTGAAAATAAACTTCTATTAATTCATAAACCATAATAGGTCGTTTCAATTATTTACAAAATGCTCGAATGAATTCCAAAAAATAACTGATTATTGAACGTACGTACGTATATATAATTTTACATAAGTGAAAATTTTTCTATTTCTTGGAAATCGCAGGAGCGGACTATTACAAGAAAGAACGCAAAATAAAAAATATAATGAGACACGCAAACGCGTTTTAAAAAGTACAGGTTAAAGCAAAAATGTGCAATTTTTCAAATACGTAGATTAGTTGTATAAATATCTGAGAAAACCTTTATCACTTTAATAGGATAAGCAGGTGTTTCTTTAATGATGATGCAATAATAGATCGAATGAAGTTATCACATAAATTAATCCATATGAATAAAAGAATTTAATTAGATAAATGAAAAACAAAAGAAATAATATAATTGCTTCGAGTCCTAAATAAATGGCGATTAATAATTTTCATTTTATAATTACCAACGATTAATAATGATGTAACGAACAATGAACATTGAAATAACTGATAAATTAAAAACTACTTTTAACAAAACAAACTCTACGTAAATTCATATTTACAGTATACCGAGAATCGAAAAATGTACCAATACGTGTATTAAGCACTGACAATTAATTAAAGAGCACTGAATTAACAATACGTGCGTACGTATATAATATTGTAATTCATAAACGTACCGTTCATGAAAAAATAAATAAGAAGTTTTATTTAAATTATATATTTATGTAAGAAGCGTCGGACAGTATGATATAAAATTTCATCTAAAATTGTAATAAATCAAAGACCTGCAGTGGAAATGTAAAATTTTTGTTTACTCGAGTTAAAGCGATCGATGTTGTCACAAGGTAGTGTCCTCTAAATGAATATCTATCTCGTGACGCTCATGCCGCGAGTAACAAAAAACATGGGCTCATTACGATACACCGAAATATTATTATGACGCAATAGAATTACCATGTGGATAAGCGATACAGGAAGCAACGGTTTTGGAGATAGCGCCAGCGGCCATGAATTCAAAGAAGTTGCGCGACATTTTGGAGTTGTCTTCAGCTGACGACGCCAATTCGTGATGCGTAATCAACCAAGTCTTTATAGCCTCGTAGATGACGAAGTACACTACTGTCTCGCTGATACCGAAGTACGATGCGACAATGCCCTTGTAAAAACCTGGTATTCCCTGAAAAATTTTTTTATTCAAATTTATAAGCGGCTCGCCATTTCAAATAGGCTTGATTGTATAGCCATACAGCTATACAACTTTCGTAAGGCTATTTAATATTAATAACACCCATCCTACTCGATTCCAAATAAACTCTCTGCGTTTACTTACTTGCAGTAAAATATTGAACTTACTGCGAAGGCCTGCATTTTATTTTTTTTTTCTTTTATTTTTTTTTTTTTTTTTTAATTAGAATAGACAGAGGAAAAAGAAATAACAATAACAATAACAATAATAATAATAGTAATAATAACAACAACAACAACAATAATAATAATAATAATAATAATAATAATAATGATAGTGATAATAATAATAATAGTAATGTAATAACAATAATACACGCCCTATCGTATTCAATACAGTTAAATTGATTTTGCAACTTCAGAAATAAATTTACGATCTATATCCTCGTCCTGCAATTACCGAATAATTCATTATTATTGATCGATACAAATTCCGACTATTTCTATTATTCTCTACCGATTTCCGTATCTTGTAAAAACAAAGCTCCTTTTATTTATAATTTGTAAAATAGTGTATTTATAGAGATACGTTTACTTATTAGAAAAGCATATGTCGACAGGTAGAAACTTCATCGCTTTATAATATAGAAATTAATTTCGCTTGAAATTTTTCTTTATTTTCTTTATTTTATACTACATAACACGAAAGTTGAAAAACCCATAATAAATATAAAATTTACAATTACTTGAATGTTTTCAAAAATCCGACTGTTTACAACAATTTACTATTTTCAGTTCACACTTCTTTATTTAGAAAATTTTCTTGAAGGCATGCCAAATCCACTCTTATTATAATGAATACAAGTTTAGCTGATATAACGCGAAATAATTAGCCAGAATCCAGGAACTGATCTTTTATTTTAAAAATATCTTTTTTTATAGAAAAATATCTTTTTTTTGAAAACTTTCTATCTAAGGATATTATTTTCCTTTTCATTCCATGTATTCAACTACAAATTATATTCGTATTTTATTTATATTTCATACATTGAATTTAATGTAATTCAGTCTATGTAAAAGGCAATAACTATTGTAAATTTTATAATGACGATCACAATTTTTCAACAACATTATAACGAAACATTCGTTCGAAAAATCTTCTTAAACTAATTAAAACATTAAATGCAAGAATATTTAAAAAGCATCTTTCTTACCGACTGTCGATAAACCCTTCGAATGCATTCTATCGTACTAGTTTGATTTGCGTGATGATTTAACTGCAGCCTTGTTTTTACGAACCATATCGGATTCGTTGCAGTGCATGAGACGAAACCTACAAAATCAGAAGAAAAAATGTTACAATACATCCTTTTGAATTAAAAATACTTTAAGCACATACTTTTAACTCATAATAATAACCTTTTCAAGGATAATTTATCAATAGTTTTAATGAATATTATATACACTGAAAACTTTAAACATTACAATAATTAATTTTATACTGAATAATATTTAAATATAAATTATTTAGCATTCGTATCTCTTTTATGTTGAAAAATGAAGATTAATAAAGGAATTTTCTCTAAAAATTTTTAACATTATATCTTGGATTAATTATTATCGATATATATCGATGACATGTTAAATATAAATTGTTCTTTCATGCATAGAAAAAAAATCATTTTTTTTTTTAAATACTACTTATTTATCTGTAACAATTACTTTTATTTTTGTTCATATTTCTTTTATTGTTCTGCCTATTTTCTCACAACATTTCTGTACGAAGCTTTTCAAAACTTTATTTAAATTATATTCTGCTTTTTGTATGTTATTACGTGATTTAAGTAAGTATTAAGCTTTTAATTGTTGATTTATATTTTAATGAGCATCAAATATATGCCAAAATTGTTAAAATGCAATACAGTGTTGTATTAATTTTTAACATTAAACGAATGACTACGAACTACTTAAGCATAAAAAAAAAAAATCGTCTTTTAGAGCTGCTATTTATATTTTCATGTTTAATATAAAAATTGTGGAAAAATGTATTATTAAACAAATTATCCATTATTTACTTTAAATAAAATATATTTGATATATTTAAAAAGATTAAGGAAGTTTCGAGGTATTGTCGATGGTACATGCAATCATGGACAGCACGTATGTGTGGTAATTTGTGGTGACCTTGATAGGTGAACCAACGATAGATGTTGAAGGCCAGTTAAGGGTATTATAAGGAGAGGAGAGAAAGAGAGAGAGCCGTTCAGATACTATAAGGCACTGAACGACAAATCAGTTGGCCCAGTTTTTGAAAGACCGAAGGCATTGCTCTCGCCGGCTATATAACCGATCGTAACTTAATACATAATTTTGAAGACACACATTTGCGACTGCACATGTTTTTAATGAATTCAATTACAAAAAATTTAAGAAATTAGTTTCATTGCATCCTGGGTACCGAGGAGATTGTAAATAAGCTACGATACCGTTTTATAAAGCATTTTAACTGAAATTGCAACGAGAAACTTATAAAATGTATATTATATATATTAGCCATTTTTTTTTTACAAAATTTTTAATTCAACGCTAAGTTTTTGTCTTTAATTTTAGTAACACGGATGCACGACAAAGGGAATGCTTATAAATACACTGATACAGACTTTTTTTTTAAACATGGCAAAACACTCCGTTAAAATTCTTCCGCTCATTTATAAACGTTTTTATGTAATATTTTAATCTCTGATAGAGAATATTCATTTTTTTTTGTAGGCATAATCAAATAACGTCATAGGATGATACATTTTAAAAATACAGAAATACGTGCCAATTAGTGAAATCGATAGATATTGCATAATTAATGTGGTATGAAATTATTGATAAGATTGTAGTTAAAAAAGCATTGTATAGCATAAAAAAGGAAATCGATGTTACGTTTATATTTTTCGTTTAATTATGATATGGATTTTTTGTATAATCCTCTTTTATTCATTTTCTAATGTCAACTTTTAACCTTTTCTCGTCTGATGTGTATAAGTGCATCCGCCTGTGTATATGAAATACTAAACTTAAAAAATATTTTTTTCATTAAATAAATTAATCACTATATTAAAGCATTTAATACCATTAAATACAAATTGTAAGTATATTATTTAATATTAAAAAATCTTTTATTTTGTCAATAATGTCGTTTCCAGATTATTCGTTACTAAATATGTATGTAGGATAATATGTACAATAAACTTAACGACTATTATTTATTATTGCATCCGCGTTCATACGTTTATAGGAATATTGATGCTTTTGCTACATGAATAAGATAAAAAAAACCTGTGAAAATTATATTTGTTTCCATGTATATCTATATTAATATGATTTAAACATTAGGCATATTAGTTTCAAAATAGAAGAGAAGATATTTACTAAGAAAAATAAAGTTTAATCAAATTTATACATTACTTGTGATTAAGAGATTCAGTAATACCAAATATATTAAAATATGTTTATGGAACGGGGTATTGAGATAGTTTTATACTGTAATACATATATATTATATATAAGGATATAAGAGACGCTCTAATAAATTTCTAAAGTTGATTCTCACTCTTTATAATAATCAAAAATATTGCCGACTATAATTGATTTTAAACGAATAACGATAAAATAGCTAAAAAATAACTAAAGAAATTTAGCAAAAATTTAGTTTCGTATTCTTCTTACATAATGAAGTAATGATTTGAACTATTATTTTTTATTGAATTGCAAAGAAAAAAACGCAATCATTAAATTATATATTTATTTTGATAATAGTAAATCATCTTTATTACTAAAAGGTGACTACGAAGATAATTGATAGAGAAATAAATTGAATTTCATATGCATTATAAGAAAACATTCGATACTGATTAATTTGAAGACTGTATTACATTTGTTATCTTAATCATCCTAATCGTCAAAATACAGTCAATGTCGAATCGCAATATTATACTAGACATATACCGTATATCCACAAATACAAAGCTTATTTCATTAGTGGTTCGATAACAAAACAACGGCAGTAATAGAACGATAATTAATTGATACGGGTACAATAAAAGTGACAGTGGGAACTTTCTGTGAAGTAAAGGATAATACTTTCACACCGAATCGAGCTAATTGCATAGCCTTATTCAATAATAATAATTAAGAATAACGATAACGTTAATAATAACAATAACAACAATAACAACAACAACAACAATAATACCTTCGACGACGACGACGACGACCGCGGCGATGACAACAACAATAATACTCCCGCTTAATTAAAGACTTATGCATTAGCAAACTAATATTAGTTTACACAGGCTTACGTCAGTCTCTTTCGAACTAATTAAAAACTCCCGCTCAGAATGTTTAAAAAATTACCTATTTCATACTAGTCATTTTCAAAATGAATATTTCAACAGAAATAAAATTGGCAATATTTGATATAGATTATCAAGGTCGAAACCAATGTATCGATGCATGCATATATATTTATAAAATATGCTATTAACGGACTTCGAATTCGTAATATGGAGAGAGTCGATTATGCAAATTGACCGGCACCTCTGATATTTTATTTATTTTATTTTATTTTATATTATTTTATTTTATTTTATTTTATTTTATTTTATTTTATTTTATTTTATTTTATTTTATTTTATTTTATTTTATTTTATTTTATTTTATTTTATTTTATTTTATTTTATTTTATTTTATTTTATTTTATTTTATTTTATTTTATTTTATTTTATTTTATTTTATTTTATTTTATTTATCGTAACGACAACAGCATAGTTTCATACATTTATTTTTAAGCCTGAGTTTTTTTCGAGTTTCACTTGTCAAATTTATTTCTCTGTTTTCGTATGCTATTTATAACTACGATCTGCCACTATGTGCTCAAACAATTATATGCACATGTATATAATAGGAACTCGTGTATCAGTTTAAAGAATTTGATATTAATTAAAATATTTAAGAATTTTTTTAAATTTTTCGAAACCTAAATCGTATTAAAAAACATATTTTAATCGTCGCTCTGCAATTTAAGACTGCAATTCTTACGTATTTTCATGCCTGTGTATAGAAACTGCGTCTGTACACTTGAAAAATAAATATCGGAGTATTGCAATTTCAATTATCTGCGCTTAATCATTATTATTATTAGCATCGGTGAACTACGAGTTCATTGATCGAGATGCTATGTAAGTGGTGCTAGTATAAATAATTTTTTTCTAAATTCGTTTTTCCTGGCACAAATCACAAAAAAACATTTATTACAATTTTATTTTCAATATATATAATTAACAATACATATAAATATTATATATATATGTAAAGGTTGCATTAAAAACATTTTAGATTTATTATAATTATAATTATGTTTGTTTGGTCTTCTATATACGACTCCTGGTAACTTAAATCACGTTGACTTCTGATAATTATTGTTTCTTACGCAACATGATTTGGGTACAAATGATTTATAAATAAATATAAATTCAATTTATAAACAAGAATAATAAATTGATTGAGTTATGACAACATTTTGTCAAAACACTTAAAAAAAAAAATTAAACTGCTGTAATTATGCAGTCTTATTCGCAATAACGGTTTCTTAGAGTACAATCAGTGCATCTAAAAGTGCATTTTTTATTTTCTAGTGACAGACGTGATTAAATTGTCAAAGCACGTATTAGAGTGGGCCATTTAACGGAAAAAATTTCCATTATGATATTTTTGAACGTTGTTAATAAATGTGCCGTATTTATGTATTACAATAAAACCATATTTAAATTATCCATTTCCTTTATTTCCAATTTTTCAGAATTACTTTTTTCCACTTAAACACATACAATAATTAAAAAAACTCAATTTATATTAGAATTGAAATTAAAATTAATACTAATACATAATCTATAATAATAATAATAATAATAATAATGGTGATGATGATTAAACTTGCACTAAATGAAATTTTTATCGTCTCAAGTAAAAAGATTATAGTTATTTAATAGCGAGAGTAACAAAGCCGAGCGTGAATTACCCGTAAAAATGGTAAATATTTACTATTACAAGTATATTGATTGTTCGAATGAGGTATTACAAAAAATTACTCTAAAATAAAACGTTAGCGTTCGCCCAGGTGACAACGGACATCGAATACGTTGTTCTCAAAATCTTGGCAATCGTGAATTGAGAAAAATATGTGCCGCCCTACGCGATATGGATCGGATCGTAGACCAAAGAACTAGGCGTGTTCGGAAAAAGTATCGCCGCGTTTATGAAAAAAACGATAAACAAAGTCTACGATGAGGACGATGAGGCAACGCGCAAAGAAAAATAACGTTTCTCTGTACTCCCAGTTTAATTTAATCGCTTTATAACCTTATCGAGTATTTCTAAACTGGAAATTTCAATTTTTATTAGTTTCTTGTCTTTGTATTTTAATGTAAAAACTTTTTCAGAAAATTATTAATTTAAATCAATATATTAAAAATACAGTTACAGTAACAATACATTAACAACGCATTAACAATACAATATATTAACAAAAAATGAATGTATCTTCAACAAATTGAATTATTATTAGATATAATTTTAATATAAATAACATGCATTAATTCCTTGCTCGTTGATATAGTAATAAAAATTTATTGTCTATCTAATGCTGTCTCTTATTTCAATTATACCTTTAAATGTTATAAATTAAATGTACATAATGTCAGCGACACGTACACTTTTTTAAAATACTACTCCTCGTTTAAGTCATAAAAATATAATTAAATAAATTATATATTAGAGGAGAAAAATACATAATATGCGATAGTGTACAAACAGTGAATCTAGTGAGATAGATTTTTTAATTATCTGAATTATAATATATTGGAATAAAAATACTCATAAATGGACAATTTAACTGGGATATGTGTTAAACAATTATCATAAACAAGGTGCAGCCAATCACTTTCGTAATAAAAGCTTTTATAACATAAATGTTCGAGATATTTAAAAACTAATTTAGACATTTCTGTAAAAAATTTATATTATAAAAAGTAGTGATACCCGCGGACTGTAAATGAATAGCGAAATCATTATATAAGACGCAATAACGTTTAATATATAATAAATACGAAAGGAAATTTGCTTTTTTTTCGTAAAGGAATAATTATATTTTAATATCCAAAAAAGGCAAATTTTCATGCATCATATACTATTTACGTATGCTTCTTCGTTTTCTTTTTAACCGCTACTTATTAAAAATCCATTTTTATCAACTTGGCTTTATTGAAAAATTTTGTGTTAGCTTTGTAATTAATTCCTCTGTAATTATAATTTCATTTATAATGAAAATGTTTTCGTATTTCCCTTATAATGTATACAAAATATAAATTTAAACGGATTTTAGTAAATTAAATGAAGTAAGTTAAATTATCGGAACCATTACATTAATCTGTAATTTTACGCATAAAATTATAAATTGATTAAATTGATGCAGCATAACTTGTACTATAAAAGTCATTTTGATATTTCAAATTTTCTTATCAATATTATTTCTTCGTCAGCAAGATTTCTGACGTACTTTTAAAACCTAAGATTACACGAAATATATATCTACAATTTTATCCTTTCTTGGTAATACTATAAATAAAATAAGAATTTTAATATCAAGAATATTTTTATGAAATTTCGAAATACATTTTAATGTATCTTTGTTTATTTATGCAATTTATTAAAATAATGCATATAATTTTTATTGTAAATTTATCTAGAATAAGTATCCTACTTCAGTATGGACATCAATAACATAATATTGATAAATAAAAAATAAAATTTAAACAATCATTAATAATGTTTTCGTTTTTTTTTACAATAAAAAATTTCGATGTTATACAATTAGTATTTTTTATTTCATCTTATTATTTATATTAAGTAATATATAGAAAGCAAAGTTAAATAATTATTTAATTTTGAAAACATTTGTATCTGAAAAGTAGTTATTAGTTAGTTTAATACTGTTAAATTACAAATTACAATTATAATATTATACAATTATAAAATTACAAATCATTGAAATTAAATAGAATATTTGTATAAAAAAATACTAATTTTACTTTTCAATTACCTAGAAAATAGTTCTACGTATTACAATCATCAAACTGACTTATTGTACGTTCAAGAAGATTTTATATATTTTAAAACGCTACAAAGATTTTTCATACTAATTATTTCACATTAAATGAGAAGTACATTACTTTCCTAAATTTTAATTTTATACATAAGAAGTAGAAAAATCAAAAGCGTAAGAAAAGCAATTTGTACTAATGACTTGAAAAACATTTTTAATAAATGTAATGGATAAAATAACTTTCAAACGTAAAATATTTTTTTATTTATATGCCCAAATGTAAACAAAATACAACTGATAACAACATTAATAAAACTATAACATTAAATAAGTTATAATTTTTCATCAAGAAAATAAGAACATGTACAATCGGATTATTTGTAGTATAATTCTACCGAAAATACGGAATATTAGTTTTATTTATTATAAATTTTTATAATCTGATAGAAAGTAATTGATAAGTAAATATTTTTAATTCTTGATTCCTTTAATAATACTAGAGCTTCCGCGGAAATGAATTCAGCTTACGCTATGAGTCGACGACTACAACTTTACTTCGCGGAATGCGTATAGTGTTATTGGCACTATTCTTCGCTTACGCTTAAAGGATTATACGATCGAACATAGTTAAAATTTATAATAATTGATTAATTGAACTGAAATAATATACTTTCAACTTAACATATATCTCATATTATTTTACACTAGCATGGCCAGAACTGTAAAAACTGTTTAAATCAATTTACAAATAAAAAAACTAATAATTGTCTAAAACGTAAACTAAATCTGTATGTTACGAGCATACGCTGAGACACACACTGAGACAGATAGACATCTTATAGTTCAAAATGTGTTAAAGGCTAAACACTTGTTAATTACATTCTCACTCTATTAAATAAGCATTCGTTAATCCTATCGCTTATTCTTGTGAAGACACAAATATACAAATAGAATATTTTTCGATTCCCTTATATTTCAACATATAGATATAAATTATAATTTTCTGAGCTAAAACTAATAAAACCTTATTGATAAAGAAGAGAAAATAGCATTAAAGTGAGCCTAAATTAAGACGTAGGTTATAATATCATAAAAGCAGTACCATAATTATTCTTTGCACATCTTGACATGCATGTCAAGGACGGATTCGTGCTACATATTTTGTAAAGACGTGATATCGAAACTACCATTCTCTGCTCGAATTTTTATGCTTGTTCTTACACATCACTGAAATTATCGAAGCTTTTTTAACGTTTATTCAAAACCAAAGAATATATACATTTAAAAAATATATCATCGACCTTTACACTTATTGCTTACGTTGTTAGATGAGATATTTTTGACAATGGAAAACCACAAATTTAATGATTTTATTTTTTATCGCTACGATACATTCATTTCCTCGAGACAATGTAACTCATTTTATATATTTCTTTCCTTATTTAATATTGATCATAATTTGTCCTTTAACGCTTTGCGGTTTAAAACGGTCTTAATATAAATTTAAGGCAGAAATAATTCTTTTAATATCTTCTAACTGATTAGAAGTGGAAAGTAATTTTACTGTTAAAAAAGTAAATGAAGTTATGTATATATATAATCAAATCTTCAGACAATATTATGAGCGAGTTCTTTATGCAGGCTTAAAGCTTTTATACCTTTCTAACTTCAATTCGACAGTTTCTCAGTTTCACGTTTTCCGAATGTTCTCGATGTTGTTGTTAGTAATTGAATTTTTTGACCTTATCAATTGCTCACTTTCATCAGAACTACTACGATCACAAGAAATTATCTATCTTTTTACTTTTATGAAACAAACTATTTAACCTTTTATTTTTATAAGAATACATTGACTAATACAAATTATTGCATTTTAACATTTCAATGTCAAGAATAGCACAAATTATCAACAATCATTAAATGTACATGTAGTAGTTAAATTCAAATAATTATAGAGAAAAATATTATCTTTATATAAACGTCGAGAACGTATAAAATCATGTTTACAATAATTGAAAGATATAAGTTAATAATGAAAAATTAGGCAATTATAATTTATTATTAGTATAGCTTGCATAAAGAATCCCTTTAAATTATCGGAAGTTCTATTTATAATTTACTTTCATAAATTAATGCTGCTAAATATTTTTGTAAGTTTCGACATTTATAGTTGATTAATTAGTGTAAATGTAGTTGGACGAATCTGTAGCTCTAAATAGTAATTTCAGTATATGTATCTTTAAAAATGTTAAAAATAAATACTAATATATAAAATTATAATTAAAGTTAATGGATTGATTATCTGAGGAAAAACTTTTTTTTTTTTAATAAATATACACACGTGTGCATTTAAATGTATGCATGTTTATTAAATGTCAATGCGTTACGAAGGAAAATTAAAAATTATTGTACCTCTCTATCGTGAATCAATGTAAAAAGTTAAAACGTAGTTTATTAAATGGTACGTCTAGAATTATCTCAATGAGTTTACTATAAACAGGTTTTTAATGTGACAAGTCTTTGATAATAGATGATCCTGCGCACTATATATGAAGAAGAAAAACGAATGGATGTCATTGCGCCGAAAGATAAAAAGTTACGTAGATAATATTACAAGATAACATATCGATCTAATCTCAAGAAGAAAAGAAGTTAGACCACTTTCAGTTCGTAAACACATTTGCCGGACATTTGTACTAAAAATAGAGCTCATCCGTCTTGTTGCCGTCGCTATTGATGTATTATTAAGTTACGCTTCCTGCAATTACGCGGCAATATTTGTCCCAAATTCATTAATATCGCGCTCGTATTTAGCACCCTACAAACGAATAAAAATATTTACCCCGGCAATTAAGGCCTTATCTTTCTCGATCTCTGTTCACGATACGTTGCCGGAACTTCTAAATACTTAATATAATGATTGAGCTTGAAATTATCGTAAATGAACATGTTCTTCCTTCCTAATAAGATAATACATTGAATGCAAGTGAATTTAACATTTGCGCGTGACGATCAGACTAAAATCGCATTGACAGACACGCTCACATTAGATTATGCGCTAAACTTTTTTTAACAATTATTGCAGAACGTGAAAAATTAATTCTTAAAGTCATTACACGGATATCAAAATATACATACGTTATTGCGACCGATATTTCTGGTGTCAGATAAGAAAACAATGATGGTTTTTTATTATTTTTTATGTACAATATACGTACTTTAAAACAGATTCTGTATCATGAAAATAAAAATAATTTTTTAAATAAAAAGTAGACTGACTAAAAGGGAATAAACTTTTTTTTTTATAAATCTGTTGCTTCGTTATCTGTAATTAATTTTTGATAGCCAAAAATGCAATATCATAATAAATTAAAACTTTTGCTTCAACTGTTTAAAATGTAATTTTATATATATTTTTTCATCCTCTTACGGATTACGTTTTTCTTGTAAGGTAATCACATGTACGCCATAAATTAAATAAAATATAATAAAAAAAAAAACTAAAAAATAACACGTTTTGTGTGAAGTACTTAAATTTAAAAGCGTTAAATAAGAAATAATAGAAAATAAATTATGGAAAGAGAAATTAATTTCTATGAATTGTAAAGATATTATATTTAGAAACAAGATGGACAAAAGGAAGAAAAAAAATACATATTAGTATATGTACACACTTTGTGCGCCAGGTGGGAAGAGCCGCATAGCCCAAACAATCTAATATGAATTGATAAACAAGTGCGTCCGTGATTTTTTTTTCATACCGGAAAAGCCGCTCTCACAGACGTGCTTCCCGACAGGAAAAAGTAAACTCAATACACTGATTTATAGACTGCTGGATCTGAGATGTTTCACCTGATCTAGATACATAACCGGAATACTAATAAACTCATGAAGTCTATACGTACTTGTAAACATTCTTTGAATGTAAATTTAAAAATAAATATAAGTATAAAGAAGTTATTGGAATGTTAATTAAAATAAGTTAGATTTTGTTATAATAAAAGATTTGAAAAGGTCGTCTTGCCTCTTCTTACTTTTACTTTACTTTTTCTACTATTTAAAACATACAGAACATTAATTTGAACTCAAAATGATAAGACTTATCACTTGAAGTTTCAATCCTGTCCTTTTACTCGAGTGACCGAAACGTCAGTTGAAGGGCAACTTTTAAACTAAGAACAATCTATAAGTTATTTTTACTATATTAGAAATGTCGTTAATTAAGACAGTCAACTTATATTAATAAATTCAAAAGTTTCGGTCGCGAAAATTTTAAATTTCATGTACATCTTACTAATGTCAGCTATTTACATAAATAATTAAATGACATGATTGAATAAAAAAAAAATTAAGATACGAAGGAATAGTTGAAATAATATTAGATAAAATGGATAAACTTTTGAAATTGAATTTCATTGCAATAATACGATATTGTAAATAATAAGGCAAAAACAATTTAATAACTTTATGGATGCTCCGTGAATCCGAACTGAAACATATATATATAAATAACAATATAAAGGGAAAATAATTGTAGTCATAACATAAATCGGAAATTGTGTACAGAAAGATGGCGAGAGAGGGGGGGGGAAGAATTATAAGCATAACACGTGACAAGAACGTGAGAAAGGAAAAAGAAGAAAAAGGATGGGAAAACAATTTTCATTAAAGGTCAGAGTTTAATTTAAAACACTATCAATGTATCAATGCTATGACTATGAGTTTTTCTGATAAAGAGAATCACTGGATGATGATCTGTGCTTAACAGTATACTTAAGTTACATGTTTTTAAAATTATCATAATAAATTTAAATTTTTATGTAAATAGTTTATTTCGTTCTAGACATACTCTATATAAATTTCTAATAGAATTGGTACTTAAAGCAATTACGAGAATTCAACATTTTTATTGAATAATGTACGAATATATATTACTTCTAGAAGACTACTATCTAAAATTTAAGAATTTAGTATCTTGTAATTATTTTATTTGTCTAAGAATTTTTTTAAATTCATAATTATTCAATGTTAGCACGGATAAAAAAATTATGTACGTAATCTAATAAGCGGACAATTATCATTTAATATAACTTTTTTAAATCATTTTAATAATAAGTACTTCATCATAAATGAGTCGGATTGCTCGGTGTAACCAACAGAAGTCGAAGAGAATTTGCATTGACGCAAATATTTACGTCGATAGGAAAATGCCACAATTAAACAATTTGAGCATAATTAACTGGGATATTATTTCTTTAAATAACTATCATTAAAATACAATAAATTTAATGGAAAAGTCCAAATAAAACAATAAAAAGGTAAATAAAATAATTTTTTATTGTATTATTGTATTAATACAGGCAAACTGCAGCAAATTTATTACTTTTAATATCACATATATAATATAATATGGCAATTTAATTAGTCATTTGGTAATTGTTTTGTTAGTTGCTTATTTTGATGAAGCTACTAAAGTGCCTTTAAGAGCACATATATACAGATGTACGCTAGGATCCTAATTATATAATTTTATCTATACAATAATATTGCTGTCTGAAAATAAATGTAAACGTCGTTAAAACTCTTATTGACGTGTTATTCGTTAAAAGTTTTAATATATATTTTTTCAGTACTTTAATTGTAAACTTTGTTAAAAATTATAATTTAATGACTTAATTTTTTTAATTCTGCAAATTATGTTTAATCTAATAAATATAGGTTTTTGCAGTACAGGAAGACAAAATAATCTCGTTACTTATTTCCCTTTTTTTTCTTTAAATAAAAAATAACACTTGAGTAACAGTTATTTTATATATTAATAATTATTTGTATTTCGAGTTTTGTAAATATCTATGTAATGTATTTAAAAATATCAATATTGATACCTATTTCACAAGTAATTTTTTTTAATTTTAAAAAAATTAATGAAAGTATAAATTAAAATAATTGTGACCGCTCTTACTTGTATAATAAATATTTATGTAAGAATATTATTGATAAAAAGTTATAAAAACGAGGTCTAAAATGTATTGAAAAACAGAAGAATTTTTAGAACTAGGTTTCCTAAAATATAAATAGTAAAAACTGTAATAATGCTAGTATTATTCATTAGATTTTTTTTATTTATTTTAAATAGTTTAAGTATACTGATAGAAAATAGTTATATGTTAATAAAATGTGCTTAATAACTTTTTTTTATAATTTTTATTATTTCTTAATACGCGTGATATTATTATTAACTTTCGATGTAATTTTAACTTATTTAAAAAATTATTTAATTATGTATGTAAATTAATTATTTGAGGATTGTTATTATTAACGCTACTTACTTAAAAGTAATAATTGATTTATAAAATATTTTTTCAATTTTCATTTTCAAAAAGATAATTTATTATTTATATTGACTTAATCAACAGCCATACAGTACAATTTTACGCTTTATAATATAGATTTTTCATAATGACATGTACGTAATGCATTTAAATCAAATTAATCGTTATGATAAGAAGAAGAAGAGGAAGAAGAAGAAGAAGAAGAAGAAGAAGAAGAAATAATGAAAGAAAAGATTCAGTTAATAAAGCAAGTGACCCCTGCAGATTGCTATGTATTCACAAACAATGATATAGTATAAATACCCGATGATGTATCTGTATAAAATAACTTTAGTATTTTTAATTCAATTTACGGAATTCTATTAAAAGCCAAAGTGATTTCTATCTTTTTCTTAACTATGAACCTTAAATCATTTATATTAATTGAATTTTAATATTAAAATATTAACCATTGTTACACAAATGTATTCTTTAAAGAATTTACGTATTTTTCTGCTGAAGGGAAGGGTAAACAACGGCAAATTTTAATATTAATTTGAAAACTTGCATTTATTTTATGTATAAATCGTTACAATACAATAAATCGTAACTTGAATTAAAAAAGTTTATTTTGTTGTCAAATGAACTTGAATTAATTTTAAAGACAGCGGTCTGGCCTTATTTATTTTACGTATCAAACTGAAAGTTTATTCGATTCAAGAGCGACCCCGAGCCATGACCCATCGGGAGGGGTAAGGGAGTAGTCTATTCCACCATTTTTTCGTTTTTAGAAGAAAATAATAAGTAATAAGAAATGCTGTGACCAATTAAATTATCGGATCTTAAAAAAATATTACACAAGATTTTATTATGAAACGAAAAAGGATGAAAAACAGAGACTCGGACAGATGAAATGAGACGCAGATAAAGTGAGAATGATAGTGGGTGGACGAGGTTGGGGGGGAGGGGAGGGAGATCAGAGTGCATCTGTGGATGTTGGTTAGTCATCGGGTGTATTGGCTCCCCGCATAGAAATGTAAGATTACATACTTAATTCTTGAGTGAATGATATATCGGATGAGACGCCACAAGTGACGCGCTAGTCGACTCTTATCTCAACTCACTCTCATAACTCGCACAATTTCCGATTGTTGCTACTAATAATATATAGGATTGTTTCTTTCTCTGATTGCTCGTTTATGAATGAAACACTGCGCAGTGGGGCAAATTGACGCGCACTGATCGAAATAGCTCTTGTACATTGGATAAGTTAAATTGACTGTTAAATCCAAATTATGCGACTTTAAATCTTGTCGATTTAAGCATAATAATTAATTGTATTTTTATAAATAAACCTCCTTCTTAAATTAAAGTTTTCATCAATTTTTCGAATTGGTTGCAATTGCTTATGCTCTTCCGTAATAATAAGTATAATAATTGTTTGCTAATATAAATTATATACGTAGATTTTATGTATATTTCACTGCTTACTGTTTATAATTGAACAGTACTGTTTAACAGTATAATATACTGTTTATTATCCTTAAATACAATAGTATTATCAAAATAATTATATCGCGTAAACAGTTTTACGGTTTACATAAGACTTTAGATTATTTTTAGAAGCATAAAATATAAATTAATTATGAAAAACACTACTGAGTCTTGTAAATGAAAGAAAACCCGTAGTTTTCCTATAAAAATCTGTTTAATCAATAATAATAGCATAAAACTAACACTAATATTATTATTAAAGATCTGTTACACATATATGTTTTCATAATTTCCAAAAAAGATATGAAAAAAGCATAATATAATATTAAAAGGCTTGAAACGAAGTTCTCCCATCTTCAATTACATATATTTTTAGTCTGCATACAAATCACAAAAAATCACAGCTCAACAACTGCTGTGCAATATTTCAAAGATCGGATAAGCTGAACTAATTTCGAATCTACCTTGTTTTATTTATTATAAGCTTATTATCGGTAAGCGCCAAATAAGCTAAGAATTTAAACTAACGTGTGAATGAATTGACTGACCTGCACAAGACGCAGAGCACATATGTACAAGGGAACTGTCCGGAGGTAGGCATGTGTTGAATAAGCTTTTTGTTTGGGAGTAGGTACTGAAGTAGATCGCTCTCGACGGAGCAACACCTATAAGGTTCGGCACGAGACCCTTGAAAAGTGCCTTGGGCCCCTCGTGTTCAACAATGTATTTGAGGCACTGGAGGATGCCGGGGGGCATGGGAACGTTACGTGGACGGCCGCCAGGAACAGTCGATACCGCGCAATGCGAAAGCGTCATTAAAGAATACCTGTTGACAAAGTGACAAAATCATTTTCATTCCTCGAACGCAGTGCTCTTAGCATTATTTTTCTTATCCCTGTCCCCGTCGTTGTTTATAAGCCTGCGCTTCGTTTTACATATATAGTGTTTTTAATTATAGTTTGATTCAACAATGGTTGCTCGATCCTTTCGAATAATTTAATTACATCGATATACTATTAAAATTGTATTAAAAGCAAAACAAAACCTTACACACACACACACACACATTCTTTTCAACATTCATTATTTGTATAAGTTACAATTAATTACAAGATGTAATAAATTTTATATTTCCAAACATAAAGTACTTATTACATATAATACAATCGCAAGGTAAATGGTTATGGAAATATTAAATATTCTACAGAAATAGTATATCATAAATACTAGATCAAACTTTTCCACTTTTATTAAGTAATATTTCCTACATCGATGCATTTTTATTTTTATGTGCAATTGAGAAAAAATCTGTCATATGTGAAAAAGTTTTTTTTTTAAATATCCAGTAATTTTTAGTAATACCAGATTTTTATTTATAAACAAACATTCTCGATACTGAGTAATTAATAATATTATGAATATTTAAAAAGCATCTGGTACATTGTATTAATAAAATAATGAATCAGACGTAATTAAAAATATGATAATAATATAAATCAGAAATGGAGACCACAATTATTTTATGTGAATAACATCTTTTTAAAGTAAGAGCTCATTAAAAGAGAAAAAAAAAGTTTACAGAATCAAACATTATCACACATTTCATTTATATCATATTTATTTTAAGCCGGTATATTATGAACTGTTTTTTTTTTATTTTATGTATTTATTCTTTAATTTTTTTTTTTTTTGGTAAAATGTATAAAAATATACCTTTACATACTCTATTGCATAATATAAATACACTTTTTCAAATTACATTAGATATATAATTTGAGTAAAATAACTTAAAATTTTTAATTATTATTACGATATTTCTTTAGTATAATTAAAGTTATCATTATCATTTTTACGTAATTTCTCGATGTTATTATTAATGTAATGAAAATTATCCTATATTATATAAAGAAAAGTATAGTTTATATTGTTATAACAATTTTATTTACAACGATTCCCGGATTTTTAACGATTTACATAAAATTCAATAGAAACATATAATAATATAATTTATAATAATTATTTACGATCGTTATTTATATGTGAAATTTAAGAAAGAAAATCTATAAATTGTAACTTCATTAAAACGTGTAATTATAATCCGAATATACTTGGAATTAGTGAGGGAAGGAATTAATTCAGGCAATAAGTACCTCTTCGATTCTCCAATGCACAGTCGCCTTCGTTGCGATGGGTTTGAAAAACTTTTGAGCGTCACATGACCAGAAACGAACTCTTTGTTAAATGATGGCGGGTAGAAACTCGTGGACGACTGCAATCGCGTTTTCACTACTTCAAGAGGACACGTTATGATCGCAGCCACTGTTCCAGCAACCCTACGAGGACAGAAATCAATTGCTAATTAGCACCGACTGCATGTACGGATAGAAACGGAGAAAAACTGGCTTGGAAAAAAACCAATTTAATTACTTAAGAATAATTGGACTGGGCCACCCACCCCACCCCACCCCCTCTCACCCTCCTTCAATCTATACCATTTACTTGCTATTTCAATCAATTAATTCAGTGTTAAAAATTAAGAAATTCTCAAAAACATTTATACATTTCGTACTACAGAATTATATTCTTTGCAAAACAAATATTATTCTTTATTTACTATAATTAAATAATCACACATACTTTTTTATCTACGAAATATTTCAATTTACATTTATAAATGTAAAAATGTATTACATATCATATGCTGATCGTTAAATAGAAATTCTATATTTATTGAAAAAATGCATTTGTGAAAGCATATAACTAATACATATATATTTAAGTATTTTAAATAAAGCCAATTGTTCATATTTTTTTTAGTTTTATCATATTATAAAAACTTTCTTTCTTGGCGCATTAGTTTTGTTTATTTTTTCTCATACATTGAAACTAAGTTCGTTACAACATACGGATCAATTATAATTTGTATTTAAAAATTAGCTTTTAATTCTACATTAACATATAATTTTTTTCAAAAATATTTTATTAACGTTAGCAATTGACATTAATTCTCAGTTAAGATATTTCCATTTTATTAGAACTTAGATTAATAAAAATACAATGTATTAAATTAAAAATAATAAAGTAGGCTAATACTATATGCATTGATAATATCAATAGTTATGTAAATAATATTGAACAATTAATTATACCTTGGGCATTATATAAACCATGTCACCGTTATAATTTGAAATTATAATTTTGATTTTTATAATGTTCGTGTTAGTAATTATTATAAATTAGAATACATTAACCGAACAAAAGGAAATTATTAGGCAAAAGTCTTATATGGAGTAATACTTATCTAAATATATTTTACTTACAAAATATGATAATAAATAATATACGACATTTACATACACACACACACACATATATATATATTTATTTATTTATTTATTTATTTTTATATTTTTGTTTAATGTGGAAAATATTAGAATTCTAAATTCTAACTTAATTTTATATTAGTTGAATTGATGATATAGTTTGAATTGTCAATATATGTAGTACTTAATAAACAATAGTTTACTATTGTAATTATTTAAGAGTTTTGAGAAATATCTATTCTTATAAGTAATAATTTTTTTACTATTGGAAATTATTTTTCTAATTTATTGCTTAAAAATATTTTTTCGCTATGGCTAGTTTAGATGATTTTAGTGATTATAAAACTGATTCCTTAGTATTCAGTAATAAGATATAAAGATAAATAAAAAATAATTGGTTTCGTTTACAATAGAAAATTTTTTTTATTAAATAAAAATTTTTATTTGTGTGTGTGCGTGCGCTCGCGCACTTGTGTAGAATAATATATTTAGTATTGACATAAATTCAACGATATTCTATTACAAAAAAAATTTCATTTTAAAACCCAATGTTAAAAATTTTTTACTTTTATTACAATATATTTTTTAACTAACATTGTAATTTTTAATATTATAAGGGATGTTTCCAAGCATTCGAGTACATTAAGATAAAAATAAAAAATTATACTTTACTAATTCAAGCATAATTATAACCTAGTTTTCACATCTATGACGCATGTCAACATGAAAAATGATCAATATTTATTACCTAAAAAGAACGCGTTACCTTAAAATTTACTTATAAGGATATATATATATATATATAATTATTTATATGCACATATATATGTGCTGATTGAAATGCTAATATTACTCTAACGCTTATTATTTTTATCTGACGAATGTGTTTTTTTAATTTTTTACTTCTTTTTACGATAAGATAATAAATATTATACTGATAATGAAATAAAATAAGCAAATGGTATATTTCTACTATAAATATGCAAACAATGCAAATGATCGGACTTGTAAATTGATAAATGCATGTTACGTAATAGAAAGTGAATCGACTGCACAGAATTACAAAATTCTGTGGATTAATATTTTATGTAGGAATCATTGTGTAAAGGTCTTTAAATTCTACATAAAATGAGTAATTCGAATTTGTTATAGCGCTAGGCATTGTTCAAGATAATATTTAAAAATTATTGTCAACGTAAGGTTTAATAAATGTATCGATTGTCAACATGATTATTGTTAATGATTTTTTTAGTTAAAAAATCTTGTTTCAAGGAAAATTTGAAATTAAAAAGCATTTTCAGATAACGGATTTGTGCACAATATTG
The DNA here is from genome assembly GCA_018883505.1 of Ceratosolen fusciceps. NCBI lineage: Eukaryota > Metazoa > Arthropoda > Insecta > Hymenoptera > Agaonidae > Ceratosolen > Ceratosolen fusciceps. The sequence continues at coordinate 3,202,101 of RCIC01000005.1, forward strand.
CAATGAAGCTAATAATTTCTAAATTTTCGTAACGAATGTCCTCGATCCCGAGTAAATATTATTTATCCGGGCGAAATGTATAGGAAGAGGCTGAGATGAATTGGTGAATGGAATGGAGAATTTAAAAATCGCTATTCTAAGAAAATGCTTAGAGGAGCAAAGGCTTGCACGGGAAGTGGGGAAAAACCGGGGCCTCTATCGGTCTGGATCGCTTGACCAGTATTCCAAGCCTCCTCCCTCTACCTCTTTGTTCCTCCTCGCAGGCCATCGTCGGTCGACCGTTAAGAAATGTCAGAGGGGCGAGGAAGGGTCGTTCGTCGTTCGTAGTTCGTCGTCGCCGGCGGTCTCGGCGGGCGCGTAAATAGGCTTAAAACCGGCGAGGATGACGGTGACGATGACAACGGACCGAAAAATAAAGCCCGCGCTCGCTCGCTCGCTCGCTCGCTCGTGCGTGCGCGTCGCCGTATGCGTGAGGGACGATTGATGATGGGGATGGATCAGGGGAGACAGGGGAAGCGAAGCACGCGCGAGTCCGCCCGACCAGACTATTTACATTGCGCTGCACGTGCACAAGGAGCACACTTAGCTGATGCAACGTTGCGACGCACTCGACACATGGGGGGGCGCCGGAGTGCGCACGCGCGCGTCTCACTCTCCAACACAGAGACACTTTTTACACACGGCAATGTAACAAGTCATAAATATCGCTGGGCAACTAACAAAGGAAGGAAAGATCAGCAGAGCTTAAGAATATTACGCTTGGACACGAAAAAAGTAGGAGGTTACGCGGGTACTCGGTAACCCGTAATGAGATCGTTGCTCCTGCTGCAGTTCCTGGCCATTCGATATTCCACTTGAAGCGAGTAAAAGGGGACAAACACGGTAAACAAGGTGTGCATTCAGCGCGCGCACGGAAAAGCAATTGACGGACGGAATACGTCAGGTCATATGATGGGACCCCGGTGGGTCGGGAGAGGGGGACGGGGGCGGGGTATAGGAGGGAGATGATGAACCCACCCTCCAGCGACGAAATGTATGACGGTATCGTGCTGCGACATCCTTCCGCAGTCGATGAGGTTTTCCTGAGCGTTGGCTCCGAGACAAGTTGAGCCTCGAGAGATCGCAAGATCGCACTACCGTTCCTTTCCTCCTTAATAAAAGCCTAACTCTCCTCTCGCTCGTCGACGAAGAAGAGCTCGGGACTTCCTCTTTCCGTCTTCTTGCCAGCAGGCCGACCGGCCGGCCGCCAGGACGAGTTTCGACTTCCGTTGCGTACCCGGGGAGCCTCTAAACACAGGCGGCACACATGTAGGGACGAGCACCGACCTCGGCTGCAGGGAGGTTAAAGCCGATCGCGTAATAAGAGCGACGTGAGCAGCACCAGCGAGTCGCGCACTTGTCCTCCCCGGCCCGGATAGATCCCCTGACCGGCACTCCTCGTCTAGACGACTAACTGAGGAAACGTCGTCGTCGAGCGGGCCCCCCGAGGGCCGAAGGCGATAACAAAATGAGAGAGAAGATTGCGAGCGAGTGTCGTCTCTATGCGCGTGTTACATGCGTGACGTAGACGTAGACGTAAACGTAGACGTAGACGTAGACGTAGATAGTGACAGAGTCTCAGTCAGGCAGAGATTGTCTATACGGTTGTCTACTCGTTTGAGTAGAGCGAGAGCGAGAGAGAGAGAGAGAGAGAGAGAGAGAGAGAGAGAGAGGGAGAGGGAGAGAGAGAACGCGAATGAGAGAGTCGTAGCGAGGAGGAAGGAAGGCAGAGAAATAAAACGAAAGAGGTTACACCGGCTTGCAACTGAACACAGCAGGGCACGAGGAGGATCTAACCGCGATGTTGTCCGCGCTACCGACTCAAAACAACTGAAGCAGTGGCCAAGAGCAGAACCGAGCCGAGCCAAGTAGCAGAGGCAGAAGCTGCGCGCGTTCCCTCCCCCTCGCGCGTGTGTATGTGCGGTGCGCGCGCCACAGCGATGATTCGGCGGCGCCGCTACCGACGACGGAGTTCCCGCGACTGACACCCGGGCGAGCCTCCCTCGGTCCCTGTCGCCCTCCCGTCACCTATCCTCCTCTATCCTCTATCCTCTATCCTCTATCCCCTATCCCCTATCCCCTATCCCCTATCCCCTATCCCTTAACCCCTTCGGCCGCCACAGGAGGCACTCTGATGCCAGCCGCAGAGTCCGAGCGAGCGGCTCTAAGCTGCCTGCCCGACCTGGACGCGGTCCGAGTATATTCTTCGGCTATTAATAAATAAGTCGCTTCTTCGAGCGTCGACACGGGCCGGAGGCCAGTTAGTGTCGCTATTTGTTACGACCGTTGCCATGGAGCGCATTCAACTCGAGCCCGACTCTTTGTCGACGACGTTCAAGAGGAAGAGGAGAGCCAACGCGACGAGAATCCACCCCTTCCCTTTAAAAATAATATCTAATATCATTGGCAAGCCTGTCGATGCATAATAAATTTTACAGCTGTTGGAGAGCTCTGTCCATCAACCCCCGAAGCGACCTTACCCTTACATAACGCGACACTAATAAAGCTCGATATGACTGACACAAGATCTCTCTCTCTCTCTCTCTCTCTCTCTCTCTCTCTCACACACACACACACACACCTATCCTCTTCCTCCTGAGCTCCGGCCACTCGCTTTTTCAAGCAAAGGCGTGTCTTGTAGTACTCGGCTCCCGTCCACGACCGCCAACCGCCTGTCTCGCATACATTTTTCACGTGCCTCGGTACGTGTCTGGATACGTTCCTGGGTACGCGCCACGATACGTACCGCGATACGTGCGTAAATATATCCTAAGTAAACGAAAGCGCTCTGGTGTATTTATAAGCGAGTAATTGCCGACGATGAGGGACAAGTGCATCGCAAACCTGTATGCCAATGTGCATTACACGTGCATTGTAGCCGATCCGTTATTAAATGCAGCAGAGCTACGGACATTTTTTTTTTATACGTATTAGGAAGCGCTTTAAGCCGCAAGTGCATCTGACTACGTACGCGTAATAAAAATGAATCCGAGAACTGGATCGACGGCCCCAAAGTCAATTTCATTCACTATGATTTTCATACTGCGCACGCAACTCTGTCTGTCTACCTGTCCGTCTGTCTGTCTGTCTGTCTGTGTGTGTGTCTGCCAGTCTGTTGTTGCTGCTGCTGCTGCTGCTGCTGCTGCTGCTGCTGCTCAAAACATTTTCGTATCGGTACCAGTACTGATCGCCTATTTACATATCCGGTTCTTTTCTCTCTGGAAATGTCGCCGCATATACCTCTTTTCATCTAGTCCCTACCTTATTTACAAATATATCCTCCTTCCGCGTTATTCCACAGTAATTCCTTGTTTTACCATTCAAATTAATATTAAATATTATCCTTTATTGCGATTTCAAGCGTTTAAGCCAAAAAGAACATATACTCGAGCGATTTATAGATAGAGTAGCTGCTCTATTATTAATTATTATAACTGATTCAAAAATGAAATAGAATTACTGGAACGTTGCATAAACAAAATGATTTTAAGCTTCATTTTCGTAATATTTATAACATTGAAATTACTTTTAATGCCGAAACTATAAAATAAAGCAATTTTAAAATTTTATTTGCAAGCTCATTATACTTAATATTTTACACTATACGTGCATGTAGAATTTACAAAATTTATATTTTACAATCAATTATTTGAAAAATAATTCTAACAAGTTAGATAAAAAAATACGTTTTTAATTATTATTATTATTATTATTATTATTATTATTATTATTATTATTATTATTATTATTATTATTATTATTATTATTATTATTATTATTATTATTATTATTATTATTATTATTATTATTATTATTATTATTATTATTATTATTTTACTGTATATTCTATTGTTTTGTAAAAATCCATATTTAATAAAATTATTAAAAAACAGATCTCTTTCGTGTTCTAATCTTTAGAATATAAATTATAGAGCACGATATTTATTCATGGAAATGTTTAACATACAAATAACTACGCTCAAAAAAATTTAAGAAAAATTAACATCTCACCATCTATAATATGGTCTTTTATAATTTTATAATCAAGTTAAAAAGAAATTTTCAAATTATTTACTTAAAAACTTAGTTTTTAAGATACTGTAAATATCTTTCATATTTTTAAATATAAATCTATTCTTTCATTCTAAATTCTTTGATCTCTATAATTTATACTATAAATAAATACTATATAACAAATACTATAATACTATATAAATACTGTATAATTTTGTAAATTGTTAAAGAAGTCATGTTCCTGTCATTGAAAGTTATTTGTCGAACGTGCAATTGGATTTCAATAGAAAATCAGAAATAAAAATATTTTCATAAAATGTATTATCCAGACCTGTGAATGTAAAAGCTAAAAATATATTATTTATTTGCACTTAATATAATTCTTCCGATAAGCTACAAAAAAAATTCTAAAGCCATTTTTATTACTTAATAATTTTATGGATTAGATAAAAATTATCAATTAATTGATAATGAAGTAAAAAAGCCACCTATATTTTTTAATTAAAATAATAATTGTTTACTAATTACCATAATTAATTATAAACAGACGCTGAGGTTATTCGTACTCGTAATATAAAAATAATGAGAGTATTAAATCAATAGTAGAGGGATGTTACGTAAAAATTAATTGTAAACCATCGGCATATAAAATACGAAAGCACGGAATATTAAGTACACGACTTACCGATTTGCACATTTAAAAAACGAATAACATAAGAGTATAAAAAATTATAAAAATACTACCGTTCGAATTAAATAAAAAATAAATAAATAAATAAAAATTAAAAAAAACTGATGTGCATGCAATAAGTGTTATTACTGCAGGTGCGCTTAATTTATTTTTAAAAAACATTCGAATGCGCCTGAAATTTCACGTGAAAAATAATTTTGAATCATTTTAGTACCAGCGTATAGACACTGTTTTGTAGTTGCGTTACTGCGATAAACGACATGGAGGGAGTAATAGCAAAAAAGAATGCAAATGGCGGATGTTCTTCTATGCCGAAGACTCCGCTTTAGCTCAATTTTAACGATTGATTCAAAGAAAAGTACTTATCAATCTGTTTCCTTCGATACGGACTTTTTATCCAATATTTACCAAGACTAGGAATATAGTTTACCGATTATTCTTTACCCGAAGTATCAACTTTGAGCTGCAAACATGGAAATGGATCAGATACCACGGACACGAGAAGGTGAGGTTTCTTCTACCTTTTGTCTATTATACATTACTTATACGTCTACTCTTTTTTTCTTCTTATTATCCCTTCCGCATAAATCAATATAGACATTTAGACGAATTCTCACTTGTACTTAATCTTATACTTTTTCCTTTAAATATTGCTCTTTATACCAGATTTATCTCATTGTTGAGTCGTAAGCTTTGATAAAATGAACAAAATCTTGGTTAATATTGTGACCCAATTCACGGTTTATGCATTTTTACTACCGAGTTGGTAAAAAACTCATAAAAATTTTTTATTTTTTTATTTCAGACATTGAGGCACAGATTAGAGATATTCAAGAAAAGAAAAAGAATGTTCAGATCACTACTACTGCGGAAGAACAAGTTGCTCTTGGTAAAACAGGCTTTTACGATCAAGATATTTATGATGGCACTAATAATAAATTTGATGGATACGTTACATCGATTGCTGCTAATGATGAAATAGATGTAATTATTGAAAAATTTCTTATTATAAAAACTTTAATTTTTTATTTTTCTTAATTACGATATTTTATTATATTGATAGGATGAAGATTATGAACCAAGTACATTTAGTACAAACAAAAGAGGCTTCAATGCTCCTGCTGCACTGCTTAATGATGTTGCACAGGTAAATAAAATCTTTATTTAAAAATTTGTTCACCCATTTATAAATTTTATTTAATTTTTTAGAGTGAAAAGGACTATGATCCTTTTGCGGATAGAAGGCGACCTACTATTGCAGACAGAGAAGATGAATATCGCCAGAAGAGGCGACGAATGATTATTTCACCAGATCGTGTTGATCCATTTGCAGAAGGTTAGTAATATTTTTGTTATATTTTACTATTAAAGTACAGGTAATTATTTAAATTTATTAATGAAGTTCTTCAAGGATAGTTAGGCCTATTATGTACAATTAAAAATTAATATCATTTCTTTTTGATTTTCAAACAAATTTTCGTGTAATTGCAGATCAAATAAAAAATTTCCTTCATAGTAATCGCAAAAATTAAAATGCTAGATGGTCCATTATAGATTTAATAAATAGCTTTAAAAATTCGTTCTATTAAATTGATGTAAGAAATAATTTCAATTGCTTTTCGAATTATGCATCTCTTCGCTTGTATACGTAAATATTTTGATAAAAACCACTTATATTTCAACAGCTGTTTCGAGTATAAATGAATTTCATATCTTCTGAAAAATTGAAATTTTATTGACTAATTATTTCGTCGTTATTGCTTCTTAAATATCATTTTATTTCATTTTTTTCTTTACATTCGATTCATTTAATTTTATTATTTCTATTATTTTCGTAAATGAAATATAATATAATTTATTATAATTATTAAATCTAAACTACTTTATTTATTAAAAAGTATTGCACTCATCTTTGATCATATCAAAAAAACATACATATACTGAATTATTTATACGGAAGCAACATAACATAAACTACATAGTGTCAGTAGTTATAACGCAGTTGGATAATAAGGAGAGGAATGTATGTAATTATTAAACACTCGCTTGAATGAATTGTGTGCATGTGTTTCTTCCAAATACATACTAATTCCTGCGTTTTTTTCCAATCTTAGTGTCGGTCTGCGCATTTGGAATCACCAACTTTCCCTGGATACTAAGTCGAAGGTTATACGACTCTTAAGTTGTAAAAGCCCTCTTATTAAACCTGTTTATTCAATGATAAAGATAAAATTTTATAATAATATATTTATAGATGAATGATATATTCAGTTATACATTCATGTATATAAATTTATCTGATGATAATTAGTCTAGACTCGAAAATTCATCATTATATTTGAATCAGAACAATGATAAATGGTTTTGAATAATAAAGAATAAAAATAAATACCTTCCTTAAGAAAGTAGAAGAAGTAGAAAAAGAAAAATCAAATAAGTTCAAAAATTGAAAGTATTATTCAAAACTTTTTTTATTGTTGTCTATACTTATACTAGTAAAGTAATTCAAATATTTGAAGAACTTGTTTTGTTAACAAAATACAAGTACTTATGTTTATTTTATAGGTATTTCTTTCTATAATTCATTTATAGCTTCAGCTTTTTATCTTGTCATACAGGTTTAAAAGCTAACCCCATAAATCAGTATGAATGGTTTGAGTGCATATATTATTAATAACGAGATCAGAATTGATTTTTAGATGTCAAGTATTTTACAATCTGGATGACATGAGCAGGACAGTGCTCCCTATGGCATCAAAATTCCACGTACGTATACTGTATGCCAGCTACTGATGAAACTATTACCTGCTTCATAATTCAAATTAGGATTTTTTTTAATTGTAAAATTAATATATCCTTCAAGCGGGTAACAGTGTTAATACAATTCAGTAGCTTACCTTAGAATATTTCAAGATATTCTAAAGGCATGTTGACTCACAAGATTCATGTCAAATCGATTAGGAGATTACAATCAGATAAATAAAAAATATTGTCATGTTCCTTGTTGAAATTGCTAATAGTTGCGCTTTGCGTGACCTTTGTTTCGTGTTTGCAGGTGGAAAAACTCCAGATGTCGGTTCAAGGACATATACAGAAATTATGAAAGAACAGCTCTTAAAAGGAGAAGAAACAGAGGTAAAATTAATCGATTATATTTATTGGTATTTTATATTATTAAGCACAATTTTCTTATAAATATTCTTTTATGTTACATTGTAAACAGTTACGTAAAAAAATAGCTGAAAAAGCCAAGGATGGAACATTGAAAACCAATGGAGAACCGAAACCGGCCCCAAAAAAACGCGGACGTTGGGATCAAACAGAAGATACACCAACGCCTAAAAAACCAACTATTGGTACAATTGCGACTCCGACCTCCTGGGATAATGTTGATGTATAATTTAATTGTTAAAATAACTAATGAATAATAAATAAGTATTTTAGTTTTTGTGTTTAAAAACAACTTAATTTTATAGGTCACACCCGCTGCAGTTCGATGGGATGAAACACCAGGTCATGGAAAGGGCGGTGAAACACCAGGGGCTACCCCAGGAGTTAGCACTAGAATGTGGGATGCAACACCTGGTCATGCAACTCCAGGAGCCGCTACTCCTGGTCGAGAAACGCCACATGAAAAAGTTGTGTCTAGTCGTAGAAATAGATGGGATGAAACTCCAAAAACAGAAAGAGGCAATTAAAATTCAATAATAGAAATACAAATTAACATAATATAGTTATAAAAGATATATAATAAAATTTTATTTAATTAGAAACCCCTGGTCATGGTAGTGGATGGGCTGAAACTCCAAGAACCGATAGAGTTGCTGGAGATCTCATTCAAGAGACGCCAACACCATCAGCCAGTAAACGAAGAAGTCGTTGGGATGAAACTCCATCTACCCAAACACCTGGGTCTATGACCCCACAAACTCCAGCAACACCACTTACTACGCCACATCAAACTTCGATTTTAACTCCTAGTGGTACAACACCTACTGGCCCAAAAGCCATGGGGATGGCTACTCCTACACCAGGGCATTTAATGTCAATGACACCAGAACAATTGCAAGCTTATCGTTGGGAAAGAGAAATTGATGAGAGAAATAGACCTTTCTCAGATGATGAACTGGATGCAATGTTCCCACCTGGATATAAAGTATTACAACCTCCCGCCGGTAATATTAACATTTATAACTGTTTAATTAAAATTTCTAATTAAATGTTAATGTAATAAAATACTAATTTAATTTAATTTATACATTTCGCGATAGGTTACGTACCCATAAGAACACCAGCAAGAAAATTAACAGCTACACCAACACCAATTGCTGGCACACCACAAGGTTTCTTTATTCAACAAGAAGATAAAAATGCTAAATTAATTGACAATCAGCCGAAAGGAAATTTGCCTTTTATGAAACCAGAAGATGCTCAATATTTTGACAAATTACTAGTAGATGTTGATGAAGAATCACTCAGTCCTGAGGAACAGAAAGAAAGAAAAATTATGAAATTATTATTAAAAATTAAAAATGGTACACCACCAATGCGGAAAGCCGCTTTAAGACAAATAACTGATAAAGCTAGAGAATTCGGCGCTGGGCCACTGTTTAATCAAATATTACCTCTTCTTATGTCACCTACCTTAGAAGATCAGGAAAGACATTTGCTTGTTAAAGTTATTGATCGTATTTTGTACAAATTAGATGATTTGGTTAGACCGTATGTGCATAAGGTAAACTTAATAATGCATTAAAAATTCATTAATTTCCAAGGCCTAAGTTATCTGTAAGTCGGAATAAGACATTACATATCGTTTAATTACAGATTCTTGTTGTTATTGAACCTTTATTGATTGATGAAGACTACTATGCTCGTGTAGAAGGCAGAGAAATTATTTCAAATTTAGCCAAAGCAGCCGGATTAGCTACTATGATTTCAACAATGAGACCGGATATCGACAATATTGATGAATACGTAAGAAATACAACAGCTAGAGCATTTGCTGTTGTTGCATCAGCTTTAGGTATACCCTCTCTTTTACCTTTCTTGAAAGCTGTGTGTAGAAGTAAAAAATCTTGGCAAGCGCGTCACACAGGTATTAAAATTGTTCAACAAATCGCCATTCTAATGGGTTGCGCTATACTGCCACATTTAAAAAGTTTGGTAGAAATTATTGAACATGGTACGTTTCTCATTCATTATTACAAATACTTGGCGTTTTATTAATTTTATTTATTATTATTAAAAAAAAAATAAAATTATTATTTCATTTTTTAGGGCTGGTAGATGAACAACAAAAAGTTCGTACAATCACAGCTTTGGCGATAGCAGCCTTAGCCGAAGCTGCAACTCCATATGGTATTGAAAGTTTCGATTCAGTTCTGAAACCTCTTTGGAAAGGTATTCGTAATCATAGAGGTAAAGGTTTAGCTGCTTTCCTAAAAGCTATTGGTTATTTAATTCCCCTTATGGATGCTGAATATGCCAATTACTATACTCGTGAAGTAATGTTAATTCTTATTAGAGAGTTCCAGTCTCCCGATGAAGAAATGAAAAAGATTGTATTAAAGGTAAATTTTACTTGATATAATATTAATAAATAATTTAGAAGCTGTTAAATTAAAAAAAAAAAAAATTTTTAATTCACTAGGTAGTTAAACAATGTTGTGGAACAGATGGTGTTGAAGCTCAATATATTAAAGACGAAATTTTACCACATTTCTTTAAACACTTTTGGAATCACAGAATGGCTTTGGACCGTAGAAATTACCGTCAGGTAAGCGAATTCATAATGATGGTCCGAATTTTTATAATATTAATATAATATTATTGTTAATAGCTCGTCGATACTACTGTAGAAATAGCTAATAAAGTCGGCTCTTCAGAAATTATTAATAGGGTTGTTGACGATTTAAAAGATGAAAACGAACAGTACCGAAAAATGGTTATGGAAACCATAGAGAAAATAATGGGTAACTTAGGAGCAGCGGACGTTGATTCACGCCTTGAAGAACAGCTGATAGACGGAATTCTTTATGCTTTCCAGGAACAGACCACAGAGGTTTGTTTAAACATTCTGATATGAAAATGAAAAAAAGAAACAAAAGGATTAATATTAACAAATTTTATTTTTTATTTCTAGGACGTAGTAATGCTCAATGGGTTTGGTACTATAGTGAATACCTTAGGTAAACGAGTAAAGGCTTACTTACCTCAAATATGTGGTACCATATTGTGGAGGTTAAATAACAAATCGGCAAAAGTCAGACAGCAGGCTGCCGATCTTATTTCTAGGATCGCTATTGTTATGAAAACTTGTCAAGAGGTAATTTTAAGCTAAAAATTTTTTTTATAATTTACTCCTAATAATTAAACTATTGAATTGTTTCAATTTACAGGAAAAACTTATGGGCCATTTGGGAGTTGTACTTTATGAATATTTGGGCGAAGAATACCCTGAAGTACTGGGTAGTATATTAGGAGCTTTGAAAGCTATTGTAAATGTAATTGGTATGACGAAAATGACACCTCCAATCAAAGATTTACTTCCTAGACTGACTCCGATTTTGAAAAACAGGCATGAAAAAGTAAGTTATAAATTCTTCTGATATAAATGTAACGTATCATCTTTCTTGTTATTGTTTAAAATAAAATCTGATTTTTATTTCAGGTACAAGAAAATTGTATTGATTTGGTGGGCAGGATAGCAGACAGAGGGCCTGAATATGTCTCGGCCAGAGAGTGGATGCGAATTTGTTTTGAACTCCTGGAATTGTTAAAAGCTCACAAAAAAGCTATTAGACGAGCTACAGTGAATACATTTGGATACATTGCTAAAGCTATTGGGTAAATTCCTATTGATGATAAATAGCAATATATATATATATATATATATATATTGATAAAATCAATGTACAACTTATTGATATTTAATAAAAAAATGTGCGTACCCTTTTACAGACCTCACGATGTCTTAGCAACTTTATTGAATAATCTTAAAGTCCAAGAACGTCAAAATCGTGTGTGCACAACCGTAGCTATTGCTATCGTTGCAGAAACTTGCAGTCCATTCACAGTATTACCGGCACTGATGAACGAATACAGAGTTCCAGAACTTAATGTACAAAACGGTGTTCTTAAATCGTTATCGTTCCTATTCGAATACATTGGAGAAATGGGTAAAGATTATATTTACGCTGTCAGTCCATTGTTCGAAGACGCTTTAATGGATCGGTTAGTATTTTATATTGTATTTCTTATAACGATTGAAAATAATTTATGCTTAACTAACGTTTATTAATGTTGCGTTTGTGCAGGGATTTGGTACATAGACAAACAGCTTGCGCAGCTATCAAACACATGGCTTTAGGAGTTCATGGTTTTGGTTGCGAGGACGCTCTTATACATTTATTGAATTACGTGTGGCCAAATGTTTTTGAAACATCGCCACATTTGGTACAAGCATTTATGGACTCTGTTGACGGATTGCGAGTTTCATTAGGGCCAATTAAAATTCTTCAATATGCTTTACAGGTACGTTTGTATAAATATTTTATCCCGAAAAAAAATGAATCTGTAACACAACTGAGTTAAAGAATATTTTTTTTTTTATTTTTTTTTTTCAGGGATTATTCCATCCTGCTAGGAAAGTCCGTGACGTATATTGGAAAATTTATAATTCACTTTATATCGGCGGTCAAGATGCTCTTGTTGCTGGATATCCAAGAATAATGAATGACCCAAAGAATCAATACATTAGATATGAACTCGATTACATTTTGTAATTAACATTACTTTACTTACAATTCTAAGAAGTTACAATGTATTAAATCAGACACTAGAATATCATTTGTGAACTTTTAAATATTGACTGTACAATAAAATATTAATTATATCTTATATTTATATAATTCAACAACAGATTATTCTTTACGTAAATTTATGAAAAATTTTATATTTAGGTTAAGCGAAAACGTATTACTTACAATAAGATTCCTATAAATGAAAAATATACTCACCTTACAAAAATAGTTAAAGAAAAAAAAAAATAATTTTTCTACATTCAAAAATATTTGGTATCTAGTTTTAAATATTTAATATGTAGGAAACAGCAAGTCTTATGCATAAAATATTGCAAGCTATAAAATAAATTTACAAAATAAAAACATTAAAGTGTTTTCGTAGTTTCGGAAATAGTAAAAATAAAATAATCTAAAAATTTCAAAACGTTCATGTTAAAATTTATTTAAATAATAAATTCGAAACGAATAACAAATTATAATAACAGTTTTGTAAATATTTTAGCTCCTGTAAATATTAAAACAATGTTTTTTTTTTTTTTTTAAACTTCGAAGTTGTACTACATGGTGTCCAATATATATATATATATATATATGTATGTATGTATGAATGACGAAAAAGTTAAATATTAATATGCGAAGACAAAATTCATTGATTGATGACTTCTAATAGATTGTATCAATGTATTATTGTTCGATTGTTTTGAAATTCGTATACCCTAATATATTGCTTTTAATGAATTAAACAAATATTGTCAAAGTGTTTATTTCAAATATTAACTATATGTAATAGCATTCTCAATAATACAATACTGTCAAATTATATAATAATAATATGATCTAGATAAATGTAATGTTTGCTTAGTTAATATTTTGAAAATCAATTGTAATGCAAATGGAATTAAAAAATACTATAATCTATTTTATGTAAATTATACGATATATTATGATATTAACCGTGCGCCGATTTTTTATGTAAATTCTTTATAACAGAAATAAAAATAAGATACTGTGATTACCAGACAATTATTACTCAAATCTAAACGATATTGGATCCAATACAGCGGATACATTAAATAACCAAGTAATAAAACAAAGTGAATACAATAAATGTTAACTTTATCGAGAATTTATTGCTTTCAACTTAATAGTAAATAATAAAAAGGAAAATCGTTTGCGACAAATAAGTTAAAAAAATATCATTTCTGAAAACAATTTAATTATTCGAATGTATTATTCTGCGCCTGAGATTGTAATAAAACCATTATCTACTTTATTCATTTTTGCCCACAACATAGTTTCACGCATTCATTTGTATATCAAATTGTACCTATTGAATACTTAATACACATCTTATAAAATTCAAATGCAATATTTAATTAACTAAATAACCGTAAACCCTCCTCCCGGCAAATGGATATTCACAGTTCATTAATTTTGCGATTCGATTACTTCAAACAAAAATGCAATAACATTTATTTGATATAAACCGACATTCAAATAAATGCTTATCGTACCTGTTCTAACTTCTTTAGTCTGCATGTCATAACTCTCATCTTAACGTCCGCTCGGCGCGAAATAGTTAATTACTCGAGACTTTTTGTGTAAATAAAGAAGAATTCGTTAAAAATATACTATAAAGTTTATTTCATAGATTTATAAGATGTAACATCCAAAATTCTCGTCGGGAATAAATATTAAGTGACATAAAAATATATATTACAATATATTATGTAAAAGACATGTTGTCGATAAAAAAATAGTCTTCCTTTTTCTTTTTTTTTCTTTTTTTGTAATGGATCAAAAAAAGGCTTGCTTTCGATTCTTTATTTTCGATTAATTCATTTCCTCCGCGATTTCGATGTCCATACTAATATCGTATTCGTCTTCAATTTTCTTTGTAGGATCGGAACATCCGTATTGCTGGTATTCCGAAATGAGATCCAATAGATCCGCGTAAGCTTCGGTCAATTCATTCTCATCCATTCCCTCGTCGGTGAACCAATGCAGGAAAGCTTTTCTTTTGTACATCGTGCAGAATTGCGTGCAAACGCGATTTAAAATTTCGTGTATGATGGTATTGTTGCCGAGGAAGGTACTTGAGATTTTCAGACCTATGGGAGGAATGTCGCATACGGCGACCTGCACGTTGTTTGGTAACCAATCAACAAAGTACGAGCTGTGCTTACGTTGGATAGTCAACATTTGGTCGTCGACCTCGCGCATGGACATTTGACCCCGAAAAACCGTTGCTACCGTTAGGTATCTAATTAGAAAGAAATGTTTTAATGAATAATTTAATCGTACTTTATAATCGCGCTTCCCATGATATGATCGGACTCGGGTTCAATAAATAATACTGTTCGTTACCTCCCGCATCTTGGATCAGAGGCGACCATAATATTTCGTGGATCGAACATCTGATGTACTAAATCTGACACGTGGAGCCCGCAATAGTTTTTGCTCGATTTTGAAAACAGTGGAGCGAAGCCAGTCATCATGAAATGCAATCTTGGATAAGGGACCATATTTACGGCGAGCTTCCTTAAATCAGCATTCAACTGACCTGGATATTATTTCCATATTTATTTAAATTATTTTATTTAAATTTTATGTCAATTTAAATTTAAAATGTTAAGTGTAAAGTAATTATTTAAATTGAGTAAGCAGCCAATACCTGGAAACCTGAGACAGGTTGTAATACCAGACATGGTCAGAGATACCAAATAATTGAGGTCGCCGTAGGTCGGATTATGGAGGTTGAGAGATCTGTAGCAAATGTCGTAAAGCGCTTGATTATCAATGCAGAAGGACGAATCCGTCAAGTTAAGTAACTGCTGAGATGAGAGAAGGACGTTATATGGGCCAACGACCGTTTCTGCAACTAGGGGCGTAGGCAGAACCGAATAAGAGTTGATAATCCTGTCCGGATACTCGTCTCGGATCTTGTTTAACAGGAGGGATCCCATGCCTGATCCCGTTCCACCCCCTAGCGAGTGCGTAAGCTGGAATCCTTGGATACAATCGCAGTTTTCCACCTCTCGGCGTATAACTTCCTGCACTTGGTCGATGTATTCAGCTCCCTCGGTGTAAAAGCCCTTGGCCCAATTGTTGCTAGAGCCATTGTTACCATAGACAAAGTTGTCGGGTCGATATAAGCCTCCATATTGGCTAGCGCGAATCGAATCTATGGGTCCAGGTTCGAGGTCGACGATCACGGTGCGAGGTATGTACCGCTTAAATACGGTCTCGTTGAAGAAGACATTAATTTTACTCAATTCTAGATGATTCGAACCGTAATACTCTCCGTCCACCCCGATTGAGTGCTCCCCAGCTATTAATTCCCAAAACTAAAAAAACAAATTTTATTAACTTTCTCCTATTGTATCGTAATTATTATTATTCGGATTAAATTTATTTTCAATAATTAGTTTAATAATGATATTGACATTATGAATGGGCTGCAGGTGAACAGTGGCATACGATACGATACGTGTCAAAAGGTGAATATTAAATGTTCGCGTGTCGTCGTCGTACTGCACGTATATTATTTATTTAATACGTAATTTGAAAAGAATTTAAAAGGTCTTACTTTGGAACCTATTTGGTTTCCACATTGTCCTACTTGTAAATTTACTATTTCGCGCATTTTTATTTTTTTTTTTAATTAAATTGTAATTTTCACTAAAATTTTGATAAAGTTTTTACTGGAAAATTTACGCTAAAATGTCGAAACATGAACTGCAATTTAGGGGGTTATGATAAAAAATTGAAAGTTAAGTGTCGTACATCAAATTTTTCTTTTATCCAGAATACAAAGATAATTTTAAATTGTTCATAAATCCGACTCTCCACTCGGGATCTATTATTATTGTTGTTTTATACACAAATTATGCATTAAATTTAATCTTACCAGAAAGACGTGGAGTTTTATCGATTCATCATATGCTTTCTTCGCTTATTGCATAATGTAACTGTTGCAATTTACTTTATTTATTTTAATCTAACTTTTTTATGTCATTACGTTGGAGATATTCTCGATTACACATTCAATTTATATTGAGATGAATGTACTGGTAATGTACTTGAACATTCATTTTCCAAGATGAAAATGTAACCTAACACTTAATTAACGCCTACGCAAGCACTTCATGTATATAAAAATATATGATTAATATTTCAAATTCTTATTAATAAAATAAGATTATTTTTAGAAATTAAAGGTATATTTCACGCAAACGTTAACAGGTTTTTTTTTATTTTATCCGTAAATCATAATCCAGCTTTTATTGACAAATTACTTGCTTTATCTTATATTTAATTGTTAAATTATTTTCTTAAATTATTATCGTTCGCGGTAGTGAAAAAAAAAAAAAAAAAAAAAAAATCCATAAATATCCGTAGAGTTTATGAAATATTTCTATTAATAATGAATAAAACAAAATATCTGATAATAATGTATTTTTTGTATGTGGCAGGTCGGTTAATACACCTTGAGCAAACCGATTATTATTACACACTTTCCTCACCGAGGAAACCTTTTGAGCCTAGATTTCATACACCTAAAATAACTCGGAACGAGCAATAATTATAAATTACCAAATGACTTTTAAATATACCATATAATACTTTGTTTAGGATTTTTTTTTTTTTTTTTGTTTTATATTATTGAAATTTTCAATTGAAATTTCATATTATTGATTGAAATTACCTGTCGTTGACAATGGAATTTCTTAGACTGGCGGCGTTTATCTTTATTTAGCTTCTTTCTTCTTAATAATAACATAAAACCATATAATTTATATTAAAATAATTTCTGTATTTATCCGAGATTATTATTGTACTATTATTTAATTGATATTTTTTTTCTAACCTTATTCTTCTTTTCTTATTTTCATTATGTGAGTATTTAATAACGATTCTTATAATCCTTCGGTGTGATTATTATAATAATATTTAATTTTACTTTTTATAACATATAATTCTTATTTTAATAAGAACTTAGTTCTGATTGTATAATGTAATACGATTATTATATTAATTAGAGATTAGTTTTTACAATATGATACTTTTATTTTCGTTTATAATATACGAGTCTTATATTATTTATATAATTATATTATATATCTTATAAATTATATATCTTATATAATTTATAATTTATATAATATGCGATGTATACAGTTCTTAATTTAATTTAGTAGTTAGATTTTATAATAATGATTCATATAATAATATAAAGATTAGTTTTTATAGTATACAATTCAGTATACAATAAAGCTTTTGTTTTAGCTTTAAGAGTAAATCTTATTTTACTTTACAAATTATTATTATTATTATTATTATTATTATTATTATTATTATTCCCATCCGTTGTCTGCACCTTGTCGAAGATCGACTGCTTGCAGTCGATCGGGTGATGGGTTTAAGGGAGTGGAACCCTAGAATGAGTGGCAGTGTGAGTGGGTGAGATATTTGTGAGTGAGGCCGCTGTATGAATGATTCGAGAACCCTCGAAAGATGGCCTTCTCGATGAATGGGTACGCGCACGGAGCGGATTTCGAGGCCGCGGACCGTATAAACGGCTCTCCGCCGGCTATATAGAGATGTAGGTGGACGAGCTCCTCGTGGGCCCTATAAACGGGTATCTCGCGAGGAAGGAGACCACCCACGGAAAAAAATAAAGGGGTATAGCCATGACCGTTTGAGTGTAGGTGAATGAGGGAACCCTATAAACGGGCTATTCCCGAGCAAATGAGGGCATTCTAATGGCAGACCGCCATGTTGGCCGTGCGCTGCGACCCGTGAGCTGTCCAAAGGAGATTCTGGGTGGAGAGGCGCATACGAGGTTGCGTGCCAAGGTGACCCAAACCATCTTTGGCTCCCGCTGGAGGCAAGACGGGAGGCTGGACCGTAGCCTGGTCCGGTCAATCGGCTTCGGGGCGAGTGCGGTCTGGTGCGTGACGTCCCCCGGAAGCTCTCCAGAGATTGGAGTGTCTTTGTTGGGACACAAAACTCGAGAGAGACGAAGGGGGAATAGCGTACCAGGGTGTGCTATATTCCTACGTGATGGCCCGATCCAGGATAACCCCTTCAGGCATGTGTTGGGGGGTTATTCTGGTAAGCTCGCCGTTGAAGGGTCCATGGAGGCCGGTCACACGTGGGGATGAATTAACAAAAATATATATAGCGACCAAGAAACAACAGGGGGAAGGGATGGACAAGAAGCATGGGGAAGGGAACACGGCGGTTCCATTCCCTGAAACGGCGATCGAGGGGGAGGGGGAGATTCCATCCGCAACCGAAACGACACCTGAAAGT
Organism: Ceratosolen fusciceps; assembly: GCA_018883505.1. Lineage (NCBI taxonomy): Eukaryota > Metazoa > Arthropoda > Insecta > Hymenoptera > Agaonidae > Ceratosolen > Ceratosolen fusciceps. The sequence goes on from RCIC01000005.1 coordinate 3,220,968, forward strand.
GCCGGCACTGAGTATGAAGGCATCTTTGTTTCCATAAAGACCATCATGATGGAGATGATGGAGGCGCTAAAACGCCAGCCAAATATCTCCAAAGTAATAAAAAAGGGCCTTCCAGTACTGCAGGGGAAGATAGAGGCCCTCGAGGAACAGGAGAGAAGGTAGCGGCGAGGGATCAGGAGGAAGGTGGCGCCTTCTCTCCTGAAACTACAGTCTACGGCCGGTAAAAGGCCACCACCGGCAACACCACCAGAGGCCCAAGCGGACAAAAAGAAGTAGAAGAGGAAGAAGGAGGCAACAGGTGTAATCGCAGACGCCTCCTCCAACCACCACCGTGGGGAAGAGCCCGACTGGCGCGGAGTGGAGGAGAGTCCCCACGCGAGAGGAAAAACGAGAGGAGCGCCAAAAGACGGTAAAAGAAAGGGTAACGGGGACCCCTACAAAAAAGAGCGCCCCCAGAAAAAGAGGGAAGGTGAGGCCAGAGACCATCGTCCTTAGGCCAGCGGTGGGCAAGACCTACGCGGATATCCTGGACGGAATCCGACATCAGGTCAGTCCCTCCGAACACGGGCTCTCGATCAAGGGCATCCGCAAAACCCAAAAGCGGGGTGTCCTGATCGAGATAAAAAAAATCATCATCGGTCGAGTGCAAGGAGGGCTTTGCCGATGCCTTGAAAAAGGCATCCGACGCTGGCCGTCGGAGCCAGCGCAACGCTCCACACCCTGATCCCCAGGAGTATACTGGAGATCAGGGACGTGGCCGAGTGCGCAACGACCGAAGAGGTCAGAGGCGACCTCCTTGCGTCCTGCAGGACTACACTGGTCCTCTAAAAGTGCGACTCACGGGAGCCAATAAAGTCGGTAAACGGCTGGCGATCGTGACCGTTACCGGGGAGGCCAGTAAAAAGCTACTGGAGGTGGGCAAGATCCCAGTAGGGTTGGTCTACTGCGGCATAAGACCACGGGTCCAAGTCGAGCGCTGCTTTAAGTGTCTCGGCTATGGACACCGGGGTACGAGCTGCAGGGGCCCAGACAGGAGCACGACCTGTTTCAGGTGTGGAAAATAGGGTCACAAGGGGGCCGGATGTAAGCCCGAGCCCAAGTGCTTCCTGTGCCCGGGGACCTCTCCCGCGGCAGTACACCATGTCGCGGGGTCAGGAGCCTGTGCGGTTTTCTGCGAGGCTCTAGCCAAGTGTCGCCGAAGTGGCTAATGTCCTGCAGGCCAACTTGCATAGAAGCCGGACGGCGCAGGATCTACTCGCCCAGGTCCGTCTCGAGCTGCACGCTGATATTGTTCTTATCAGTGAGCAGCATCGGGAGGGGCCTGCGGGAGGGTGGTATCGTGACATCACCGGTACCGCTGCGATCTGGATCCCCAGCCCGCACTGCTTCCAAGAAGAGTGCCATGGAGCTGGTAGCGGCTTCGTTTGGGTGAGGAGCAGGGGCGTATATTACGTCAGCTGTTACCTCACTCCAAACGAGTCTATCGATGGGTTCCAAGTTAAATTGGATGCCATCGAGGATACTATCGGGGACATGGAGGGTGGGCTGGTAGTGGCCGGGGACTTTAACAGCAAGGCTGTAGATTGGGGGGAACCTGGGACAGACTCCAGGGGAAGATGAGTCCTGGACATGGTATCAAGACAAGACTGGTAATTTTAAATACGGGTTCAACTGCGACCTTATGGAGGCCCAGTTACAGGCAGACCATCCCCGACGTCTTCTTTGCGACGGAACGTCTGGCCGCAAAGGTGCGGGACTGGCGGGTGATCGAGGACTATACAGCCAGCGATCACCAGTACATCACGTTCCGCGTTCGTGATGTCCGGCTTGTCGGGACGATGATCGTATGTCGTCCCTTCAAATGACTCATTGCGAGGACGGACGATGCCTCTAATTCCCGTGCCCTAGAACGCGGACAGCGAACCCTGGACGGGGCTTCGGGGAGCGGAGCGTCCTCCAAGCGAGCGGAAGCGGTGTCAGGCGTAATTATGCGCTTGATCCGCCAAGCTTGGAAGGAGGCGATACCGAGGATGTCGGCGAGAAAAACACGCCGTCCGGTTTATTGGTGGACCAGCGAGATCGCGAAAATAAGGCGGAAATGCCTTCGGCTACGACGAATAGCCCAAAGGGCCCGACGTCTCGACCGCGACAACTTGCCAATGACCGGCGAGCATTTGGTGGCGAGAAGGGCCCTCAAGAGAGCCATCAAGGCGAGTAAAAGCCGATGCTGGAAGAAGCTGGGGGAAGATCTCAATAGAGATCCGTGGGGATTAGGCTATAAGGTGATCACCCGTAAATTGGGGGCGTTCGGCAAGGGCGCACCCATGAGCGAGGTGGTGATGGACGGGACCGTCCATGCGCTTTTCCCCACATAACCCGTTCGAAGGGATGAGCCCCTGGTGCCATTTGGTCCTGAGGCTCCGCCTTTTACAATGGCGGAGCTAGAGAGCGCGGTAAGCTCTATGAGGAGCCGTAAGGCACCAGGTCCCGATGGCCTTCCGGCAGAGGTGAAGAAAGCGTTGGCCAGGAGTCACCCACAGCTCTTGCTCACCAAGTACAACTCGTGCCTTCGGGCGGGAGTGTTTTACTCCCGTTGAAAGGAGGCGAGACTTGTGCTGGTGAGCAAGGGCAAGAGATCGTGGGACGCTCCGTCGTCGTATAGACCCCTGTGCATGTTGGACACCGCCGGGAAGCTCCTGGAAAAGCTGGTGAGACCCCGTCTTCAGGCGGCCCTTTTAACATCTGGCGGCTTATCCGAGAGTCAATACCGCTTCCGGAGAGGTAGGTCAGCCATCGACGCTATACAGAGAGTAGTGGAGGCGGCCAGAAGCACGGAAAGGGGAAACCACTTTTTATAAAATCTTCTTATAAAAACCACATCTTATAAAATTCAAATGCAATATTTAATTAACTAAATAACCGTAAACCCTCCTCCCGGCAAATGGATATTCACAGTTCATTAATTTTGCGATTCGATTACTTCAAACAAAAATGCAATAACATTTATTTGATATAAACCGACATTCAAATAAATGCTTATCGTACCTGTTCTAACTTCTTTAGTCTGCATGTCATAACTCTCATCTTAACGTCCGCTCGGCGCGAAATAGTTAATTACTCGAGACTTTTTGTGTAAATAAAGAAGAATTCGTTAAAAATATACTATAAAGTTTATTTCATAGATTTATAAGATGTAACATCCAAAATTCTCGTCGGGAATAAATATTAAGTGACATAAAAATATATATTACAATATATTATGTAAAAGACATGTTGTCGATAAAAAAATAGTCTTCCTTTTTCTTTTTTTTTCTTTTTTTGTAATGGATCAAAAAAAGGCTTGCTTTCGATTCTTTATTTTCGATTAATTCATTTCCTCCGCGATTTCGATGTCCATACTAATATCGTATTCGTCTTCAATTTTCTTTGTAGGATCGGAACATCCGTATTGCTGGTATTCCGAAATGAGATCCAATAGATCCGCGTAAGCTTCGGTCAATTCATTCTCATCCATTCCCTCGTCGGTGAACCAATGCAGGAAAGCTTTTCTTTTGTACATCGTGCAGAATTGCGTGCAAACGCGATTTAAAATTTCGTGTATGATGGTATTGTTGCCGAGGAAGGTACTTGAGATTTTCAGACCTATGGGAGGAATGTCGCATACGGCGACCTGCACGTTGTTTGGTAACCAATCAACAAAGTACGAGCTGTGCTTACGTTGGATAGTCAACATTTGGTCGTCGACCTCGCGCATGGACATTTGACCCCGAAAAACCGTTGCTACCGTTAGGTATCTAATTAGAAAGAAATGTTTTAATGAATAATTTAATCGTACTTTATAATCGCGCTTCCCATGATATGATCGGACTCGGGTTCAATAAATAATACTGTTCGTTACCTCCCGCATCTTGGATCAGAGGCGACCATAATATTTCGTGGATCGAACATCTGATGTACTAAATCTGACACGTGGAGCCCGCAATAGTTTTTGCTCGATTTTGAAAACAGTGGAGCGAAGCCAGTCATCATGAAATGCAATCTTGGATAAGGGACCATATTTACGGCGAGCTTCCTTAAATCAGCATTCAACTGACCTGGATATTATTTCCATATTTATTTAAATTATTTTATTTAAATTTTATGTCAATTTAAATTTAAAATGTTAAGTGTAAAGTAATTATTTAAATTGAGTAAGCAGCCAATACCTGGAAACCTGAGACAGGTTGTAATACCAGACATGGTCAGAGATACCAAATAATTGAGGTCGCCGTAGGTCGGATTATGGAGGTTGAGAGATCTGTAGCAAATGTCGTAAAGCGCTTGATTATCAATGCAGAAGGACGAATCCGTCAAGTTAAGTAACTGCTGAGATGAGAGAAGGACGTTATATGGGCCAACGACCGTTTCTGCAACTAGGGGCGTAGGCAGAACCGAATAAGAGTTGATAATCCTGTCCGGATACTCGTCTCGGATCTTGTTTAACAGGAGGGATCCCATGCCTGATCCCGTTCCACCCCCTAGCGAGTGCGTAAGCTGGAATCCTTGGATACAATCGCAGTTTTCCACCTCTCGGCGTATAACTTCCTGCACTTGGTCGATGTATTCAGCTCCCTCGGTGTAAAAGCCCTTGGCCCAATTGTTGCTAGAGCCATTGTTACCATAGACAAAGTTGTCGGGTCGATATAAGCCTCCATATTGGCTAGCGCGAATCGAATCTATGGGTCCAGGTTCGAGGTCGACGATCACGGTGCGAGGTATGTACCGCTTAAATACGGTCTCGTTGAAGAAGACATTAATTTTACTCAATTCTAGATGATTCGAACCGTAATACTCTCCGTCCACCCCGATTGAGTGCTCCCCAGCTATTAATTCCCAAAACTAAAAAAACAAATTTTATTAACTTTCTCCTATTGTATCGTAATTATTATTATTCGGATTAAATTTATTTTCAATAATTAGTTTAATAATGATATTGACATTATGAATGGGCTGCAGGTGAACAGTGGCATACGATACGATACGTGTCAAAAGGTGAATATTAAATGTTCGCGTGTCGTCGTCGTACTGCACGTATATTATTTATTTAATACGTAATTTGAAAAGAATTTAAAAGGTCTTACTTTGGAACCTATTTGGTTTCCACATTGTCCTACTTGTAAATTTACTATTTCGCGCATTTTTATTTTTTTTTTTAATTAAATTGTAATTTTCACTAAAATTTTGATAAAGTTTTTACTGGAAAATTTACGCTAAAATGTCGAAACATGAACTGCAATTTAGGGGGTTATGATAAAAAATTGAAAGTTAAGTGTCGTACATCAAATTTTTCTTTTATCCAGAATACAAAGATAATTTTAAATTGTTCATAAATCCGACTCTCCACTCGGGATCTATTATTATTGTTGTTTTATACACAAATTATGCATTAAATTTAATCTTACCAGAAAGACGTGGAGTTTTATCGATTCATCATATGCTTTCTTCGCTTATTGCATAATGTAACTGTTGCAATTTACTTTATTTATTTTAATCTAACTTTTTTATGTCATTACGTTGGAGATATTCTCGATTACACATTCAATTTATATTGAGATGAATGTACTGGTAATGTACTTGAACATTCATTTTCCAAGATGAAAATGTAACCTAACACTTAATTAACGCCTACGCAAGCACTTCATGTATATAAAAATATATGATTAATATTTCAAATTCTTATTAATAAAATAAGATTATTTTTAGAAATTAAAGGTATATTTCACGCAAACGTTAACAGGTTTTTTTTTATTTTATCCGTAAATCATAATCCAGCTTTTATTGACAAATTACTTGCTTTATCTTATATTTAATTGTTAAATTATTTTCTTAAATTATTATCGTTCGCGGTAGTGAAAAAAAAAAAAAAAAAAAATCCATAAATATCCGTAGAGTTTATGAAATATTTCTATTAATAATGAATAAAACAAAATATCTGATAATAATGTATTTTTTGTATGTGGCAGGTCGGTTAATACACCTTGAGCAAACCGATTATTATTACACACTTTCCTCACCGAGGAAACCTTTTGAGCCTAGATTTCATACACCTAAAATAACTCGGAACGAGCAATAATTATAAATTACCAAATGACTTTTAAATATACCATATAATACTTTGTTTAGGATTTTTTTTTTTTTTTTTGTTTTATATTATTGAAATTTTCAATTGAAATTTCATATTATTGATTGAAATTACCTGTCGTTGACAATGGAATTTCTTAGACTGGCGGCGTTTATCTTTATTTAGCTTCTTTCTTCTTAATAATAACATAAAACCATATAATTTATATTAAAATAATTTCTGTATATAAAACTTTGTCACGGAATCATTTAATTAAATTTATTCTTTGAATTTGTAATCCGTTATATCCCGCCTCAATAATCCCATAGGCTGACTTGCATTTACTATTTTTTATTAAACGAGTGCCGCCAAAATATTATTCTCCTTTTTTTAGAGATTTTTAACATTATAATATTTTACAATATCATATAAAATTTCAAATATAAAATACTAATTAACAATTTTATTTGTAATAATAGTAATATTTATTATTTTCTAATTACAGTAAAAGTTTTAATATTTCACGCATGCGTATTTGTATTCGATATAATTAAAAATAACAGTTCTTTCTCATTATATAAATAATTAAATTTTGTAAATAGAACAAATGGAAAAAAATTATAAATAATAACATAGTTTAAAGAATCATCAAAATTCTAATGAGAATTTATAATTTTTTTATTAATATTTGTACTTTCAGTTAAAAAATGAAGAAGAATATTCTGAAAATTGTTTATTTATTTGATAAACAATTTTAATAATGTGTTGTGAATTTTATAATTATTTATTTAGTTAGTTGACAGTGGAAGGATTTAAAATTTTAATTTTAATGATATACCTGATCACTACAGTGATCGAACTTTTTTATTGTTGAGTTTACTGTCCACATATTTTTTTTACCAAATGTTTAAATGTCAATGAAATCATGAAGAAAGAAAGAACGGCCGACAATAGTCGGCCATTTAAATTATAAGTATAATTTTTATTTATTTAAATGTTCTCACACAGTAGTATTAATACAAGAAATTTCTTGTATTAAAAATGATTTTAATATTTGAGGTTATATATTTATCTTTACATGATAATGTAAATAAACTTGAAAGTAAAATCATTTTTTCTAATTTGATTTTATTGTTAATACTTTTATTTTTAATCAATATTTGGTTTGTATTTTATAATTATATATATAATATTTATGCACAGCCCATCAAATTGTAAGTCTTACTGGTATAAGTTTTCAACGTAAAAGTATTATTGTAAGTTTATTGGTCTGATTAAAAAAAATATTTTTTTTATATATAATATTAATTAACATTAAATTTTTTTTTAGGGAATGGTTGAATTAACAATTGTGCCTTTAAGAGATACACTCAGATTAATTCACCTTAATGCAAAACAATGTAGAATATACAAAGTTTGTTTGAATGATTCATATGAAGCACCATTTCAATATTTTGATCCATTTTTAGATATTTCTCAAGGAGATGATAGACAGTAATTTTAAATAATTAAAAATTTTTGTTATAATAGTACATCTTACATTTTTTAATAATTATGAATTAATTACTTCTAGGCGATCATTGGAATTTTTTTCTAATTTACATTTAGCAGCAGCTCAAAAAGTTGATCCAGATAATAATGCTGGAGAATTACTTATACAAATACCTCCAGATGCAGCTCATTTAGTAGAAGAAGGTAAAAATCTTAGAATAGGAATAGAATTTTCATTAGAACAGCCACAGGGAGGTGTTCACTTTGTTGTTCCGAACTGTCAAGGAACATTAGCAGAGGTTAATACTTTTAATTATTTGGTTTGAAACTTTATTATTTTCATATATTTTTATATATAATATAAATATATATATATAAATACCCTTTATATTAAAAGTTATTGTATTTTCAGAGGGGGGCTCATATGTATACATATAGTTATGAAAATTCATCAAGGTTGTGGTTTCCTTGTGTAGATAGTTTTGCAGAACCATGCACTTGGAAACTAGAATTTACAGTTGATGATGCAATGACTGCAGTATCATGTGGTGATTTAGTAGAAGTAGTGTATACTCCAGATATGCGAAAAAAGACATTTCATTATGTACTAAATATACCTGCTTGTGCTCCAAATATTGCTCTTGCTGTTGGGTAATTACATAAGTAGTAATGTGATATAATATTTTAATCTTTTTGTTATGAGAAATAATTTTTAGCAATAATTATAATATGAGTTTGTTTAGAGATTTAATATATCATTAATTTTTATGTATTATTTTTAGACCATTTGAAATATTCGTAGACCCTTACATGCACGAAGTAACACACTTTTGCTTACCTCAACTTTTACCTTCATTAAAAGTTTCAGCAAAGTATATGCATGAAGCATTTGAATTTTTTGAAGAAACTTTATCAAATAGATATCCATATTCATGTTACAAACAAGTTTTTGTTGACGAAATTGATGAAGATATCAATGCATATGCAACAATGAGTATTTTGAAGTTCGTATGAAATATTTTTTTAATATTTCATAATTATATAATTATAGTTAATTTTTATTAACATAAATTATTTAAATATTTTATAGTACAAATTTATTACATTCTACTGCTATCATTGACCAAGTTTATACAACTAAAAAAGCAATGGCGCAAGCAATAGCTGAACAGTTTTTTGGATGCTTCATATTAATGCAAAATTGGTCAGATACATGGTTACCCAAGGGCATTTCTACGTATCTTACAGGATTATATGCAAAAAAATGTTTTGGCAATAATGAATATCGCGAATGGATTCAATCGGTACTTATTATATTCTTTTAATTAATGCATTAATATTATTTAATAATATAAATAAATTATAAAGTAAATAATGGTACATTTAATTAATAAAATTATTCTGACGTAGTTATTGCTATTTAATCTAGAATTATTATAATTAGACATTAATGAAATTTAATGGTACTTGTAGGAATTGCGCGAAGTTGTAAAATATGAAGAACAATTTGGTGGAATAATATTAGATCCATCACAACCACCTGCTCCTTTACCAGTAACTGCTAATACACCGGCACCCACACCGCGTGTACCTGACCCTGGATTTTATTTTCCGATAAAAAATTTACACACAATGTCGCCAAGGTATATTGAAGTACTTCGTAAAAAGGCACATTTAGTCATAAGGATGTTGGAGCATAGAATCGGTCAAGAACTCCTTTTACAAGTAAATATTTTATTTTAGATACGTTTTGTTTTACATATTAACATAATGCGTATAATTTATTTTTATTATTTCATTAAGGTATTTAATAAGCAACTGTCATTGGCTACTAATGCTGCTCAACAAAAAATTGGCTCAGGGTTATGGTCTCACATGTTGATAAGTACTAATGTGTTTACAAAAGCTATTTTTACTGTTACTGGTAAAGATATGGCAGTATTTATTGATCAATGGGTAAGGACTGGAGGTCATGCTAAATTCACATTAAGTTTTGTTTTTAATAGAAAGAGGTTTGAATTATACTTTTGTTTGTCATATATTTACGTATTTTATATTTGTCATTATATACTTTATACTTTATAAATAGAAATACAGTCGAACTTGAAATTCGACAAGATACAACTCATCAAAAAGGAATAAGAAAATACGTTGGGCCACTATTAGTAAATATTCAAGAATTAGATGGAACCTTTAAACATACATTACAAATAGAAGGTACAGTGGCTAAAGCAGACATAACGTGTCACAGTAAAAGTCGTAGAAATAAGAAGAAAAAAATTCCTTTATGCACTGGTGAAGAAGTAGACATGGATCTTTCAGCGATGGAGTAAGTATTTGTACATATGAATAAACAATAAGAATAAAAACATTGTCTAAAAATTTTATATGCTTAGAAAATAATTTCTTTCAGTGATTCTCCAGTTTTATGGATTCGTTTAGATCCTGATATGACATTAATGAGGGCTGTACAAATTGAACAGCCAGATTATCAATGGCAATATCAGTTAAGGCATGAAAGAGATGTAACAGCGCAGTTAGAAGCTATTGAAGCTCTGCAAAATCATTCGACCCCAGCTACTAGGCTGGCTCTTACAGACACAATTGAAAATGAACATTGTTATTATAAAGTTAGACTAAGAGCTGCTCATTGTTTAACAAAGGTAATATTTATTATAAACTGTGTAATGTACATTTATTTTTAATCTCTAATTTTACAAGTATTAATTATAAATGTTTATATTGAAAGGTTGCTAATGCAATGGTAGCAACATGGGCTGGACCTCCTGCTATGTTAGCCATTTTCAGAAAATTATTTGGTTCTGCATCTTGTCGAAGAATTATTAAACAAAATAATTTCACCAATTTCCAACACTATTTTCTTCAAAAAGTAAAAATTTCAATCCTAAATTTTATATTACTCAATTATTTAAAATTTTTTATTAATCAACAAGCTCACATTAATTAATTATTTTTAAATTTTTAATAATTTCGATAATTTTTTTTTTAGACTATTCCTGTAGCAATGGCTGGTCTACGAAATGCGCATGGAATTTGTCCTCCTGAAGTACTTTCTTTTTTGATGGATTTGTTTAAATACAATGACAATAGTAAGAATAGATATTCAGATAATTATTACAGAGCTGCTCTTATTGAAGCTCTTGGAGCTACTGTGACACCAGTTATTAGTATTCAACATGGGTAGTACTATCATTATATATTTCATTAAATTAATTCCTCTATTCTAATGGTTTTTATAATGGATTTGATAAAACATTATTTCAGTATTGCTATAACTGCTGAATCTTTATCGATAGATACGAAAGCTATATTAGAGGAAGTGACGAGACATTTAAATTTAGAAAAACTTCTCCCTTGTTATAAATACACAGTTTCGGTTGTTTGCTTAAAAGTGATTCGAATTTTACAAAAGTTCGGCCATCTTCCTAGCAATCCTCTTTTATTTAGAGAATATGCGGCATATGGACAATTTATAGGTAAAATTTTAAAATTATATTTAATTTATTTATGATATTATATTATGTTTTATTATATTTATTTATTATATTTTAAAAAATATATAATTTACATAATCGTAGATGTAAGAATAGCGGCACTTACAGCTTTAGTCGATTTTACAAAAGTCGATGGTAAATGGGAAGATCTAGAATTTTTATTAGATATGGCAGAAAATGATCCGCATCCAGGAGTCCGTCATAGATTAGTTAGACTAATGGTAGAGAACCCACCATTTGAGCGAGCCCATAAGCATAGATTGGATAAGCCAGAACTGGTTAACCGTATATGGAACCTTATTAAGTGTGTTCTAAAAAAAATTAATAAATAATTCATTTAATTATATAAACGTTGAAATTATAATACATATAAATTATACGTTGTTAATATTTTTCAGTTGCATGCTTTCTCATGATCCGAAACTTCGCTGTGATCTAGTAGATTTATATTATACTCTATATGGAACTAAAATGCCACTTTGCCTTCCTATTCCAGAATTAGCAATGTTAACGAAACCAAAAAAAGTTGTACCTCCACCCATTCCAGATAACGATGTGAATAATTAAATTTTACAAATATCGTTTATTATAACATACCTTCAATATAAAAATGATAAATTTCTCTTTTTAGCAATTGTTAATGCCTATGTCTCATATAAAAACGGAATCCATTATTGAGACGGAAATAATTAATGGACCTGTAAATAAAAGAAAAGCGTCTCCAATTAAAGAAATGTCCGGACTGTCAAATGCTCCTGAACACGGTGCAGACGTTAAACGTCAGAAACATCACGTAAATATTAAAATATTAATATATTTAAAATCGTACGATTTTAGCTTCAAACAATTAAAAAAAAAAACTTTATTAAATAGGATGATCAGAATGTAAATTCTAATGTAGAGGGCAAATCAAAATCTGAATATTATAGTGATAATTCTGCATCTCTTCCTGGTATTATGGGTACAGCTGGTCCTGTTGGTTTTGAACCGGGAATGTTTAAAAAAGAACCAGATGATACAAAGACGAAAGGCGATATTACAAATAAAGTAATATTACTACTATTTAATGATCTAATTTATTATAATATGTTTATCTAATGATTTTAATAAATTTGATGTTAATTTCGTAGCCTAAGAAGAAGAAGAAAGATAAGAAAAAGCACAAGCACAAACATAAACATAAGCATGACCATAAGCATGGCAAGGATAAAGAGAAGAAAGATAAAGATAAGGGAAAAGATAAGGACAAGGACAAAGATAAAGATAAAGAAAAGGAAAAAGATAAGAATAATAAAGAAAAAGATCAGGGGGGACTGAAAGTAAAAGAAGAAACATTGAGTTCAGCTAGTTCAAGTCCTAGTCCCGATGCCTCGACAATAATGAGTGAATTTAATTTCCCCTAAATTAATAGTGCAATTTATATTTTTTTTTATTTTTTTTTTTTTTTTTAATATTAATATTTAAAAATTTATACTAGTAATATATTTTTATATTAAATAAATTGTAAAATATTTTATATAAGATATGTAAATAAAATTTTGTACAATATCTTGATAAAATTTTGATAGATTTGAATAAATTAGTCTACGTATTATAAAAAGAGGTAGGAATTTGTAATGAAATAAAAATGTAACGTCTGGGCTGTATTTGTAATTAAAATGTAAATATAATAAAAAAAAAAAAAGAGAGAAGAAGAAAAAAGGCTTCATAATAAAATGTGTATTGGTATTAATTGACACTGGCATACGTAGCCAGTGTTGGCATTGTCGATTAGAATTAGGCAAAAGTACAGTAGCGCGAGTGCGTAGATTGTACAGTTGAGCGAAAAGCTAAAAATCGAGGTAAAATTAGAAATAATTAGTAAATCGATAGGGAGAAATGAATTATAATATTAATAATTATTAAAGTAGAAATAAATGATTGTAATTGGCGCGGCTCGTAGCCCATTAAATTGTGGGATGCAATGGGATTGCTAGAAAGCATCCGGTAAATAATAATAGGATTTCTGTGGGTAGGGAAATAAACAAATAGAGATCGTTCGTGATGATTATTAAAAATTGAACGAAAACTCAATGACGTAAATGGCGAAGAGTCGATTAATCGTGAGAGAGAGAGAGAGAGAGAGAAATCGTTTGAACGTTCCCGAACCATAATAGGAACTACCGTCGAAATAATATTAAGCAACAACAGCAGCAGCTAATAATGCATGTCCCCGATTACGTCGTATGAAAGGAAAACAAGGAAGCAGATACACGAGATCGCCAGAGGGCGGGGATACATGAAGAAGAGAGCAGGCAGGCAATATTGTACACATTAAAACAGCTGCCGCCGTGAAGCCACGCAGGCTGTTGCTCAAGTAAGGCTTGGCATCTTTCCTGAGCCGTGGAGGAGTTGTCCTCGTCGTAGAATAAAGCTGCCCGGGCTAGGCGGATACCCTCGTAGGAGTCCGTGGTTCTCAACTCCGATCGGCCGGTTCCACGAGTTACGGCAAAGTGGTTTAACGTGCGGTCAGGGGCAGAGGAAGGGACAAGGGAGGGGAGCTTTTGACCGGTCGGTCCGTTGAGGAGGGGCGGGGGATTGGGTGGTGGTTGCAGCGGCGACGGGACGTTAATTGACGTAAAGTGACGCGACGGCGTCCGTCGACTTGTCCGTATGGTCGTAGTGGCGCAGGGGTCGCCGGCAACGATGGCGTATTGGCGTTCGCGAGCTGTTGCGGCAATTTCGAAGGAGGCGGCCGTGAGCTGCTGAGTTTGTGGTTTGAAACTGTGGGACGTTTTGAAAATTTTAACAGGCACTCGCCGAGGATGGCGGACAACCAGCAGAGCAGATACGAGAAGTCTCTTGGGCTGCTTACCACCCGCTTCGTCACCCTCTTACAGAAAGCCAAGGACGGCGTGCTTGATTTGAAAGTGGTAAGGCGGCATCCCCGCGATAACTCTGGCCTTCGTCTGTATTTAACCTCTAGAAGAGCTCCTCCAACTTAGGTTAAGTTAGCTCCAGATAATGCGGACGTACTTAACGCCATATTATACTGGCTTGCGGGAAGTTTGAAAAAATGCTTTTGCTCCAATTATATTAACCCAGACATCCCTGAACGTCCACACGCCCCCTCTCGCCCCCCTCATACAATGTCCTCGCCCTTTGATTCTGCTTCGTAATCGAGAGCTCGGATAATATTTTTCTTTATTATCTGCTATATTCTTACATAACCTCCATTGAGTCAACAACTTAGTATGTCAATATAACTTATGCTTACTTATTTTTTTACATTATCCTTGTGGACTAATAATGACAAGGCCCTTTATGCTTTTTTAAGGCTGCAGATTTGTTGGAAGTGCGACAAAAAAGGAGAATATATGACATTACCAATGTACTTGAAGGTATTGGTCTAATTGAAAAAAAAAGTAAAAATAGTATTCAATGGAAGTAAGTTTTACATTTCAGTACCTAAAACTTTCTTCCGATGTTCAAATTTAACCCTATTACTATTTTTCAGAGGAGCGGGACCAGGATGTAATTCACAAGAGGTTGGTGAAAAACTTTCTGACCTAAAAAACGAATTAAGGCAATTAGAAGAGCATGAACAGATGCTGGATTTGCATACCCAATGGGTTAAGCAGAGTATAAAAAATATTGAGTGCGATTCACACAATAGACGATATGCCTATATAAAATACGAAGACCTCAAAGATATATTTAAAGATGAGTTTATATTAGCTGTTCAAGCACCAACAGATACACAATTAAATGTGCCAAAAATCGAAAAAGTATTATTAATATTTTATTCATTTGTCAATTTATTATTATTATTATTATTTATAATTGAAACTAAATAATACTTACTTTTTTATGTGTACATTTTATTTTTTAGGTCGCTGAAAGTAGTAATAATAAGGAAATAAATTATGAAATGCATTTAAAAAGTACAACGGGGGAAATTTCTATATATATTATTCAACCAGAATTGGCAGAATCTTATGACAATAACTGTTTAAAGTTAAGGTTACAACCAGAACCAAAAAAAATTAAAAAGGACAAAGACATTGAGGAAAAGAAGGAAGAAATTAAACCAAAGAAGAAAGTAGGAAGGTACTAACACATCTATTTACTTTTTCCTATGCAAATTGCTCTTATCGCTTTGAAAATAGTTAGTTAATATTTTTGATCTGCATAGAGCAAATATAAAAGAAGGATCTTCTTTGGGGATTAGCCTTTCTAAAATAGGATTTGCTAACTTGGAATAGATCCAATATTTAATAAAAAAATTTATATAAAAACTTTTTAAAATTATAATTAATATGTTAATTTATTCACCTATTTAAAATACTTATTTTATTTCTAGGCCACCCAAAAATATTAGCAAAACTATTTCTGTATTATCAGATGACGAGGAAGAAGAGGATCAAGATTTATTAGAAGCAAAAATAGTTTTACGAGACGTTGATATGTCGGGTAAGTAATACATTTATTTCGTTTACAAGATTATAATAATTTTAAATTAATTATTCAATATTGATATATGTTTCTTTGTTTTTAGGCTACACACTTCGTAATTTAGATTTTATCGATGAAATTTATGCAGGAAGTAAGTTACATATAATCTTTATAATTTAAAATGTCTCCTTTTCATTACAATATTAGTAATAAGTGATTAAAAAAATTTCAGTTTGTGGCCCATTAGTAAGGTTAAGTCCTCCTCCCGAAGAAAAAGATTATCAATTTAACCTCAGTGACAGTGAAGGCCTGTGCGATCTTTTCGATATTGTGGCACAATGAGTCCAAAATATTTAACGGTTTTTTTTTATTGATTCGACATGTACATTCGGCTTATGGCAGTTAAGTTCGTGGTGAATTTGAGTCTTGTTATTGTTAATCAAGGCTGATGTATATAATTTTAACGAATGAATGCTTGTGGTTAAACTTAGTGTCTATATAGTAATTTTGATATTGGCTTCAAAATAACTATTTTTCGTAGACATTATTTTCTTAGCAGAAATCTTCAGATTCATTTAAATCAGTGATCAAGTTTATTGTTTACTATGGACAGTAATGATGTGTCTATTAAATTGGCGCTCTAATTATAATGCAGTATTTACTATTTAACATTTTTAATCTTGTAAATATAGTAAATGTTAGCAGGCGTTACATTATAAATAAAAGTAAAAAATGAGCATACAAAACTTTATGCTATGGAATAATTAATTTGGAATACACATTTATAAGATTTTAAACGATGACGTTATCAGAATAAACTCAATTAATATCTAAACATAAATAATTCCTGTAACAAAAGTTTTTACAGGATTTTGCTATAAATATTTGTGAATATTTTTCTTAAGCATTATAATTACAAATACACCCTCAAAATTTCAAGCATCTAAAATATTTCGGATGGAATAAATATAAAAATAAAACGTTTCAAGAATATGCATACTTTTATATTCATTAATGTTAAATATTATATGTAAATGGTTTGAAAGTTTTATTTTACTAATGTTTCATTTATAGTTCTAATTTACTAGATCTGAGAAATATAATAACGATAATAATAATAATAATAAATTAACATTTATTTAAAAACTATGTATTACACCTGTAAAAACTATAATAAATTACAATTATTTTTATTTTAAAATTATCTCTGAATACGGAAACTTGTGATCTACTATGGTGTTTTAGTTTTTATTTTTTTTTTTTTATAAACGTTAAAATCTTATTTATTTTGTAAAATTAATATAGTTGTATATTTATAATAATTAATTTAACATTTTAGTAATATCCTAATTTTAAATTTATATTATTAGGTCGAAAATTTTAGGTTCATAAATTTCTGTCCATTAATTTTTTTTTATATATTTAAACTACATAAAATAGTTTTTCCTTTGTAATAATTATTACAATTTGATAATTTTTTAATTAAAATTATTACCGAGTTACAATATAATATTCTTTCACATAACAATAAAAAAATTTTATTTTCATTCCATTTAAATTATTTAAACGTATTTGAAAGTAATAAATATTATAAGTTTTTAAAATAAAAACCTTAATTTATATTAGGTAATAATTTATTTCAAATAATAAACAAATAATGTGAATGCATATAATGATAGAAATAGCATTTTACCTTTTCATTAATTTTATAATTGATTGGCATAATACAATACTATGTAACATTTCATTTTATGTTTATTTTTATCTAAAATAACTAGTTATTATTGCTGTTATGTCAATTAAAGCATAATAAATTTCAGAATAATTTAACATAACAAAAATTACACAAAAAGAAAAATTCCCTAATAGATCAACGTATTTTAATTGAGCTGTCGTTTTAACATTGCATATATTTATTACTCGAAATTAATTTAATATTGAATAATAAATCTTAAAAAGTTTTGGTACTATGATAATTTATTTTTAAGCTAAGTTTAAACATCAAATATTAGAATCATTTTCAATTACATTGTTTCATGTAAAGTAAACTTCAACTTGTTTGCAAAAAAAAACTTAAAAAAAAGTGAACAAATGAATTTCAGTTCATAAAATTGTGCGTGTGATGTGAGTAGATAATTTTAAATACTTTGTATTAAACGTGCAGTTATACTTATAAAAATCTTTAATTCAGTTTCGAAATTAAATTTATCGACAAGCATAAGTTACGAAACATTGAAAGCCTTGAAACATTTTTGTTTTAATTAATTTTACAAAAATTTATCTTATTTGAAAGATTGATTTCATTAAAGAATAAGTAATACAAGATATTGTGAGTGCAATACTGGCAATAAAAAGGATATAATTTAAAATTTTTAAATTTGTCCGTTGAAATCGTAGAATCGAAGAAGTCATGGATAAATATGTGAATTTGTGATATTACTTTTTTTTACTTTTTTATACTTATTTTTAAAATATTCTAAAATTACGAAGCTGGTAGCTATTATGTAACTGGACTCAATTATTATAATTATTCTATAACAATAGACTAATTAGAAGAGAATAAAAGCAAACGTTTTTTAACGGTTTTACATGAATCGTAGACATCTATTTAATCGTTACGAAAACATGATAAAGAGGTAAGGAATTCAATTTCAAAATATGAAAATTCACGTCCATTTTATGATACTTTAAATAAATTTAACAAACTTATAACATTTTTTATTATTTATCTTTAAAATAAAATTCTTCGCAATATATATTTTTTAAATTATGTTAAAATAAGCGTTTGTCAGTTACAAGCACATCTTGTATAAATTTAACCTAATAAATATATAAAAATATATTCGTAAACATATACGTTTCGACATTATATATAACTTGATAAATCATACATTAAAATAAATAATGTTAGGCTTGAAATTAATAAGTATTTGTACTTTCTAGTAAACTTTTTTTAAGTACGTTAACGTTGCGAGAAAGTTTACTGCATTTTCTTTTTAAAATTGTATTGAAATTTTCAGCATTTTAACTATCGTGAGTTTTCAAATATTTATTCAGTTTTCATTTGTTTATTTAAGATATTTTTAATTTGATAAAACTTGATACCTTTGAAATGAAAAATCATATTCAATTTTTACTATTTTACTATAATTTACAATCTACGAATTATTACAAGGCGAAGGTGAATTAATTTAATTAATTATAGAATTCAATTTTCTTGGTAGTAAAGTAATGGGAATAAAAATAAAAAAATACTGATGATATTAATCGTAAATATAAATAAAATTATCTAGGATATTTATGTATTTAAGTAATTGGTTTACATAATTCCCTAATTCTAAAGAATTGTTTTAAAAATTAAAATATTTTTTAAACCAAAATTATAGAAAATCGTATTTAAGTTTTATTAGTAGGATGTAAATAAAAATCTGGGTATTCTTATTAACAAAACATACGTATAATAACATATAAGACATATCAATATAAAAACTTTTATTCTATTATTTTAACAATGCTTAAAATAATAAAAATATATTAGTATTTTAATCTTACCTTAACGAATACGCATTTTATATAGAAAAAAACCTAGAGAAAATATTTCAAGAATTATTAAGGAATTGATAGATTTATAATTCGTTTGAACTGAAATAATAATAATAATAATAACAATAATATATGTAATTTTAAGAAAATTTGACCCGTTAAAGAATTAATAACGATATAAAAACATATAAATATATATACAAAATATTTTTATGAATTAAATATTTTGTTTTACTTAAAGCAGGTAATAAGTATTTCATGAATAATTTCTTTATTTCAAATAGATATCTTAATCATTGAAATTCATACATTTTATTGTAAATTTCAATGTTTAAGAAAAAGCTTTTGTTCTTATTCTTTATGGTTCTTTTTCTTTTTTCTCTCTTAAGACCTAAGTATAATTTCATTGTCTCGAGACTGCTTTCGCATCGACCTTTATTTAGGATAATCAATTCATCGGGGTAAAACATCTATACTTGAAAGCAAGGTAATTTTGTAGTGTAGTAAAAACTTCGCAGCCGAGCGAGCGCAGTAGTTGAGAGAGAGAGAGAGAGAGAGAGAGAGTGAGAGGCGGGTTATGCGGAGGCTGCGTTAGTCGCGTAAGTATGCGAGACTTGGTGGAAACGACGTCCGAGACGATGAGCGAGCAGAGGCAAGCACGTGCTTCTCGCACGAGGGGCTGCACGCGTGAGCTTGCATATACGGATGCACTCTGCATTACCGCATGCCGAAATATTAAGCTCACTTACAATAGAACGCGATTCAAGGTTAGATAAGAATGGCTCGACAGAGCTCAGCTCATAAAGCGTCGGTAAAGCTAGGTATGCCTTTTTTCGTCACGAGCCAATCATAATATATTTGTCTTTTTTTTTTTTTTTTTCCCTAGTTTACTCGTAGCGACGAAATATGTATTTGTCAATAATGCAAGAGATCCACGAGCGCTGCTGCATAGTCAATGTCAGCGTCATTTTACTTTTGAGTCTGTTTTTTAAAGAAGCGCGTGGTAAATTATACGTCAGCGCATTGGTTGACAGCTCGTCAGCTGGATAAGAGGTGTATATATATACATATATATATATATATATATATATACATGTGACATACATACAGATAGTGCGTTCATTCGAAGAGAGATTTTTAATCGAATGTCAATAGTACGTAGGACATCGTTTGAGCATTAAGATCATGACATTGCATCATGCACTATTTACAACCAATATCATTGCATTATTAATGTACTGTTAATTCGCACGGGAGGATTTGGGTGAGTATTGCCATTAGATTTAGACAACAGTGACAAGAATTCATTTAGTAAACATTGCTGTGCACTTGTAACATCTATACTTCTTAGTCGTCATTTATGTTTTAAAATATACTGGTTCATAACTATAGCTGCATTTTAATATTTATTTTTACAATAAGAGGATTATTGATACTTCCTATTTAGTAACTTTAGACATATGTTTCTTTTATTGTAAAAACAGATTCAACGACTTTAAAGATGATGGTCATTTTGACGAAGTTTCGAAAAATCACAAAAAAATATCCCATCATTAGGGGTATGGTGTCTTACACAATGATTTGGCCAGTAGGTAGTCTCATACAACAAAAAATTGTGGGGAAGGAACAGCTAGACTACATGCAAGCTATGCGATTTAGTTTATATGGAGGTTTTTTTGTAGCGCCGACGTTATATTGTTGGTTGAAATGTGCAACGTACTTGTGGCCTAAGGCTGATTTGAAATCAGCAATCAAAAAGGTAAAATAGTTTTTATAAATAAATATATTTTTGATAAGATTATCTGCTTTTTTTTTAAACAGAATAATTAGTAATATACAACTTGTATTGCATACAGAGCTATTGAATGCTTCAATCACTTTTTACATAAATTTTATTTCATTTCAAAAATTAATTCTTTTTTTATGTAAACTTAGGCTCTTGTTGAACAAGTGTCTTATGGCCCAAGTGCGATGTGCTGCTTCTTTTTTGGTATTAATTTCTTGGAAATGAAACCTATCTCTGAATGTATACACGAAGTTAAAGTAAAATTCTGGCCAACTTATAAGGTTAGTTATTTTATTAATTAGTCAATCATTTTATTCATATAAAAACATAATTTTTTTTAATAGGTTGGTGTCTGTGTCTGGCCAATTCTTCAAACAATCAACTTTTGTTTTATTCCTGAAAGAAATCGAGTTATTTATGTTAGTCTTTGTAGCCTTATGTGGACATCTTTCTTAGCCTATATGAAATCCTTAGAATCTAAAAATAATCCAGATGTAGTTATTAATCCAGGTGATTTAGATAAACAATTAATAAGTAATACAGAAATTAATAAGCAGGTATTAAAAAAGACTGATATACATTGATGGAGTAATGTTTAGTGTTTACTAAAAATGACTAAAAACATAGCTGAATTTATATTGATAAAAAAATTTATTTGTATTATGTTATAGATTTTTTATAACTAATACTTAAGAACAAGATTTTAATTATCAAAATATATTATCTCCTGTTATTGTACCAAAAATAAATCTATTACAATCATTTGAACGAAATGTTAAAGTATTTTAAGATGTATTAATTTTTACTCTATATGTAAATATATAAATATTATTGATTTTTAGTTAGGAGAAATATTATACGACATATTTCGTATATTATTATTATAGTAGATATTATTGCAAATGTGTTATTGCAACTATTGGAAGAGGGGATTAAATTTATAGAATTTTATAAATGAAAATAAGATTTTTTAATATATAATATAAATATGTATGACTGAAACCAAATAAAATAATTTGTTCAAATACGATGAATTGAACAAAAAAAATTTCGATTATTAAAGTAAATTTTTATTTATAAACCCAATGCCTTTAGCATAAATGTGTAAGCTATTTGAATAGAGAAATAATTGCTTGAAAGTGGATTCTCGTAACGTTACAATACTGTAATCTTACGAATTTGGTTTTAATAAAAAAAAATTAAATATAATACTTTAAATCTTATAAAAATGAATATTAGGACACAAATATAATTAAAATCTTTTATTTTTACAGATTAAAAGAAATGTTGATTACAAGTATCAAAGGCTAAAGTACACTGTTTCATCATACATTATTTATTAAACATTGAGCCGCTTATTCTTCTAAAATTCAAAAGTTTGATGGAAATTAAAATAAAAGAGCAAGGATCGCGACAGCGCTATCGTCGACATGTCAGTGTTATTATCGGTATCCATGACAATGACGACATCGCATAGGAAAAAAGTAAAAACTTGAAATAGAAATGATTAATGAGCCTAGAGACCACGAATTCGAATAATCTCGTAAGTTTCACAATGCAATCACGTGCTGCGCTGATCGCGCACTTCCGAAGCAATCGAAGAGGTTCAAAGATGGCTATGTCTAGTTGATGATGATCTGTCAAACGTCATACGCACGGTCGTTCACGAAAAATGGAAGTGAACGAAATATGTGCCTGAGTACCCGGAACATTTATGATTACTGCCGTTTAAGCGCTCGTTAATTAATCGGTTCATGTGGACAAAAAGATTCGCCGAATCGCGAAAAAGTTACGCGAGAAGCTACTGTAAGGTTAATTCTTTGTGTTTTTCAACGATGCCAATACGTTAGCTCGTCATCTGATCTCTCGGTGCCGTTAACAACGACATAAGAATACGAATTACGATTTTATTATTGATGCGACAGAAGTATGGCACGAGCGTCCACCACAACCCAATGCGATTCCATCGCCACTTACATAGACGGAGTGCAGGTAAAGATTGCAGAGGCTTACAAGTCTCCCCAAAAAATTATTTTGCCTGCATCCTACTACAAAAAATTGCCAGACGTCTCGAAATATACGTATGATTTTAGTTTGGAAAAAAGTGTACTCAATAAGGTAAGATTATCATTGGCCATTCTTCATTAATCATTCACAAAATTATTCTACCCAAGATGGGACCTTATCTTCAAATCTTTCTATCTTAACAAAATTATTGATATCACAATGACTTGTTTAAAGTAAAACGCAATCTTATTAATATATTTCTTTCAATTAGTCAAGTGATTTAGTTCATGCACCCAATACGTTTGCACAAGCACAAATGCGTTGAAGCGCATAATTATAAATCATTATTATGTACATAAAATGACAATTAATAATACATTTGAAAATACATACGCACCGGGTCACATCGGTGCGCACGTATCTTTATATTCATATGTATTTGTATACTCGTATACGGAAAATTAAATAACAAAGACTGCGTTTATTGTCGAATAATTTTTGTGCCCGCGTGTAGGTGTAACACACATCTTGAAAACATTTTCCAAATTTTCTTATATTCTCAGATGAAATTATGGAAAAAAGCCAGAGTTTCTTATGTAGAAGCCAGAAGAGTTAGATTGGAAGAAAAACGTAAACAAGAAATTGAGAAATCGCCACCACCGTCATCTCCAAGTCCTGAATCGACTGGACTTTCATTAAAAATAGCATCTAATTCTAAGTCGGCAATATTAACACCTCAACCATTAAGTTCTCCTGCAAACGAAACTCAAAACCATACAAAAGTTAATGGGCTTGATTATTCAGATTTTGATAACGACACAAGCAGTCCATTTGATAATATGGAGTTAAAGACTATTAATGAAATGGAAGAATTGGCACAAGTAAGTATGGAATTAAATAATTTTATATCTTTTATGTAATTGTCGTTTAAATTATACAGGTACTGCAACCATCTGCATCGCAATGGATACCTACAACAAATCTCGATGGTTTAATGAATGATTTGACAATGAATCCAAATGTTAATGAAATAACAGAAGAAAACAAAATTACTGGAGAATTTGTAGAAAATAATGAAAATATTCCAAACAAGCATATTAATGTAAGGCAACGAATAGTATCGTCAATTGTGCAAGAGCTTCAAAAAGAACTAGAAAAACCAATTTCTGAGGTAATACATATTTGATCAAATAAATTGTGTATCACAAAAATTTATTTTATAAAAAATTTTGAATTATTTATGTAGAAATCGTACATGTATTTCGTAAATTAGTATTTGTCTAATAAATGTAAATATAATTTTATTTCAATTTCAGAATTGGCAATCATGGTCTGATCAGGAAAATCCTATTCCTGATAAAAATTCAGGAACATCTTTGAAAAATTTACCTCCAATCGATCAAAAAGAACTAGCCAGAACATTAGCGAATCTAACTCATGAAAATCAAAAATTGGCGAAACGCTTAAGTGATATGGGATTTTCATTGTCTAGAGTTGCACACGCTATTCGTGATTTAGAGGGTCAAGACAATAAAAAAATTATAGAATATTTATTAGCTATTCAATTTCTTGAAGAATTTGGAATGTCTGAAGATGCAGCAGTAAAAGCTTTAGCATTAACTCAGTACGACAAGCACAAGGCCAAAGTGTATTATGAAAGTTTGTGTACTCTTAGAGATCTGGGATTTCCTGAAGATAAGGCATCTATGGCATTATTGAAATGCAATATCAATCAAGACAGTGCCCTTGATTTGTTAATTGATTAATTCCGCGCAGCTGCAATAAACTGTAAATAAGTGCTGAGTTCCAAGTTCATAAAAACTAATCGGACTCAATTAAAATGATATAATAAAAATTTTCTGATTAGTTACAGTTTAAAAACTACTTTTATACTTGTTAAATACTTAATGGATCATTTTTTTGTATATACAAAAAGTATTTAAAATTTGTCTTAACAAGTCAATATTAGATATCAATCTTAACACACTTTAAGACTACAACAATAAAGTGTGTATTTGAGTAATTGAGTCGCTTAGAAATGTTGCATTTATACATATTGAAACTGTTGTAAATAATAAATTTGATTATTCAGAATTAAAATAAATAAAAAAATTTTATTTGAGTATATTTAAGGATGTACAAATTCATTAATTTATTAAATATTTTAATTATGTATCCTATATATGTCATAGTTTTCTAGAAAATTCGAAGTCTTAATAAATTCTGTAGCGCATCTGAAAGTAAAATTTTCAAATTTATAAAACTATACAAACTAAATTCTAAATAATAATAAGGATTATTACTTATGACTGCACAGTATCACAATTGTTGGAATGATAAAAGTATTTTTTCCGATTCCTAAAAGGATCCATGCTTCAGTAAATATAGGCTCATTACAACAATTATTTGTACATATACTAATTGGTCCATTTATTAATAAACTGTACGGTATTAGAGCTTTCAAGTAATTGTCAAACTCAAAATTTGTTTTATCTAAAATTGGATACTGTTTTACATTCACCCTTGGTGGATTCCAAGAAATATCAAGAGTGTGGTGAAATCTGTCATAATAAGATTTGTGTATAATATTAAGATAATAAAATAAGAATGATAAAATGAATTATTTACCTGCAAAGATAAACTTTTCTAAGCGACAGTTCCCATAAAGAAACTGCTTTATTTTCATGAACATTATGGATAACAATTAACGGCCTTGGTATTTCAATAACAAAACTTTGAAGCTTATTATCACTTTCGGGTGATAGCAATATTTTAGTCTTGAAATTAAAATAATTGGTTTTACTGCTTAATCTTAAAGATCTACAATGTTAAGTATTTGATATAATTTTAAAATGTACTTATATGAGCAGAAAGTTCATTGGTATAAATAGACAAAGAAGACTTACCTACAAGGTATTACATTCCCAGATTCTTGATTTAAAGCATGTGGGATTTGACACATTAATTGATAGAGAACGGGCAGTGATAAATAATTTAAACATGGATTGGAATCAAAACGTATACAAGGAGAGGATATAAAGGCATTTAAGGGTAAATAGCTGAGCTTGTTGGAACATACAGATATAATTGATAAAGAATTTGACAATGTTAGTCTGTTTGGAATTTCTTCCAATAAATTATTATCAACAAATAACTCTTTTAGTATTGGTAATGAGCCGAGCCATTCTGGAAGTGCTACTATTTGATTTCCAGACAAAAATAAACATTCAAGTTTATCTAATTGGCTTAAAGCTGCATAAAGAAATTACCTGTTTTACCTATTTATAGAAACTTACAGAAACTAATGTAGAAATTTTTAAATAATGCACCCGACTTACATTTTGGCAATGATGATATGAAATTCTGATTCAATATTAATGATCTCAAGTTCTTCAGGTGCCCTAAGCAAGTAGGGAGTTGCTTTAATTTATTAACACTGAGGTCAAGCACAGTAAGTTTATTCATGTGCCTTAAAGAGTCGGGGAGCTCTTCAATGCTATTCCCATACAAATACAAGTTTGTAAGATTTGAAAAGTCAGAAATCCAAAAAGGAAGTCTCAATAATTGATTGCACTTTAGATACATTTCTTGCACATTGGTACAAGCACATCTCACTTCATTTGGAATTTCTGTTAATCCTCTATAGTTCCAATGAAGAATCCTTTTCTTCTTAACTTCATTGACCATTCCATCCAAATCCAAATCCATTATTAATACAATTGTCAAATAATAATTATTCATAAAGTACTAACAACGAATATACAACTTTTAACGAATTTAACAAGCAATCTTTTGGCATTGGCTTAAAATAACTTTGACCTACTCAGCACTTGCCAATATTTATAACACGAACTCGAATTATGTATATTATTTGTTTAATTATATTTATAATTTTAAGTTAAAACGCAAAATCTTTTTTATTACGAGAATCCGTCTTTACTATATATTATATATATATATATATATGTATGTATATATATATATATTTTTTTTTTTGTTTCTGTATTAAAAATTAGCCATGTATACGAAAATTATAACGAATAACAATTGCTTTCTTTCATCAGAATAGAAAAATAATTCTAATTTTACTATTTCGAACGGTGTTGATTGCTAAATAAATTAATTTAATAGCGTTGATGGTGTCGAACTTATAAAATCCGAAAATCATGTGAAAGGGCATTGTTTTAATAAAAAAAAACAACTACATGACCGAATTGATTAATGTATTTCAAGGTCAGTAGAGATGCATAATTTTAACTTATAACTAATTGTTTCTAACGTAGTTGAGTTTTTGTTTCATACTCATTTTATTGTTTTTTGTTTAATTACGTTTTCTTTTTCTTTTTTTATATCTTTTAAAAGGCATTTGTTATAATCTTTTCTTAATTAAAGCTTAACTCTTAAAGTCGAGGAAATAAATCAAATAGCTAACGTACTACTTTGTTATTTGTTAACTGAGCTACATTTTTTATAATTCAATGAATAGTTCACATCGGGACTTGGAAATTGACAAATTGTGCGGTAAAGCCACTTACAGTTAGAGTACGATAATTGTTTATGTAACAATACCGTCTCCTACGTTGTCAGTTTTAAAATTTAAAATAGATACCTGCCAATTAATAACATTACTGTATTCTATTCAAAAAAAAAAAAAAAAAAAAAATTACGAGCTTAATAAAAGCCATTAAGATTTTGAAGATCAATAATGATAATAAAAATTAGCACATGTTTAGCAATCCAAAGAATTTGATAAAAGATAAAAGAAGTTAGGCACATAAAACTTTTAATTAAAGCTCTCGTATAGAAATAAATAAAACAAATAACGAACGCATAAGCTATTTTTGCTGAAGGTGTTTATTAACTATAATAAATAAGTGGCACGAAATAAGGGAATACAAAATCTGTCTGATGAAACCTTAGAATTCACAGTTGTACAATAAATAATGTCAAAATTCGTTGGCGCATTTGAAAATCTCACTTGTATTCACTTTACAATTTGTCATAAGCAATATATATCGACTGCTGTATTTAATTAAACCGTAGTTTAATGAATTCGCGATTTCGAGTGATAAATTATAAATGGCACATGCAATAATTGTTAATGACTTTAATCGACTTTTTCCCTTTTAATTTTTATGGATAATAACTGCGTGATGTCTCGCATCGATAAAAATGTTAACGAAACAAAACCAACAAAAATTAATGGCTTTACAATTGCTTTACATAGATCTGAACGTAGGCAAATCTTGATCCGTATTTATTATTGATAAATCGTGAAATGTTACTCGGCGGACAAGTTGGTTAAATTTAAATTAACCAGGACTTGTCACAATTTACACACACACACACACACGCACACACACATATATATATATATATATATATATATATTATTAGAAATGTATTGGTCGTTATAGACGAATGTAATGAGAAAGCTCGTGACTGTACACCGACGTTATGTTTCTATTATCGCGCGATGAACTTGTAAAAGTAGGAAGTAAAAAAAAAAAAAAAAAAAAAAGACAAGAAGAAGAAGACTTTTCTAAGCCTTCGTCGCACATTCGACGGTAATTACATATAAATTATATATATATATATATATATATGCGATCTTCAATACTTTATCTCGACTTTATGTAAGAGCGGCCGGGCAATAATTTTCCTATGCATAAGAGTTGTGTTAAGTTGCGATTAGAGAAGCCGATAACGATTGACTTGCTGCGATTCAGCGAAACTTCAAAGAGCTTCGTTGTTGTTGTTGTTATTTTTCTTTTCTTTTTTTTATTCAAAACGTGTAATAAAACCCAATAAATGTTGTAGGATTTAAAAGATATGTAATTAATGCACCGTCTCACCGACTCCGGTAAGAATTATTTATTATTCGTCTTATCGATAAAGCCGGTCAATGCAGCCTGGCTTGAACGTCTTCTTTGTACGTTTCTTTGCTCGTCGCGGTCGGCTGTGTTATATGTCATCACTTTGTCATAAAGTCCTTGTTAAATCGGGCATAAAGTATCTACGCCCCCCCCTCCCCCCCTCGCCGCGAAAATTACTACCCAGAGTACTTTTTCAATGGGTAAAATGGAACTCGTTAAATTGAATCCGTTCTCACAGAACATTGACGCTTAGTTATTATGTAAAACTCCAACATTGTGTATAGATTTAAAAAATTGAGTTTATCACTCCTCTGTCAGCTGTAAGTTTTCTAATTTTTATACATATAAAATACATCGGCCAGAATTTTCCGGGCGTGGCCAAGTCGGTGATCATTCTTCTTTCCTATTGGTCTATCGATGTCTGACTTTTCAGCGATTCGTTCATCTAGTAAAAAAAAAAGAACAACTTTTTATGTCAGTTTTACCAATCCTGTTTTTCTAATTTTCATCTGCTTGTATCGAACGGAACGGCTCTCTGTTCGCACTAATTTTTAGAGAGACCGTACCAATCAAATATTTTTATTGCTTTTTGGAAAGACTTTTCTCTTTTACTATCGCTTCTCAGCTTTTATGACTTGACAATATTTCTAAAAAAAAAAAAAAATAATAAAAAAAAAAAAAGCATATTTCTTCATTAGCCCTTTCCTTTTGTTCACGAGTGACGTTCCGAAATTACTTTACCGTTAGGTCTCTGCTGTTAAAATATTCATTTTAAAACAATGACTAAACGCTCGATCTTCGCTAAAGTAATCTTTAACAATTGGATTATACTTCGGGAGTACTTTTCTTACAGTTATTCCATTGCCCGTGATTTTAAAATAGGCTCAGTCGGGATATAATTCACTAAACTGCTGCCGATTATTTTATTTCCGTTTCACAATGCTTGTTCGTTAATGCCCTCGAGGGCTAGGAAAAAAGAATTAAAACTAATAAATTCTCATAAACAAGTGAAACTTAAACGTTTTGTTCGATTAATTTACCAGACAGGGACAGTATCCTTTTTTTTTCTTAAGGTTTCAAGATACTTAATTAAAACTTATTGTATTAAAATTAGCTTACGTGGGCCTAATAAAAAAAAAAATTACTTTCTTTTTATAAATAATATATTAATTTACAACAAAATAGACAAATTTTAATGTCAATATAAATTATTCTGATAATAATTAAAATTACTGATCGAGTCAATAAATGCAGTCGTAATGTGGGTGCGGGTGCGCGTCTATGTTAATATTTTAATAAGGCTCATTTAAAATTCGAATCTTGTGAATCAAAAAATGTTTAATTAGTTTCTGCAATCTACTTTCTAAAATGCTTAATAAAAAGTACTTGTGTGTACATATGTACAATTGATTTAAAGGTGAATTTCCAATAATTTTTACGTTAATTGCCCTGATGACTGATTTTCTTCAATGTGCGCAGGGGTTGTATTAAGATTCCAGTTTGTTCAAGGTTCATTTCTCAAAAGTGTACCTTAATGACTCCTAACTCTAAACATAAAAGCTGAAATTGTAATTAAAATTAAACAATAAGCTGTAATACAAAAAAAAAGCTAAACAAAATTCTTTGAATAATTAAGTAATATTACCTAAATTCCACATTTAAAATTTAAACATTTCCTTATATCACAAATCAGTAAAATAATAAATTAAGAATTGAAATGATTTCAACTTATTATTAGCATTAAAATTATAAATATTTAAACTATTTATACTTTCAAATGCTTCAAAAGATTTATTCTGCTTGTAAACAAAATTTAAAATCTTTAGAAATATGAAACTGGTGTTGAAATGAAAGAATTCTTTTAGTTTTTATGTAAATTTATTATATTGTACAAATCTACTTCAGTGGTATAAACCGTGAAGAGTGGGTAGCACCAATACCAGGTCTACCATGCTTAACAGGCTTGTATGTTACAGAGAATTCTCCTAAGTAATGTCCAATCATTTCAGGCTTAATTTCAACTTGATTGAAAGTTTTGCCATTGTAAACACCAACAATTGAACCAACCATTTCTGGAACAATTATCATATTTCTCAAATGTGTCTTAACAATTTCTGGCTTTTCATTAGATGGAGCTTCTTTCTTTGCTTTCCGTAACTTCTTAACCAGAGCCATAGGTTTACGTTTTAGACCACGTGAAAAACGCCTACGAGCTCTAGCATGCATCAATTCCATGAGTTGTTCACTAAAATATAATATTGTGCATTAATATTTTATAAAATTTTATAAATTTTATATTCAATTGAATAATTTAAATTGAAATTAAATGAAATTGATATATAGATATATATGTAATTTATTTATGTAAATGTATTATAATTTGTGGTCTTCAATATAAATTTAAAACAATTTTGTAGTTTATTGTTGTAAACTCAAAATATAATAAATATTGAAAGTTATTAGCTAAATAATTACATCATTTTTATGTAAATTTTCACAATTGGATTCACTATTATTTATATTTATTTATATTTTATTTCAAAATGTATTAATCTTAAATATTAATTAATTAATTCTTTAATTTTTATATTCAAATTTGTTGGAATATGAACATTCCAAGATTTAAGTATTTGGATTTAAAAATATATAGTAATAATTACGAATCTAATTCTTGAAAATTTAAAGTTTTAATATACGATTTTTCAAATATTAAAACTGCAATGTAACTGTTTGAATTTCAGGCCAACATCGATAATAAATATGATTAATTAAAGATTTTGTTTAGAGTACTAATTAAAACAATTTACAATAAATTAGAACATATAAATTTAAAAATAAAATAAAAATATATTACAAAAAATAAATTAAATAAATAGTAAATCACTCTTAGCATAAATTCGTAAATAGACATTTCGGATCTGCTTTGAGCGGATTATAACTTACTTAGGCATATCCAGTAGTTGATCAAGATCAACACCTCGGAAGGTAAACTTCCGGAAGGTCCTTTTCTTCTTTAGAGTTTCGTCCGCCTAAAATAAAAATATTAAATTTTAAATTGTTATAATATAACCTAAAATTTCTCAGGTACTTATCGAAAAGGGAAATTTAGTTCACGTAAATGATTAAGATATGATAATAGAAGTATAAGAATTGCGTCAGGAAATTATATTTTTATTATTCTCATAAAAAATGCATAATGATTGTTTAGATTTTTAAAGATTAAAATAAAATACTTTTCTTACGTACTTCAGCCATGTTGAGACTTTCAAAAGGTTAAAGTAAGCATAGTTCAGTATAATGCAAGAAAATCTAAGTGAATGAGCGCATGCGCGTTTGAGATTTCGAAGAATATATACACATAAACATATATATATATATAAATTAAAAAATTTATTTTTATTACGTTGTAAAATTTCACCGATTTTTTAACGTATGGTCAAGGACCGAATATATTCCACATATACTGTATGCAGATGTGTTGTAAAATTAATGTTAAACTCAATTCTTTTAAGTAAAATGAAATGCAGGGAATAGCAGGGCTCTAGAAAAAAACAGAATATGTGATAAATATTTTCTCAAACTCGGAACAGCACTTCCATAAAAAAGTTTTAAGGATTGGAAAACATGGCATATAGTCTGGAAAATGCTTTTATATCTTCTGATCTTTTTCTGGAGGTCTTTTATTCTCAGCGCCTCGCTTATCAATTGTTAAATGTTTTTCAGAGAAGTGACGTACGGAACTTAAGAAAATGCTTATCACATGTTCGATTCTTTCCGTAGAACCCTAGTGTATTCCGTATCTCATTTGGCTTACGATAAATGAGTTTAACATTAAGATTTTATAAACATTTTATAGCACACCTACATATAGTATGCGTGAGAATTTCCTTGGAAATTCCGTCATAGCAACTACTTCAGAATCCTGCTGTAAAATCTATTATCTCGAAACACTATTTTCGATGATGCTTATTTATTATAATTATTGCTATAATTAAAATTTTTGTTCCTTTATCTACATTATCATATTACTTGCATATTTTATTAAAATATTTCATTACTTCCTCGAATATTGCAATATGATCAGAACTAATTCAGTCGTGACATTTTCATTTACTGGTTATATTAATATTACAAATATATGTGCACTTAAAATTATTATCAGTGAAACAGTAAGACGAAAGAATTTTCAGCTATATAACAGATTAACAAATCTTTCAAAAATATTTACTTTTTTTTTAATAATTTTAAAAAATTAAATGAATACATGATTCTGTTCCGCATATTATCAGATTAAGTATTATTATATTCTCTATAAATTTATATAAATTAGTTGAATATCTTCTAATTTTAAATGTTTAAAACTTCAATTGTCATATAATTATATTTCGCGGGCTTATTTGCACCAACAAGGCGATGGTTTAACTCTTCGTCTGAACATATCTGTAGTAAAAAAAGAAATTTAATGCTTGTAAGGTTGGCTGGACTGTAAAGAAATCGCACTGCCTAAAGTGGGAAATGGAATTAGAGTGGGGACGAGGACTAATATCACTTGGATTTATTATTCTTTCTGCTTTAGTCTTGTTAAAATCTCGACGTTTGATGGATATGGTAATTGTGCAGCATAATTTGATTTCAAGTTGATAACCTTTACCATAACTTGTTCGATGTACTACATTCCAACTAGTAATTTATGATAATACATTGTCAGATTTATCGGATTATTCATATCGGAACATGATACGCTGAAAAATATATACCATATAATTGTTAGTTTTAATATTTATTTTTTGCTGTCATGCATATATGTATACATACATACATACATACATATATATATTATTTTTCTTTTTAAATTTTCTTTTTGAACTGCCTTCTTAAATATGCCAAATTTGTTCATTTTTTTATGCATTAAATTAAAATAGTAATAATTAAAGCCATTTTATCATTTTGTACAATAAGCATTCACCTTAAGCTAATACATTAAGTATGACTAACGCATATTTTCGATATATTTTTTATTATAAAAACTGCTCTACATACTTAGCTGACTCATGTAGAACATGTTGCCACGTAAAATTAACATATTACATAATCATTGAAAAAAAAGATAAGAAAAAAAACAAAGTTTCATGTACTTTCACGCCATTATAAGTCTTATCATGAGAATTAAGCTTATAACAAATTTTATTTACAAAATCAAAATTGTACGATGTATAAATTTTAAGAAATCATGTCCTTTACAGACAAAAAATGTTTGAAAACGAGGGAAAAGCGATTGTTATAATTAGTATATTTATATTTCTAAAGTAGTGACAGATATTGTTTATAAATTGTAATCCTTGATTGCCGGTGACATTAGTTATTCCGGAAAGCTTTTTCTCATCTAAAAAAACAAATTGAAGGACTCTTTTACAACAATTTCATACAAAATTATTGATGCAATTACAATATTATAGTAGAATCTCGTTAAGAATCAAGTAATTAGCGAAAATAAACCGATTGTTGCAGAAACGTGACATTTTAAAATTAAGTTTATAATAAAAATTTATATATGTATAATTGACCTTATAGTTTTGAGATATATGCAATATAATATAAGCAAATGACAATCTCATGGTCAAAGGTTTACATATAACCAGTTAAAACATGCACAAATGTAATTTGTAACTACCACTAGTTGTCGAATTCTTGGAAAGTTCTTGAATTTCAATGTTTATTTCGATTTCCAATAATAAACTTGAAACAAGAAAAGAATATTCTTAGAAGTCCTGCAAGATACTTTAATTGTAAATTAAATCTAATTACTCTGTATCTTATGTCTGAATTCAATTAACACGGCAAGGCGAGTCGTTAGGGTTCTAAAATTAATTATTTCATCCACTAATTTGTTTGAAACTTAAAATGAATTTATAAAAAGTTTTAAATTCCATTTATTATAAAAGTTTTGTCAGTTATTTTTTCCTTTTGTTTTTACTATGCTCAACGGTATATTTAATTGGAAAAATTAAATTTCCTTTACATCTACCTTAAAAGTTTAATTAATTTTCTCTAATTAAAATATTCATGTATCTAGCGATTGAACTGAGAGCAATACCTCCACGGATGTGCACTTCAAATAGTATGTATGCTTAGATCTCTTATTATTTACGTTCGACCCTAAGTCTCTTATTTTTAAAAGTTGCTAAAAATGACTGAATATAAGAAATACAGGATGCAATAAAAGTTGATTGTATGGCCTGAAACTAATGTCGTAACAAGTAGTTCTATGAAAACAGCTAATACTTACTAGGAATGCGATTGTGTAGTAGTAGAGAACAACCATGGATATCCAATACATTTTCATTCGGTTTTATAAATATAATACAAATCTGATACTGTTGCGGCAAATCATTACGTAATCTAATCCATCTAATAGTTCGACAACCATCGATAACCATCCCCTGTACCTTAAGATCATACAAATAATAATTTAATAAATTTATTAAAAGCCCCAATTATTTAAGTAGACAATTACAATTCTAAAAATAAAAATAATTATAACTATTAAAAAAAAAAATAA
Organism: Ceratosolen fusciceps; assembly: GCA_018883505.1. Taxonomy (NCBI): domain Eukaryota; kingdom Metazoa; phylum Arthropoda; class Insecta; order Hymenoptera; family Agaonidae; genus Ceratosolen; species Ceratosolen fusciceps. Next base: position 3,256,279 of record RCIC01000005.1, read on the forward strand.
AAAAAAAACTAACTTTCACATTATTTTTTTCCATTTTGATTGATTTTATGAATGTAGGTTACTTAGAGATGCACGAGCATAAACCTGTACTTACAATTATGTTATACAATACAATAAGGAAATGATTATTCAAAATTTTAAGTCATTTCACGTTTAAGAAATATTTTAATTGGCTGAATTACTCATTTTTATATTGGTTTTTTACCCTCATCGCTCGAGGGAAGGTTTAAAAATCATTGAACAATATTATACGCTGATTACTTAATAAATTATTTTTTACTACTTATTATGAATTTATTTTATTATATTTTTGTATTTACGAATTTTAAATATACGTTTAATTGTATGTATTTCATTCTCAAGGTACAATGTACTGCAAATGGGTAACAATTTTTATAATCGGTAATCCTTTTCATTTAAAAATCTTTACATTAGAAATATGAAAATTAGAAAACTGCTTGTATCACTATATTATTATAGAGATAGAGAAATAAAACTGCAGTTCATAAATTTTGTAGAAAAATTTAAAATATTAATTATATCGAATACACTACTTTAATTAACCAACGCTAATACGATAATTGAAATATATTATTTAGGAATCTTTATTATATATTGAGCCTCTAAGCTTGTAATATTTGAAGTATAATTATAAATGTTATTGATGGGCTTATAAAGCCCCTATGCCTTGTAATATCAAATATCTTCAATCACCATAAAATGTAATCAAGAGAAATGCAGGAAGTATATAACATATATGGAACTTCATCTTTATTACTTTTATTTTAATAGTAATAAATATTCATTACAGAATAGTATTCCTAGCACGTTCATGAATAAATAAATGAAATAAACAAAAAAAAAACAAAAAAAAATCGAAAATCCAATTACATTTGTTTCCAGTTCTCTATTTCGTCATGCCCGTTGCCGTTTTTCACTAAAAAATTTTCTTTGCTCGATTCCCGCGCGTTTCCTTTATTGACATATTTTCATTACTGTTTATTCAGAAAACTTTATTTCCGCTACTTTATTTATAAAATGCAGCGTGTTTAATCCAAAAAAAATAAAAAAATAATTGTTCCTCAAAAATCGCTATCAACTTATCTGCAGATAACTATTTGAAAATATTTTTCAATCCTCTTCGCAATATCATCCAAAAGTGTAATATCACGAAAAAACATAAAAAAAATTTATTTACATGTTTACTGGAAGCAAAAATTAAAATAAAATAATAAAGCTATAAAATATTTTCAGCAACTCGACATTTTTTCTTATTACATGTAAATCTTTCGTATAAATGTATTATTAAAATTAAGGATTGAAAAATAGTTTGTACAAATTCTTAATTTGTCAACTAACTATACAATACGTACGAATGTGTTTATAAAGAAAATGATATATTCATTAATAATCCATTAAATATATATATACACACATATATATATATCGCCGTTTATATACCAATTAAAATCATCTAATTCGATAATTACAGTAAGATGCAATGTAAAGTAGTTTATGGATTTTCAGAAAAAAAAAAAAAAAAAAATTAACTCAAGGAGTTATGGAAGTCATAATATATTAAGAAACTATGAGGCACGTTGCATGTACCAACATAATTCTTATTAGGTTAACAATTAAAATTTACACTCCGCCATTAAAATTTTTGCATAAATATTATAATTGTATGTATAATTCTATGGGGCCGTAAACTTTGAGCATCACCATTGTAATTATTTATCTTGAATCTGCATTTGTAAGAAAAGCGCATGTTTATAAGAAGGAGGTGTATAAAAAAAGAAGGTGGGGTAACGATGTTTTTTTTTCTTTTCGTTTTTTATTAAATTTATAAAGAAGAAAGGAAAGATAATGAAAAATAAGGGCTATAAGTTATCGTCGGAAACGCAAAAGATTTTTTTCAAAGCACTTTTTGTTTTTTCTTAATATTATTTGAACATATGACCTTATCGTCTCACCGTTGTTGACTGCTAATGATAACAATTTTTTATGACTTCCTACAATAACAAATAATTTACAGATAACCATACGCACAAGGTTTTCCTGTATAGTTAGTTGGTCTACGATATATCTGAATTACAAGAGTCCGAATACGTATAATTTGGGCGGAAATATATATCAGTATATCGTAATCAATAGAGTTATGATTTTTTTTTTTTTTTTTTTTTTTTTTTTAATTCAGATGAATTATTAATCATTATCAGGTAGAACGAAGTATAGACGTTCTATTTTGTTGATATCGTTATAATGATATTATAGAAGACATTGAGAATGTTTTTACACATAATGGCTGAGCGCTTAGTTTAGTATATCAATATTTGTACATGTACGTAAATAGGCAAATAGATAGTCGGGATGGGATGAGTGTCGATCCGAGCTGTTATCGTCTCGGAAAAAGAAATAAATTAAGAGAGAGAGAGAGAGAGAGAGAGAGAGAGAGAGAGACGAAGAAAAATGACTTAGAGAAAATATTTAATTAGCCGAGTGGAGATTTAATGATTGCACGGGCCGTTGAGTGATCTGCGCGAGCCCGCGAGTAACGATCGCAAGCCCTTAGGCGTTGAGAGGCCAGCAGTGCGCCCGTCGAATGATTAACTTTATAATTCAGAGGTCGACCTCGAGCTCTTCCGCAGGACATTGCACGTCGTCGTCGTCGCCGCCGACGCCGCCGCCGCCGCCACCGCCAAGTGACTAGATCCTCGCGGGCCTTGGGGCGTATGAGTGCGTGCGCGCACGCACGCATGCACGCACGCACTCACTCACTCACTCACGTCGAGGGAGGGGCAGAGATAACAGAGCGGAAATAGCCACTCGAGAAGAGAGCGTCGATCAATCGGGAGGGAAGCCGACACCGTTGGCCGGACCGGGGCTCCCCGCGACCGCGCTCCGAGACTCCCCTAGCTTTATTTTTTTTTATTTATTTTTTTTTTTTTTTACCCGCCTGAAAAAGCTCGGGTCGAGGATTGCGTAAGCGACGAGTGCGAGCACTTATCTGCTCTTAGTCGCGATATTTCTCAATGTAATACACAGTGGTCGAGGTATCGTGTTCTGACTTAGCTGCATCCAGCTCGAGGCCGGGGAATCGTAGAAACGAGCAGGATATGCCTCGCAACTGCCGGTATAATGGGTCATGGAGGGGCGGGCGGTTGAAGAGACATTGGCACTGGCACTGGCACTGGCACTGGCATCGGCACCGACACCGGCATCAGCACCGGCATCGGCTTGGGGTTCTCTTCGTGTGCTCACTCTGCGAGTGAGTGGCATATGTGGCAGGGGGTGGGGTGGCGGAAGGGAGGTTAAGAGGCAAGGAAGAATTAAGGGAACGGCCCTGGAATGCCAGCGAACGTAGTATAGGGCCTGTCGGTGGGAGTCGTAGAAAGTGCGAGTCACAGTTGGGAAGCGAGCGAGAGAAAGAAAGAGAGAGAGAGAGAGAGAGAGAGAGAGAGGGCTAGAGGAAGAGTAGCGCGGTCGAGATATGATTGAGCACAGTCTGAGAGCGTCGGCGGAGGAAGGAGGAAGGGGCATCCGTCAGCAAAACCTCTCGCCGACTTAAGACCCTTGGATTCGCTTGAGCGAGGAAAACCTCCCGTCGCGTGGATTTCAGGGCTCCAACCTCATCCTCTCCACGTTCAGGCAATAAAGCCCGTTTGTTCCAGGCCGTAATCTATTGCATTATGCACCTCGACCGTGGAAATTTTCGATGAATTTCTGTAGGGTATTATCAGAAATTATCCTACTATGAGCACTCCTATCAATACTGTTAGCGCGTTATCCTGGTGGTACATAGGATCACCAGTCTTACTATACCTATATTGGATATATATATATATATATATGTACCTCCACCGCCCACCGCCCCTTTCTCCGCCCCTCGCCGCCATACAATTGTATTAATTACAGTGGTATACAATATAATTGTTCTCTAACGTGTAAGTAATCCCTAAAGTACCGTTGCACACCTGGCAATTTCCTTTTACTCCGTACTCCCCACAACTAAGCCTCACTCTTCCCCTCTCTCTTTCTTACGTCCGATCAATTCCAATGTCCTTTGTCCATTACCCCGTGCACGACACAGACGGGTGTGCACATTTTGGTAAATGTCAAACCCACGCTCTTTTGAACAATTTAGGATAGGACCACAGAAGCTTTAGAAATTCAATCGCTCGTACCACAGTTAATTACGCCCTGGGCTGGTATTTGAGCATTGTAACAAGGCTTGTACGTGGTTTGAAGACTAATATGCTGGTATGCGAAGCATTAAAAACCTGGAGATGAGGATGGCGATTAGGCATCCGTCGAGAGTATTAAAATTTCATTTAATTATGAAATATATTCGCTGGATGATAATACTCGTAACGAAGTTAGCACTATGCTTATGGTTCGTCGTTATCTATGTCATCGTTGCGTTGGTGACGCTGGAATTTCAAAGAACTAACATGACTTTTCCGTTCTTACGTTGCTAACGTTTGGTTCTAGATGTCTTGGTCGATTAAGCTGTCCCAGATTAAATTGCAGAGATCTTTAATTCTTCGCATTTGTCTTCCGTCCTTACTCGTCGATCTCTCTTCCATTAATCCATGGAATTCCGAACAAATCTTAACCCTCTGACAGGATCTCGATTGTGTACCGGGGCTCTTTGTCTTTTCGGACATTCTTCCCTGTCTCATCAATACATATTTTTTATCCATTGGGAAGGACGGTGATTTTTACGGATCGAGTAGCCCTCGAGAACTTATACAGTAGAATTGCACTCTGCATAAATAAAGTACCGAGACTTGGCACGTCTGTATTATTCATTCGCCTATTTCCTGAAAAAGGAGAGATACTTGAGCATAAAAAGCGACTGGTGATATAGATAATACATTTAATTTGTATTTTTGTTTTTTGTGCGGCTCGGTTAAATTTTCAAGATTAAAGCAGATATTTTCCCAGGGAGACATTTATATAAAGGCTTTTTATTAAATTAAATTCAACTGCATTATACACATCTCCATAACAATGAGTAAGAAAGAATAAGAGTCATGAGGCGGATACGAGAGCTTGTAGAGTCGCATGTCCCTCACTAGTCATGTACACTACCCTATTATTTGGCCATAATTCAGTTACATACTCTGCATGTAGGCATTATGTAAGTTAAGAAAGCCGGTGGTGTACTCGCTGTATAGTTTCTTCCCTGACAAGGCAGGCGAAAAACTGGCCGGTTAAACAGGTTCCGCGATTGTCACGACGATTCACGAGTTCCGCGAGACCACAATGATTTTCGACCACGTCAAAATCTTTCGATAAGGCCAAAACTAAAACCTTCGACCTTCATTGGAATGTCCGGAACGTCACCGCATTCCGAGGTACCTTATAGCGGATAACGTCCGTGCTCCATGACTACCAACCACACAAATTAAGAATTAAATATAAACTAACTTTCAGCTCTTTTCTGCCGAGATTTAATCCAATACTTAATATTCACATGGCGTTTAAGTGCACAATTATGGCATTTATATACGTATATATTAAGCGTCAGGTGTATTGGTTCACGTAAATTCGCACAAGCTTCGGTATTATAAAACAGATTATTAAACACATTCTTTTGCCCCCTTATAACAACTATTATTAAAAAGACTTTAATTCAAGGAAGGTTCTTATTTTTACGATGCCTTAGGGCCTTTATGCGAGAAAGGTGACTGTACGTGCTCGTTTTTTTTACTTGTCTTTCATGATTCGTGCTCCTAGATTAGCTGCACGAGATTCTTTGTGGGATTTTTCTGGAAACTCTTTTCTTCGAATAATACGGACGCAATGCTTCTACATTTTCAATTCCAGCGACTGCGGCGACACCTACATTTTCGGATCATATACGGCTGTCTAAGTCACTCCAGATCCCTCCAGCGACTCTAAAAATCTTCTACATTCTATATTTTCCATTTTTCTTTAACATTCCTTGGCGTTTATACTTATGCATCGAGATCCTAATCGAATCTGACCGCGCACACACATACTCACCGTATTTTCCTCACGTTTTCCAACAATCTTTTGTAGATGTTTAGTGCATTTCCTATCGCCGGGAAAGATCTGAAAGAATCCTGTAGACATTTCAAGGAAAAATACGTTTGGAATACTCGACTGTATCAGAGCTTTGTATCAAATTTCAAGATTTTGACTCCGTGAAAAAAAAAGAGTATGAGTATGAGCCTTTCTATCTGGTTTCAATTTTTCTGTTTTCAAACATAATTATCGCTTATACATGATATGTAAGCCGTACAGTAAAACGAGTATATCTACGGTACTTGAAACTCAGAACTCGATAACCTTGCAGCACGATGGATCGATAATTAACGCATAGTTAACGAGCATCTGAAATAATTTACACTGAATTTTTAAGGTATTAAATGAACATTTAGCAAACATTCTTGGCTAGGTCTTGAAAGTAGGCTACTTATTACCAACAATTTTCTCGTGGCTTTACCAGTACTGAACACGACAATATATTTTAACAATTATATATATATATATATAAATAATAATAATAACAATAATACGATATTATATTTTTGTATGAATAAAATTTTAATAATTATATAATGTTGAATATGGAATTCATAAAAGTTACGAGATATATTATTCTAATTCAAAATATAAAATATCTCTCCTGTTACAAGAGTTTTTTTTATTACTAAATAATCCTTTGTATATTATTATTATATATATATATATATATATAAATTTAATCTTATTCCATCGTATTCCATTTCATTTAGTCGTATTATTTATAATGCTTAATCGTAATTTAATCGTATTATTTGCATAGAAATTATTAAATAAAATTTCAAATACTCGAAATTGGTTTTCAGTCATTATTATTAGTTACATTTCATACCGGATATATAGTGAAGCAACAAAAATTTCGTATACTACGTAGTTATCTACTATTTATAAATATGAAAAAAGTGTTAAAGACGCGGATTCTTTTCGCCAATAAAAGAAGATTCATATCTCAATAAAAGCATCTAAATAATTTTTACGAGCTAAATTTTTGAAGTGATTGGCCATTTACCCAATTTACTTCATTTAATCTCTGGCGCTTTTTCCGCCACCCTTGTATGAACAAATTTTATTTAAGAGTATACGTATAATATTCTTTAATACAGGACGGCGATGTCAATTTAACGGGAGCAAGTACATGTAAGTATATCATCGAAGAAGAAGAAGAAGACGTGTATTGACAAAGACATAGCTAAGAATAAATTTTTAAAACTAAAATTGTCGGTCACTGAACAAATTCTTGCCCACGATAGATTCAAACTTTTTCAATCAACCAATGCAGATGCCTACAATATCAATCTACAGGTTTTTTTTTTATTATAATGATTACCTTACATTGAAGACGGAAAATTGCGCTCAAAGAAATTGCACTACTATTACGTAGGTTCGTGGAGCGTAAAAACCTTGACCTTGAATGTTATGCTCTCTCTCTCTCTCTCTCTCTCTCTCTCTCTCTCTCTCTCTCTCTCTCTCTCTTTTATTTCCTGTAGAATCAAGCAATGCTCCTTAAAATCCATTTAACAAATTTTATACAACGTTGATCCCATACATGGAATATACTGGCAAACTTCAAAGTTACACAAAATCTATATATGTATATAAATTCCGCTTCAGGCCATTGAAATATCCTATAGGAAATGGTTAACACTGACGGCAATCGGATAAGTAATACGTGAATTAGGATTACTGTAAACGATAACGAAGACGAAGACAAAGACGATGAACGTATTATTAGTTCTCTACAGTGATTATTATTAAGTTTGAAAAAATAAGGGGGGGGGGTGAAATGATCGATACGATCTGGATAAAGAGGATTTTCATAAGTAAGATCAAAAGCAATACAAGTAATCTCATTTCGCAAGTAATTTCATCCGTAATGGCTTACATCACATAATATATAGGTGCTTTATAGCAATATTATTCGACCCAATGAAGCATTACAAAGTTTACAAGACAATAAAAAGAAAGCTAAGTATCGAGTCCTTAAGAAGCTCAAATCAGATTAAAGTACTACGCGGTGCTCGCGTCAGCCGGTCAAACCGACAATAAAATTAACAAGGAACATTTTCATTTTTCTAGGTACAATTTTATCCGAGCAAGAAAGAGCGAGTATTGAGGAGTTGGAGGAGCTTTTCAAATAGATCTTAGGTCAGTCATGTGTATGACCAACTAAACTTAAGACGCAATAAAGTTATATTACTGAATACGAGTTTATTAAGAAAATACTTAAACAATTAAAAATACTTTATCCTAATAATGATCATCGCGGGAAATGAGGATGTAGTAAAAAATGTGGGATTCCCTGTACTGTTGCAGAGTTAGCGAACGTAAATAAATATATCTCGCATAGTTTTGAAGTTGAAACCGAGGGTTTCGCTTCAATCGCTTAATTTCCTAATAATACGTGAAAGAAATGAAAACTTTTTACGGAACGGCTCGTTCTTTTGTTTTTGGTACTGATTTACGATTAACTCATTGCGCGTACCTAAATCCTGATTTGCAATTACTATTCTGACAAAAGCTTTAAAACTTGTTGATTAAGTTCGATTGCAAATTCCCTGATTTTGTCGATTTGTTGCTACTATTCTGATAATTTTATTATATTCGATTTATTAAATATTTACGTATAAGATGTTTGATCGGTACGTAAGGTTTGTTTTGGTATTTGATCATACAAGTCATACCACAGCTATTACTCTACATTATTAGTTTACTTACCATACGTAAGAACATTTACTTTTTAATGTCGTTTGTACCTTTTTTTTATATTCTTATTATGTTCGTTATGATTTTAGTGAATTTAAGGGTAAAGAAAAAAAAAAAAAAAATAGCCCCAACAACTCTTATTTTATAAAGTACAAAGTAGTAATTCTTGCATTTGTATCATCAATTTATTGAATATTTTGCTTTTATTTTTGCTTTGAGGCAATAATTTTGACGTTACGAATTAGTTTTTAGAACAAAATGCATTTTGTGTAAGAAATATTTCTTGATTATCTCGATTATCTTGACATTTGCTACTCAATGGTCTGATAATATTAATATTTTTACTGCGGACGAGGTTTTACATTAAACTTTATTAAAATCAGGTCGTAAAATCGGTTTTGTTACTATTTCTGCTCGTGTTTGGCCAAGTAAAATTATTCTCATTGCTTCTGGCCTTATATATATATATATATATATATATATATATATAATATTTTTAAACCTAAATATCCGTAAAGCGGTGACTTTGATAATAACGAAGCCTCGGTCGAGTAATTATTACTTTGACTTAAGAGCATCAGCGCAGGATATGCAGAATAAGTAGTACGTGTTGAGAAAGGTGTCGGACGACTTACGTATCGACGAAAGTCTACCAATAACCTAAATAAATCTTTTTATTATTAATATAAGGAATTATTTTATAGCCCTCGTAAAAATCACCGGGTCACTCATGTTTTTCGTTTTAATTAACTTAGTCCGTGCATTCGAAAATCTTTTCATAAGGTCTAGTTCGCGTTATTGATTACCGCGAGCGCAGCCCTCGTTTCGTGTTAAACAAACAGCAATATAAGCGATAAAATAGATTATCCAGATTACTTTGATTTGTGCTCAAACATTGTTTTAAGGTCTTTAAGCGATAGCGTTAGCGAATGGAAGTGCGGGAAACGAAGCGAGCGGGAGAATAATAAATTTCTATGGAAATATTCGTATCGAATGCGTTGGAAGTGCGTTTATTCATGACGTGCGTTAACGATCTAACTCATATTTAAAAATCTTCGATCCCCCCGATAATATTATTGGCATAACATTTAATGGCAGTGGAGAGCTCCTACGTACAAATCGTACGAGCCACGTACGGGACATCTCATGCATGAAATTCTTCGCATAGTTTCTCTCTCTCTCTCTCTCTCTCTCTCTCTCTTCCCTTTTAACCGACGATGCACTTCCTCTCGAATCATAGCTTTTCGTTTTAAAAGCAAACTCGATGAGCTCCCCTGCTTTTAAAAAAATGAATTGTTGCTGGAAAATGTGGCAACGTACGCCTAAATTATAATAAAAAAGGTTTCTTTTTCTTTTTCTTTCTTTCTTTCTTTTTTTTTTTTTTTTTGTAAGTCTGTCGGGGATTGTATTTCCTCGAATGGCTGCTATCAAGTAAGGAGGTTACATATTACGTTTTAAAGTTTTTAAAGCCTTATTTTATTTAACTGCCAATAAAGCTACTCGAAAGAGTGGGAAATTTCAGTAGCAGCAGCAGCAGCTTGAAAACGTTAAAGGTAGTGAGTGAGCGAGCGAGCGAGTGAGTAGCTGGACTTAGGCCGAAACAATTGCCGTTGGTTAACATTATAAAGTAAATTAAAGATTGTCAGATGAAATAAATGAAAGAAATTGGCCTTTAAAATTGTAATTTCGACCTAGATCCAAAGAGAGCTGTTAATCAGGGTATTAAATAGAGCGACTGCTGCGCCCTAGACCGAGCTTATGGATCTAGAATTATTATTAATAACAATGTAGAGGATTGTTCGAAAGCGAGAATAGAGGATGAATAGAGGATGAATAGAGGATGAATAGAGAATGAATAGAGGATGAATAGGGGTGGTGGTGGCGGTAGGGGGGTAGGGGTGTAAGGGCGATGTGGGGGGGACGGGGGTGTGAGAGAGACGAAGCCAGTCTCGTTGATTTAGCGTACGGCTCTAGAGACGATAAGAGGCCTTTGCGGGTGTCGGGAGCATGAACGGGTGCTGCTGCTGCTGCTCGGCTGCAGTGGGTGTGGTGAGGTAGTCGTGTGGGTGCGTCGGCACCAGCAGAGTCATAAGAGTTGCAAGTAAGGTTTGCAGAGGCAGCGGTATATTTTCTGCAGCGATGTTAGCGGCGTAACGGCCCGAGCTTCGCTACAATGGCTATGAGTTGTACAAAGAAGAGAGTTTCGCTCGGTCGAGCGTCGAGCGACAATCGGCACTAGGGGATTCGCTCGCTTGTGACGAGTCGACGGGAAAAAGCGGTCGCGAGCTCGAGATTTCTCAAAGGACGGTTCGAGAGGATATAGGCTCGCAGGCGCCAATCCCGGAGGCGCGAGTAAATCTCCTCTCCCGCCACGGGGCGAAAGCCGCGTAACCGCCGACACCGCCGACACCGCCGCCGCCACCGCCACCGCCACCGCCACCGCCACCACCGCTGGCTCGCTGCCTCCGCTGGCTCGCTGCCTCCGCTGCTACTTTCGAGAGGTACTTTTATAGACGACGGACGGGGCCGCGCGAGACTCTCGATTCCAGTCACGTCTAAATACGTAGGCCAGGGTCTTCTGAGGACTTTGGCCGCCGAGCCGTCCAGTCGGACTCGTGCCAAAACAGAATCGCTCGAGCGGAACCGACGCTTATATAGCCACTTTCCTCGACTCGCCTCGCCTCGCCTCGCCTCGCCTGCCGCTCTTTATTTAACTCCCGATTTTGCCGCATCGGCCTCTTCGCGCCCGAAACATTCTTTGATGAGCGTCTTTCCCGACGCTGCTGCTCCCTCCCCCAGATCCGACCCGAGCCACACAGCTTCCAGCTTGCTGCTTACTCCCTTACCGCTAACAGTTCTTTAATCTGAGGTGCCCTCGGCTCCTTCATCGCCGACCTGCCCACCCCACCCCAATTCGCTATATTGAATCTTTGATCGGAATATTGGCCGAACCGACCATTAGAGGACCTCTGGACAACCTAATCTCTCTCTCTCTCTTCCCGTCTCTATATTTTTTGTCCCTGTCCCCGTCTCTCTCTCTCTCTCTCTCTCTCTCTCTCTCTATCTGTATCTGGCTCTGGCTCCGACTCCGGCTCCGGCGGTCAGGCTCACTCGACACTTTGCGGCACTGACCGAGAATTCCGGAGCCACGACGCTCGCTATTTTTTGAATTTGTAAATATCCTACCTACGCATAACGCCCCCTTCCAGATGACAAAGGCCTCGCGAGCTTACGGCAACATCGATATCTCCTGCCGCTCCCAAAATAACCGAGCTCTTTAATACTTGCAAAGATTATTGTCTCGGGTCTCACCCTCGCTCCCAACCACGCCCGACATGCAATTATCTCATTCCCTCACCACGTTTCATTTTCTTTCTGTCATTCTGTCTTTCTTTTTTCTTTCTTTCTTTTTTACGTGATTTTTTTTTTTTTTTTTTTTTTTTTTTTTTTTTTTTTAGAAATGTCTTGATAAAAGATTAAACTAATTAAATTAACCGATGCAACTTTAAAATAGGAATTAATATGGACATTTATTATTATTTGGAGCGTACGTAGCGTTAATCAAACCACTTACAAATGACTGATTGTCAATCATGAAAGGAAGCAGCGACCGTCTCTTCCCATCAGCCCAATACATCTCTCTCTCTCTCTCTCTCTCTCACTCACTCACTCACTCACTCACTCTATCTATCTGAGTATATATCTCTCTTTTCAATTTAACATTCCCCTATACACTCAGACAAGCGTAGGCTGAGCGAACGAGCGAGAGATAGAGAGAGAGAGAGAGAGAGAGAGAGAGAGAGAGAGAGAGAGTGACGGAGGGACCTACTCATAAGGCTGTATTATTAATCAAAAATTATCAATTTAAGTCTCTTAACGTGTTCGTAAAATAACTTTTTCCCTCTCGATAAAAACGAATCTGACACGATTACTATTCTCCAGACAATCGAGCAGGGATTTTTGCAACTAAAATATTTTAAGGAAAAATCCAACTGGTAATCAAAATTTAAGCAACGGCGGCAAATATTTTATACTTTCATACTATTAATTTTATTTTGCTCTCGCGCTGTAAAACTAATTATTGCTTTATATGGATATATGTATATATATATATATATATATATATATATATAAAAAAAAAAAAAAAAAAAAAGAAAGAAAGAAAGAAAGGGTGTGAAATTTTTTACTCAGGCTATAACATTGGGTGCGGCTTTTTAATTTTCCATTCTAAATCAACAATTTCAAAAAGTCCATTTTAATACCATGATATTGAGATAATACGCTAAACTCGAAAAAAGCAATCATAAAACAGGTTTATGACTAAAACAGTCAAAAGTATTTCTTGAATATTAAATGAACCCTTAAGATTTACAATTTATCGAGGACAAACATGTTTTCAAGTACGTGATTTTCGTCCGCATTTGTATAAGTGAGCACGTGGGTGAATGTACCATTGTGCTACGCTACGTACATTTTTATTGTGTTTTATTCATCTCGCTCGCGCACTCTCTCTCTCTCTCTCTCTCTCTCTTGCTTGTCAAAAAATGCTTAAACGCGTATTATGTTTGCTTAATTTAGAATATTCAAGAAGCCTACGCTACATGACTCATTGACAATATATTAGAATTGTAAAGCAGAATTCAATGGTGACGTATTATAAAAATTAAGACGCTAGACTTGGTTTACACTCGTTCCATCATTCACCAGTATTCCCTTAAATTATAATTTTCGCCTTTCTCTCTTACAATCAATTAACACATTCAATGTTAATAAAAAATTCCACAGGGCATTGCCACTGCCTCTCGATATTAAGTATCATAAATACACATAAATTATTTATGCGTACGTTCGTCGAAAAAGTTAGCAAAATATTATATTTTCTTTGCATACGCGATCGAAAAGGCCGAATAGAATAAAATAAGGGAAGGCTGAATGAAATATGCTAACGATTGCATAACCTATTTGCATGTATATAATATCTAGGGAGAGATATGCAACTTGTTTGTCTTTTTTACAGGTACGTTGAAAATACTATGGTTATAACGGACGGAATACAAAGCGATAGCAAAGGTACTAGAACTGACTAGTCTTGAAAAAATTCCCAGGACCCTTAAAAAAGATTATAAACAGTCGTTTAACCATGAAGGCACACCTGTTTAGCCAACGGCAAAAGCCATCTCTCGAAAGCACATTTTAAAATGCATCGTAAAATATATGCCCGCGGAATTGCAATACTCAGTTATATAACATACCGTATATTCCTTTTGCGTAGCAAAGATTAATAATAACAACAATAACAATTACAACAACAGCAACAACAACAGCAACAACAATAATAATAATTTAGCTTTTGTTAAAATATATTTTTAAATCCGAGCGTTGGGCAATTAGCTCATCTTTATTTTATTTCATTTGATTTATTTCCCTTTTCTTTTCATATACATTTATTTTTGCTACATTTAAACAGACAAACGTGTTATTTAAAGGAATAACGTTTTCAAGAAATTATATATTAATTATATATAAAAAAAAACAAAAACAAAAAAAAAACAAGGCGTTACAATGTTTGCGAAACCCTCGAAATCTCATTAAAAAGCTGGTTTAAAGAAACCTTCCGCATCGTAGATAAAGTTAATTTTAAAAATAATAATTGACAGAGGAAATGTATGTGTGCTCGATAAATATTTTTTAAATTAACTTTAAAATGAATTATTATCTGTGCGCAAGCCTTCATTTTCATTCTGTAGTATGCGTGTATAGAAACGCGGGTATAGCTTTAGTTCAGAATCGCCTTTGGCTATTCCCCCCCGCCCCTCCTTCTAACGGTTACCCTAAACGATAGGACTGACCCAACTTTTCTATAATATAGATATTAGTTATGATCCCGGGCCGATTAGCATAATTGCCACTCTAGTGCACAAAAACTTTTTAATCGCCCTGAGATTAGTATTTTTTTAAGCTTCCTCTCAAAAATACTCGACTGTTTGCAACGATCGCCCACGAGAAAATAGGATCGATCGCTAACCCATGAAACATAATCGGTTATATGATATTTACTCGCCCTCGTAAGCGCTTATTTAACGACTTCAATTGTTCTTTTGTCAGTTTCAAATGGTAGAGAATCGAATAACAAAACTACAACAGGATAAATCTTAATGCCAACTGTACAGATTGAGCGATACTGTAGCCAAAACGATATTACACGATCTTAAAATAATATTACCAATACAAATACTGTATTATTTTACTTATTTATTTATATATTTATCCTTGATGTAATATATACTGTGAACTTTTTTTGTTTTTCTTTTTCTTTTTTTTTTTTTTTTTTTTGTTATTCTTTTATAATATGTTATTCACGGATTTATAGAAAAGAAAATTATTCATATTATGATAGCTGAAATTATTAATTGCCGTAATAAGAATAATACTGTGAAGAAGAACTCGGAGATGGAGAAACTGAGGCAGAAGCAAAAGAAGCAGAAGAAGAAGAACAAAAACAAAATCACATATTATATATTGTAGTGTACAGTTAGCACACTTTGAATTTTGAGATTTTATCAGGTATAAATTGCAGCCAGAAATATTTATTTCCTTACTTTTACACGGCAAAGAATTTCTTCGAGCAAATATTAAATAGATTTCATTAATAACGTAATATTTGTATTTATTGAAGGCGGTAGGGTATTTTGAAATTTTTTTATATCTTCAATAATTATAAATTAATAAACTCTCGTTTTCTGACTTTAATCGTTAAACAATTGGTAGCCAAGCCAAATAATAATGATTGACAACATTTCCAATACACGCTCAATAGAAAGATAGCAGATTTTTCGTTATTTATTTACATGCATGCAACAAGATTATAAATTATATTTGATTTGAAACAAAGGTTAATGTTTATCAGGAAAATAGGTTCAGTCATTAATTTGGTAAGATTGTTGACTCTGGCATAACTAATTATTCTCCTAGAATTTTTATTAAATTTTATCATTAAAAATATTATTGGCGCTCAAGTTTCATTTTTTCTTTCTTAATTTCACTTTTCCCTTTTCAAAATACATACAAAGTAATCGATAAAACTGCTTTTTAAGATCTTTATCAATGCTTATTCTTATTGATTTGGTTGATCATTCATTAAAAATAACGACAAAGCTCCGATTAACTAATATTAAAAAATATAGAAAATAAATTAATCAACATTCAGTCATAAGTATAAAGAAGTCTATATTTCAATACAAGAATGACATTTTATTACAAACATTTTAGTGATTGCAATAAAATAAATGAAACCTCGTTCCTACATAGTCATGCATTTTTGAAATGAGCCATACCTCATTTCAAACCTTTTTTTTAACACGAGATAAAAACCTTGAAGAAATTGAACCTTGATTGTCTTGAAGAAAACAAAGACTTGCGGCTTTTTAAAACTGTATTTAGTTTATCTTACAAATAGCTTTACAAACACATTCTCAATACGCCGCTATACAAATAAGAATGATAATTATAAAAAAAAGTTTTTTTTTTACTTAATTAAATTATTTACAAAATCTGTCTCTTGTGCTTCTTATCACTTTAAGAATTAATTGAATCTTCAATATGTTGATATTTTTTTAAAGCGACAACATTAGATAGTCTTGTACGTATCAAAAAGAAACTTTTTTTGCAGATAATACAACTGCTTTACGATTCAACCACTCCTTCTCCGTTTTACCTACGACATAAGTTAATAAATTCTCGTCCGTTAGTTTTTGATATTTCAAAGATTACATGCACCATGAGTAAAAATTCTATAAGAATTATTATTCATTCGACCACAAATAGATACCTCACACATACTATGACACCCCTTATATCCTTATACTGAATTTGTAATATATGCTTGTACGAAATACCTATTTAAAAAGCCTATTAAAGAAGTATTTATCTAATTAATAAGAACTTGGTGTCTGCATTGGTCATTGTGACTTTTCTAACGCTGCTACAACGATCATCATAATAATTATATACTTTCACAAATCTTTCCACTACGAAACGCCAATAATGATATATACCAGCGGTGTTTTACATCTCTCATTGGTGCCCGAAGGAATACTTAGTTTTTAACATTAAATAATCAATTTTCTATATAATCTCCATATTTTCATAAGTTATCGAGCTCATAAATTATATATATTTTTAATGAACATAGATTAATAATTTTAATAATCGTATCAATTATTAAATTATAAATAAATACAATTTCTGCGTCAATTGAAACCTTTCTCTTTAGGAATGTAAAAGATTATTATTTGTAAATAAATGCGCATGATTGTTCGTAGAAGAATTTTATATCAAAGTTCATATACAAGTTACGTAATTCGGTCGCGAGAGACTATGACGTTGGATTATATAGAAGAAATCAAAATTTAATTTTATCAACGAGATACTTAATTTTTAATTATTCTACGACTTAAGCCCAATTACCATTCGATTTGTTTGCCGATGAAATCTAATTATTTTTACGACACGCGGTGAGAATCAGCGGCTTTGATGCTACTCACTAAATAGTTCACAAACGTTGACAAATTATCATTTACGTTTTTTAAATTTCGTAGTCCTCTGTGTAGAAGGAACAGGGAGCTTGACATGTTACGCAAACAATAGATCGTTGCTTTATTCATTTCGAGCGTACGTATAACTGAAAAACATAATAAATCTTTGAACTTCAAAAATTAATTTTAAATACCACTGACATCTAATTACACGTGCAAATAGGTTTTCAAGCGCGGCTCGATTCCATTATCGCTTTTAAAATTGTTTACAATTAAGCCGAAAAACCGTGGAATTAATTTTTACCTGAAATATTATGATTTTAAAAATAAGGATTATTTAATTCTACTATGTCTGGATACCTTATTCCGAATAGACATTGTATAAGAAAACGTATGTTCTTAAACGCTTTTGTTTGAGGCTAGATTTAACCCCACAATAACTCGGGATGAGCTCGTAGACGAGGTCGAAATATTGATATTAACGAAAATTTTCTGGAGCAGCGCCTGTCTGTAGAAGATCTGCTTTTATTTTTATGGCCACATTTCCTTCCGTTCTGGATGTTAGGTTCTGGAGTCGCTATTCCCACATGATTAAAGGGTTGAGTTCGTCGAGATGACGAATGAATTATAGGAAAGAAATAAAAGATTCGTGTATTTAAGAAATAGGAAATAGAAAATTTAGCGCAAACAATTACAGAATTACGGTTTCGTGACTTCGTCTCGAGTTTCGTTTTGCGATCGAGAACGGACAACGGAGTGGGCACATGTTTGGTGGTCGCCTTGTCTTTTTGTAATACGGTTAGGTCCGACCCTCCTTGAAGGACCATTACTAATTACATAGTTTGAGAAAATCTTAGGCGACTCCTTAACCTAATTTTAGCTACTCCCTTCTAAGTTTAACTATTTTCGAAAGAGAGGCACTTCTGAGTAATAATCTCTTTGTTAGTAATTTCATCCGAGACTAATGCGCTTCTCCTGTCGATAGTTTTACTGTTTCCCGTAATTATTAGTTAATCAGAATTTATTACATTTATTTATTTATTTGTTAAAGATCTTGCACATTTCTACTTCGTTTGCTTAGCTGAGTAATTTATCTCATTCGTTTGTTATTCAAACTTTCTGTCATATACTCATGTTTTACGGGTAATAATTTTCTAATGCACATTTCATTTAACGGATTTATTTCAATTTAATATTATTTTTTTCTGCATTATATTACATTTTTAATATACATTATTTTTAATAATAACACGTTATTATTTATTTAAATTTAACTAGTAGCTTTATTTTATTTACTATTTTTCTCACAAATTATTAACATACAAATTAATCGATAAGCGTCTATTATTGAAAAGCCCATTGTGAAAAGCACCAGATGTTTGTACGAGTTTTTTTTTCTTGGGACGTATACGAGCTTAGCTTTCTCCCGATTGATGGGGGGGGGGGCATTTTTCTAAAAGATGCATCCTATAGAAACATTTTCCTGATCTCTTTGTTCAATTCATTTTTAGGCAGCCCTAGGCAGCTTCTTATTTTTCGGAGAAAAATGATTCCATTATTAGGATTATCGAAAGAAAAGTGCTTATACAACTGATGTGATGCAACGCTGCTGAGGGACGGAAAAGCAACGATGACGCTACGCAATTTATTTGTTTCAAACGTACAAATTTTACCTTATACTACATTAAATTTATATAATTAAAGAAAATGTATTGCTAGTACGTATTTTACGTAATCGTAAAAAGTATCGTTATAATAGTCAAGAAAAGTCAACATAAAGGGATGTCAAGCATGTTTGTCATGAGCCATAGGTTTGAGCGTTCAAACGATGATATTTGTACACTTTAAGAAGACAAGCATTATGTTAGGCTTCATAAGAGTCGTCAAACGCATTGTAAATTAACAACTTCAAGTTTATACAGGTAAAATAAATAATTTTGTTTGTAAAAAGCTGTATTTGATACGTTAATATATTTAATTTTAACTTATACTAATTTGTTTGTCTAAAATTGAATATAACCGAAATTAAGAATTTTCCGTAAAGAAAATGTGAACGAAAAAATTAGTTGTTCTTACTAAATAATTATTTTTAAAGATTATCCGAACTTACTATTAACTAACTTATTTAACTAACTTAGTTTAAGAAACATAGAAGGTAAATATCTTTCTAACTAATGTAAAAATATTTAAAATGTCTATCATAGTTTTACTTGTCCGTGAAAACGCATAATTGGTTTGAAGCAAACTGCATTATAATAAAGCAATAAACTATAGAGCTTTTAAAATTTTCAAATGTAATTTAATGTTTGTTCAAATATAAATATGCATCGTACAATATGTATAGATCTAAAGAAAATAAAAAAAAAAATGAATTAAGTTATCAGAAAGAACTTGTTGAGCAAATCAAAAATATCGTAATGCTCATATATAAAACAACAACAACCACAAAAACAGCAACAAAAGAGACATATAAAGTATTTATAGTAAAAGTTTATTAAGAATTGTCTAGAAATTATATGGGATAATATGCAACCGAACACGTAATAACGAATTACGTGCATAAAAAAAACATATAATAAAATAAGTATAACGATTCAGTTACGTTGAATTCGATATTCTGAATACGTTTTCTTTATCACTACATTCATCATAAGTTAGTACGTCCCAAATGAGTATACGATAAAATTGGCAATATCAAAATAGGTATACGTATCAATCATTCTAGAAGGATTTATTTATAGAAATTGTTAATTAATTTAAAAAAGAAAGGAGATAAGGTACAAGAGTACCGCTATGGCGTTGGCTGTGCGATCAGATAAACTGAGTGAATACGATGTACTCAAAGAACAACGGTACCTTTCAGATATTAAGATAAATTCGTTTTAATATACGTGAAGAACGAACGCTTAGTTTGAAATCGTGAAGTCGATTTAGCTTGTCCGAATGTGGTCGCATATGATGTTGCAGAATAAATAACTCTTAATAAAAGAGTTTGTATACTTAAAAAGAGAAATGAATAAGTATGCGACTTCTTAAAGCGATTCTCAAACGCATTCTTAAATGTGCACACACTCGCGAAGAACACAATGTTTGTCTAGCCATTTAACAAATTACATGCATTATTATATATTCAGTATAATTCATCGTTACTTTGAAAATATTATCAAGAAATAATAAATATTATTATTACAATGGATTTGAGATTATGAGAAATCGTGTAATTTTAAGAAATACAAGTGAATTGTAAATAAAAATCGTTAAGAAAAATATAAATTATGTTATATTAATTTATTTAATTGATCAATTAAAAAAAATAAAACAAATAAATATATCTTAATTCTTAATATTAATAAATTCTTAATATTTATTAGGTAGTATTCAGAGAACTGATTGAGATTCTTTAGAACTTATTATCCAGTTTTTGGTGGTTTTAATGAGACGGCAGTTTAACATGTTAAATGTTAACTTGTTTTGAAGATGTTTCTAGAATGTAAATCCGAACAGATTAGGTTTACATTTGAAATTAATGTCAAGACAGCTTTATATTACTAATTCGTTTATATCCTTGAGACGGTAGATTTATTTTAGTATTAGTTTATTTTATTATAATGTAATTAAATATACTAAATAAATTCACTTAATCAGAAACTTAAATATCTAATCCAATGCCAATGCCAAATAATATATATATATAAGTACGTACATGCATACATATGTATAGTTATATAACATGAGGTATACGTGTTTTCTTAACATTAATATTAATTGAAGAATTAACAGTAATATTTATCGTCGTAAGAATATAACGACGGTAAGAAAATAGGTATTGTAAAAAGTGTCTTGTTGGGAGTCATTCGTGTACTTGGAGTACAGATCGATTTCTTTTGGCCAGGCTGAAGGAACGAGGGTCCATGTCCTCCTGCCTTTTAAGAACCGTTAGTAGGAATTTAACGGCTCTCGGGGCCAAAGGTTACATTATCTGCTTTTTAACCCGGCTGATCTTTGAACTTTATTTAATTTCACATTTCCTTTTAAGCTCCAATGAAATGCCCAAGTACGAGGGTAAATTGTCACTGCGCTCGAGCGCTTAAAAATTCCATTCTTGCGGTCGCGCTTACTTCAAGAAGGTTTCAATTATTTTCCCTAACATTTATCAGCACCATTTTTTTGCAATAACATTTAAATAATAAAAGTAATACGCGAACGGGCATCGATACCGCGGCAAATGAAACATTTTTTTTTTTTTTTTTTTTAACTACTCGTGATTCATAAGCTCTGCCTATCGAAAATGATATATTGAAAATTAAGCTCCTTAAGACGTATGCAGTATATATAATAAGGCTTTTCATAAAGGCCGTATATACGAAAGATCGGACATAAATAATTCACGCGAAATATTTATGACATTCGATTTTTTAAATATACTTCTTATTTTCTGTATAGGTAGTGGCTTCATACTTTATTCCTACATCTGTATCTGTCAGGTATAAATTATCCATTCGTTTAAAGACCTATTTTTTAAACTATACCGACGTCCGTCCACTTGCGTAGCGTGGTAAAACAAAATTAATTCCATCCTTTTTAAAAAGCCACATATAAATTAACACTCGATAATATACGCTCGTTTCTATGAAATTATATTATTTTGAAAAAATATATTATCTTCCGAAAACAATATATTCGTTCGTTTTTTTTTCTTTTCTTTTTTTTTTTTTTTTTTTTTTTTTTTTAAACCACACAATATTTACTCACGTACGATTTCCTTTATCTTCGTGGCTTATCTATAATAGGTATGTGATATATAGTTGGTATTTACTTATGCGTACGTGAATGCTTATCTGCAATTCTACACTAAAATAAGATTGTCATTTTATCTTATCTCTGGTCCATTTATATTTACACTGACAGATAATAAGTTTTTAAAAGAGAATTGAAGAAAGAGAATTCTACTAGTAGGGCTCTGACTGTGAATCTCCTTAAACGCTCCTCGTAATAACGATCCATTCTTCAGGCCAATAAAATATTTAAATGCAAGCCGATAAACAATGTGTCGTTACTTAAAACATTCTCACAGCCTCTGGTATTTTTAAAGATGCGCATTATGTAAAACTTTCTCAAATGTTTAAACGATAAGTTTAAAATAGAAAAATAAAAAAAATATGTTATAAAAAAAAATTATTATTATTATTAAGAGTTTTTATGGTTCTTTAGAACAAATATATACCTCTTACCAGAGACATTATTTTATGAATAATTGTACAATTGCAGCAATATCAGGTACTATAACGATATTCGTAATATTTACTATTTCAAATATATTTTATATTAAAATGTACTTGATAAGCAGAAAATTATTATTATTTAATTATTTATTTTTATGTATATACTTACATAACCATATTTATTAATATTTAAAAATATAGGGCAAAAAATTAAGTGAATAATTAGATAAAAGATTAAATTTTACGTCGGACAACTCGAATGTCAATTATTTTGCTATCATTTTCGATGTACTCGAGACAACTATTTCAAAAAAAAAAATAGCTCAAATTTTGATTGATAATTCATGTTGTAAAAACGATAAGAAAATAAAGAGAAAGGGATATAAGGTAAAATAAAAAGGAATAATAAAATACAGAGATAAGAAAATAAAGTAGAAAGAATTTGTGAACGTGAAAAGAATTATAGGAGCAATAATGATTAAAAATAGTCAGCAATATTTGATCAATATCTTGCTGAAGTTGTGATTTCTTAATAAATTGAAAAACTTTTCTGACTAACTAAACTTAAGATTCCAATCAAAATAATTTCTTATAAATTAATTCATAAATATTAATGTCAAGTATATAATGAAATGGTCTTCCTATAAAAATTTAACATACATGTATACATATTTTTTTAACATATAAAATGAAGTAATTCATGCGATAAAATTGATTTGATGTATGTAGCATTATTGGAAATGTTTTTATATAAATTAATTAAAAGAGCCGAAAATAAAGTGAAAGAGACGAGAAAGAGAGAGGGAGAGAGAGAGAGAGAGAGAGAGAGAGAGAGACAGAGTAATAGTATTTTAGAGAGAACGTTTCTGGATGAAGACCCCACAAAAAGGTTTGATATTAGGTAATAAAATACCGAGAAAAAGACATTTTTGGCCTACTAGCATGTGTATTTATATAAATTTTAAGTTTTTCTCAGAATGTTCTTTTTACCCTTTTTGTTGGAGTTGTTCGTTTGAAGAATAAGAGATAGGGTTTGTTTCGCTACCCATAAAATCCCTGCGTTCAAAACCGCCGACATTCCCAACACTTGACCTTGGAATTTAAAGGTTTTAGATTATAGATCTGCATCACAAGTTATATGAAATTGTAATTTGAAATTTTTCATTCTGAATTTTAATACATTTCTTGACAGCTGTAATAGATGGCACAAAGAATTATTTAAACAAGAATTAATAATTCAACATAATGTCTTAACCACCACCACGTGTACGTATATATATATATGTATATGAACGCGCGTATGTGGCTACATTTAATATTGTTTGATCAGTTTCTCTAATGTTTTTGTAAATATTTTTACAACAGTACGTAACCCATTATCATAATTATTATTAATTAAACTTCTTTTAGTGGCTTCACGTTACAAATTTATTAGAAAAAGTTGAAAAATTAATTTTAGCCAAAGAATTTAATTCGTAATTTTTAAAAGATAAAAACTCATTACAGATGATATGCTTTTATGTTTAAATTAGAAAGTTTCTCTTTTATTAAATTTTATAACCCAGAAAACATTTAGAAATAAAGAGATTTATTTGTACCTCGATTTCACGGAGAAATATTAATACGGTACGGAATTTTAATAAAATTAATGATAAAAGTATTCTTTAATTAATATGATAAATCATTGGTTAAACTTGGATAAGATTATATAAATAAATATGTACGTTACCTCAAAACAAAGAAATTGAATTTTTCCTTATCGAAGATACTTTACAAGGTTGAACCGTGGGGATAGTATACGAAAATTCCTACATTCTATTTTAACAATACATTCATTTAATATTAAAAATTATGCGTGTCGATATTACCCTTCGGTCTTCTTGAAATTCTCTTTTTGAAAAATCATTTACATATTTTAAACCTCTAAAGGGCAAGTACCAGCATAAATGTATACATAATCCTGAACCGTATATAACCGCAACACGCCATCTTTAATCTCGAATGTATATTATGCAATAAAAATATGTTGCCTACGAATTTTATTATTCCGTCTAATTAACATTCGACCCTTCGAGGGTACATATTTATCCTTCTGCACAAAAACAATAAAGTCTGGATATTATTATATTGATCATTTTAAAATGGTTAAAACAAATAGGAATTAGACGTTATAAGTTATATAAACGAATTTTAATAAATGATTATAAAATATTGAGGCTGTAATAATGTATAGAGAATGGAAGTTGCTGCACAAGCTTTAAATAATATGTAAAATAAATCTCTAAATAATCAAAGGACGTCGAGCTATTGTTTAAATGTTTACAGATAGAATGATGATGAAAACTCTTTATTTAGAAGCCTCCGTCTGGATGTACCTGCCAAACAAATATTAGTTAATTTCCAGTTAAATTCCTTTCATAGGACGATGCGAATAAGAGAAAATCGAATGATCAATGACTTCTATGTACACGATTATGCATACATTAAAGCTTCGACGATTAGATTTCGTGAGTTGCCGTTTCAAATGCAACTGAACTTTCGCAGCACTTTCGATAAATAGTCGTATTTAGCCATTAGGAGTATGAAAATTATAAAGAATGAAGAATGGCTTCGTAAAACGTATGACCAACTATAATTTGAATATTATTTCAGATTATGACATCATGTTCCTATTCGTGATGCAGAATTTATATTTTAAACCAAATCAATAAAATAAACATTTTCTAAGGAATATATAAACAGTTTTTTATGTACAGTAATGTCGTCGTGTACTTAAGAGCGACTTGTAAGTGATGCTCATAAATACGAAGAATCGTACATGGAGCTGTACAATAAGTGAGTATATCAAAATATCAAATAGAGAAATATTTATTTTCAATTCTATTACGTAGAAAGTACATTAAAATAAAAAAAAAAAAAAAAAAAAAAATCTTTTAATCTTAGCGTTTGACCGCAATTGATTAAAATTAAAGAAACGCAATCGGTCTATCTAAACAGATTTGCGTAAATGCTATGCATTACTAAGGATTGCAGCAACGGAAAAATAGTTTCACTATGATTTTGCTAGTTCAATGTTTCCTTGAAAACCTATACAACGTTCCTTCAATATTTCAATTCTGTATCACTATAGCCTACTAAGGCTCAGATTTAAGTTTGTACAGCAAATGATGTAACTTTCATGAATTTTTTGTTCATTTTGTTTTGACATTCTCGAGCCATTGAAGATTGTGCAAATTGTGTCAAAAAAAGAAAAAACAAAAAACAAAAAAAAAAGAAAAAAAAAAGAAAGATGAAGAGAACTAAAAAAAATTTACTGTAATGTAAGTCGTACATTTAGATTTTAAAGAGCCTTTTCATTGGGTAGTATTGCACCGGAAAGGTATTAAGGGAAGGAACGAGAAGGGAATAGAAAGCTTATTTATATAAATAACGACTGTTTATTGTATTTTGTTACTCGTTATACCGAATATAAATAAACCGTAAGAAAAAATTCGTCTCCTCGAGGCGAAAAACCCACTCGTACACAACACATATTTTTATACCACTACTTTGGTTTATTAAATATATAAATTCGCGGCTTTTTTATTTCAGAAATTAAATCCAAGAATAAAGCCACGGGAAAGAAAATACTGTCCAGGGGTCCAAAATAAAACTACCCAGACCCTGGGAACTCGCTCGAACCCCACTTTCGTCCAGCGAATGTGGATACTATCTTAGCATATTTGCAATTGACCGTCTTTTCAGTAACCGGACGCTGTATTATCATATTTGCGATCGCCGTTGCACTGTCTGCTATGGCTGGTTAATATTGATTCAGCTATTTGACACATTTCATCCTTCATTCGAGCTTCGAAATTTAAATGGCGTTTATCTAATGAACAAAAAAAAAAAAAAAAAAAAAAGAAAGAAGAAAAAAAAAACAAACCTCCGCGCATGCTAATTACCTATTGTGATAAATAATATTTTTATTATTCGCATAAATATACAGTGTGATTTATTGTCATTACTCGCTGACGCGGGAAAAACGATGACACTTAGTCGAGAAATTCTTTTACACTAGTTTATTGTAGCGCGATGCACCGTAAAATGAGAAAGCTTATAGATTTGGCAATAGATTTGCCATTTACCAAAAGGAAATTTATTGCCTACAGTAATAGAAATGCAAGGCTCAAAAGAATGATTTATTGCTAAAACATGTTAATCGCTTTCAAAGGAACATCTATTGTTAGACAATTACGAGATATTTATTTCGTTTGAAATCCATCGAATAATTTATATTTAAAAATAGTTATACGAAATTTTAGCGACAAGGGCTAAAGGTATTAAAATGAGAAAATACAAAGTGTACGAACAATATTATTATTAATATTGTAAAATTTTCGAAAAAAAAACCTTTTCCAATGAATCCAGCTATTTTTTGTTTCTCCTTTTTTTCTTCTTCTTTCATTTTTTAATTTAAAAATGCCTGCCTATTTTAATTTACACTAACTCGGACTACTATTATTTATTTTTCACACGCGCTATATTTATCTGTCAGAAAAATGTATATTCTTAGATACTTTTTAAAAATAAAGATAAGACATAAGTTTAACAATTTCAATAACACGTGTCACTTTCTAAACTCCCTTACAAAAAAATGTATTTATAAAACATACTGACTCACGTAATCTAAAAGATAATGAAAAAAGGTAAGAATTTTTTTTTTAAATAAAAAAGATGATATCTTAAATAAATAAAACATTTTAAACATTTTAATTTATCCTTTCTCAATATTATTTTTCGGTCGTTCGGATCCATTCAAAGACGAATTTATTACACAGATAATAAAAATATAGCTGCTTTGTAACAAAAAAAAAAAAAAAATAAATAAATAAATAAATAAAAAAAAGAGAAAAATAAATAAATATACGGCCTACAATTATCTAGAGTAAGACGAAAAGCTACTAGAAAATTGTGTATGCTATATTATATGAAATTCGATATTTTTTGCGTTAATGTGTGGAAGAAAAAGTCCAAATCCTATACATATAAATAGTACGTAAGAATTTTCGATATGCTGATTGTCGTTTGTCTTAAAATATTTGTGACACTTCACATATGAAAATAGTTTGCCTATTCTTTGTTACCATTAATCGTCATTTCTTACAATAGTTTATGTCCAAAGCTTACGGCCAGCCTTCACGCATAATTGGATTGTTAAATAATTTATAAAATCTATATGCACATGTGAATGCCTCTACACGTATGAGCATATGAGCATCAATCGTGACTGTCGTAAGCTGTTTATTTATTACAAAGGCTTATTTTGCATAAGAAAATTTACTCCGCGCATCAGTGCCGCCAATGTTATAAAAATGAAATCGAGTTTTTATTTTACTCGTTAAAGAAATGTATGATTAAACCACCTCTTGTTCATGCCGGTGCCGGCTCTCCCTAAGCATTGCGCTCACGTTATCTGAGCGTGTGCGCGATATCCGCGATATTCTACTTCGACTTAAGGACTTGCGCTATCCCCATACATTTATATAGAATCTAAAGTGGCTAGGTATACTTCTACTTCAATGCTTCTTAGAGTTGAATAACCGAAACTGTTTGATTCGCGCCATTGAAAGTTCCGAGTATTCTCAACTATCCGAGGCTCTTAGCCGATTTACATAAAATTTCTTTGAATATGATATGCGATCATAACCCATCCATGTCCTTGCATATTTTATACGCGAGTCGTGTTTTTATCAGTTTTTTTTTTTTTTTTTTTTACATTATAAATATAATGGAATTTTATAGTGATTGGTGTTTATATCGTGATATTGTTAATGTATGCGCGGATGGCTACGTACTTCTCATGAAACGTATTATTAGCCACATGAATATATATATGAATGCTTTACTAGACATAACCAAATCAGATTATATTTATAAGTAACATTAATGCAGGACGATGCCATGACGAATTTTCAAGGCTTCGTGTAACAAATTACCACCATTTCGAATATTAATATATATATGTATACGTGTAAAAAGAAAAAGAAAATTAATCAAATTTTCTATTTGAAAGCCGAACGGAGAGACTAATGGATGTTATTATTAACAGTGCGCTGAGTGCACAAGGGGCGAGGGAGGGGGAAGGGGGAGCTGAAGATGGAGCACAAAAGTGAAATATCATCGTCGACGATTAATAAATATTTATAATTATATAGAGAAATTAAGAAACGCAGTGCATGAAAAAGTAGTTGGTACACGTGGTACATAAAGGGATACGGGATGTTGATGGGGCGGGGGAGGGAGTGCCCGTAATTGGATGGGTTAGATTCGGAGTGAGATATTGGCCGCGGAGCGAGGACGGGGAGGAGATGGGATCTCGAGGGCTCGGTAGTAGTAAATAGTCGGATAGGCCGAGAAAATGGCTTTTGATGTAAGAAAAGAGCGAGGGGCCCGAGCAAGGTGGCGGTGCTCGACGAGCTCGCTCACGCTCGCGAGAAAGATAGCGCGGCAAGGGAGGGTGGCGGGGGAGGAGTCACGAGGTGGGTGGACGGGAGAGAGAAAGTGGGCAGGGAAGTTTAGCGCAGCAGCGCGGCTTTAAACTCGATGGATAACCGGTTATATGCACTCGCGCGCAACTCAAGTACATAAATATTTCCTTTCATTAGATGGCGTACGTACTCCATTATTAATAGTCTAGCGCATCTCGACCGCGGATTCGCCGCGGTGGAAAGTCAGGTCGGCCGTAGGCCGTGCGGGGCAGGGGCGGAAGGGGCGAGGCGCGGTAGGGGGTATGGGGTATCGGGTAGGGGATATGGGGGGGGGGTCGCGAGTTCACAGCGATTAATAAAGGAACGGCAGATGTGCGGGAGAGCGTCGCCACATCAATCGGTTAAGGCTGCGACCGAGAGCCGCGGGTGCGCTCACGAGGTCTCTCTCTCTCTCTCTCTCTCTCTCTCTCGCTTCTTATTAAAAATGAGCGAACCGAAGGAACGAGATGACGCATAAGCCCCTAACGTGTCACCCGTTCGCTCCCGGCTAAAGGAATAATGCCAATAACAATAACAACGGTAGTACGTGGTAGTAGCAGTAGCAGTAGCACTAGCAGTAGCGGTAGCAGTAGCAGTAGCAGTAGCAGTAGCAGCATCAGCTGCAGCAGCAGTAGCAGTAGCAGCAGCAGGAGGATAAGGATGAGGAGAATGAGGAGGTGGAGGGAACGACTTATGAAAAGCAGCTCCGATAATCTCAGTCCGAAGTTCGGAGACCAACTATCAGCTAAACCTTTGGTCTTGGGCTCGGAGCCACGATAGCGCTGCGGAACTATCCGCGGCGGAGGGGAGCGGGGCACCAATTGGGAGCGAGCGAAACGGCGCTCGATCGGCTCCTCTTCCCTTGGCCTAGGCCGCGGTGCTGTTGCTGCTGCTGCTGCTGCTCCCGCCGCCGCTGCCGCCGCCGCCGCTGCCGCTGCCGCTGCTGGTGGTGGTGGCGGCGGCGGCGGCGGCTCCAACGAAAGCAGCTGCGACGATCCGGTACTGCAACGGCGCGAGGAGTCAGTCCTCGGTGCTGGCTCTCGATAGTGGCTTGTGTTGATTCGGCCCCTGGAACCCCGAGATTTTCGTGATTCGAGCTCCGACCGTCGAGCCGGACGAATATAATAAATACAAATCCTCTCTCGACCGGTCTTTAATATCATCCTGGCTCAGCTATGTGCGACTACAAGCAGCTCGATACCGCTAACATTGTGAGGAACTTTGACAACGAGGAGGTGAAACAACTGCTCAAGAGCATCGGTCCTGTCAGAAGGAAGCTCGTACTTAAAAAGGTGTTCGTTTACCTCTAATCGACTATCAACTACCTACCCACCTACCTACCTACCCACCTACCCATCTACCCATCTACCTACCTACCTACCTACCTATCTACCGTACTTTTACCTACCTACCTACCTATCTACCTACGATCTACCTTCCAGTCGCCGTCCGTCAACCCTCTCTGCCCCACCCCACCACGAACGCCAACCCCACTCGACCGTAACTTTATTCTTCATTTTTGACACTCGGGGAGGACGTAGCCTCCGAGCGCTACCGTGCCTCCCCGTTCTTTTTTCTGACCCCCGCAACCATCTCTCTAACCCCCCGCCCCGCGGTTCGCCGCTCGTCCCGCGCCGGCCCGCTCACCCGACCACGGCCAGATACACTTTTATGCACAACCACCTTGGCCACCCGCAGGTATTCGCCAGTTCGAGAGGCCAATGATACTGTAACAAACATTATTATAACATTCACCAGCTCTTCTACTTATAATAATGTCTATTACATGCGGATTTTATCGAACGGCCAAGCGCCAGCCTGCATTCTATTCTCCAATCTCTTCTAATACTAGATTGTCAGTATTCTTCAGACGACTACTCACTTTTCGTTGCTACCTTCGATTGTTTTTTCTTTTGGACTTGTATGTGCGCTCTCCTCCGCTCTACTAACAATTCGCACTTTACTACAATTATTCATTTGTACTCTCAAGTCCTCACTGTATATATATATATTTTATATTTTTTCTACGATGAAGTATAATATATAAGTATTCTTGTTATTCAACGTAAGTAATAAATAGTAATAAATTGCTTTTACAACATAATGCGCGCACACACACACACAAAAACTCGCAAGCACGCACAATTAGATACGAATACATGCATATACATATATATATATATATATATATATATATATATTTATATATATATACCGTACGTTAAACGTGATATCTGCATTTGCGCTAAATTTTTGCAGAATATTATTATCGTAATGTTTAATAATAAATTTCCGTACTATATTTATAGTAATTTTATCCGTAATAATTTTATTCCAAGCTCTGATACATAATCTTGTCTGATCTACAAGAGTAACTGTAGTCGAGAAAAGTATTACAATCTATACATATGAGAAAAAATTAATTAATTTTTTCAAAGCATTTTAATACAGTGCTCTATTTTAGCATTTATTTAACCTATTTAACGACTGGAAGTCATTAATAAATAATATTAAAATAATTATAAATTATATTTCTAGTCCAGCACTAAATCAAAATTAATTTCAAAAGTGAATGTATATTACAGTAGTAAATTTTAATTAGTCTTAAGTCTGTATGTTACTAGCTTATACTTTCATATATTTATCTTTACATATTCGTGCAGTTATACTTTAGATTAAAATCTTAAAACGAACCCTGAATTTGAAATTCTAATTTTTCAAGATAAAAAAAGTGTCGGAAGTTTGCTATTACTTTTTAAGATATAAAAAATATATAAGCAAAAAACATTGCTTAATCACACAACATTAACATCATAGTTTTTATGTTTATAACTTCGTACTTCTTATACTCTGTGTATACGTATCAATCGATATAAGGTTTTTCGTTTAATTTCGTAATTTTCTTATAAACTTATTATTCCTCGATAGCTGTTGGCTGAAAGGAAATTAAAACTTTTATTTCGGTGGAAAAATATTTAATTGACATTTTTTTTTTTTGCTTATACGAGCTGGACAACCTAAACGATCATTTAACAATTTCAGCAAACCTCGCAAATTCCAATAATAAACAAACAACAAAAAATTAAAATATATTTTTTGTTTAAATTTATATAATCATATTTAATATTTTCATGAATTTATATTATTTAATTAATTACCTGAGGCTCTATTTAAACAATAATAAAATCTTAATCTTTTCATCAAACAATATGCTTAACTATATTTTTCTTTTTACGTCAAGATTATCACATAAAATTATTATAGAATTGATGATTCATTTTAATTTGCAAATCAATCCTAATAAAATAACTTTTCTTAGTAATAATTAAGTAAATTTGAGCACTCGTAGTGAAGTTTAAGTTTGACGACAGTTCAACAAACATTATATAACGGCAATAAAAAATTTTTAATACTTTGACAATATCATAACAGTAGTGTTTGATACAATTTTTAAGTCTGAATTAACAACGAACTTATTGGTTATATTTAGATTTAGAATAATAGGGTTGTAAGAATTTTATATTCGACATAGTACAGTTTGTACTGTCGTCGTAAAATTTTTAAACATGTCTGAAGTGGGTTTGTACAAACTCAACAGATCCCTATGATGTTTTACACTAGCAAAACATTATACGTACATGCGTATGAGATTACATATTAAAATTTCAATTGATTACAAAATAAAAATTAGTAAACTGAATTTTTTGTCGAATCGTTTAGCATATTTATAGAGTTAATGTTGTAAAAAATTTATTTATGAATTATTTATATTCAAAGCAGATTTTAGAAAGGGAATATTTGCTGAGTTTTAACATGTAATCTTTACGTAAGTTCTTTATGTTGTGGAGTGTATTATCTATGAACATGGCAGTAGATTTTCTACTCTCAAGACTTTCGATTTTCCGTAATTAGTTATTTTGCTTAATTTCATTTCCTTTTCGCTAGTTGGGATAAAGAGCTTAGAAAGGTCTTGGATGATCATCTAATTCTCTGATTTTCTCTGGTTTTATGGTAAACTTAAGAAGTCCCATTATAAATTATGGAATTAGTTCTCAAACATTTCATAGATTTCTATTGTTTTATAATTCGGATTAAATGTATATTACTTTATTGTTTTCTATATTATGTTCGCAATCCTCACATCCATCAAACAATAAACAATTTAGGAAAATCGAAATATATATATATATGTATATGTTTATAGGAAGGGGGAGGAAGTACATATGCAAGCATGTAACACATGAGTTGGCGCTTTACTAGGTAATAAATCATGATTGTATGTAAAATTGTATACGGGCATATAATAGTTTATGTTCATTTATTTTAGAATCAAACTTTCATTCCAATTGTTTTCTGGATAAAATTTTGAAAGTCGAAGAATAAGATTACAATGTTATAAAAAGACGCCGATAAATTTGTTTTATAGCACTAATTCATGGAATGAAGCTTAACAGTATGAACAATATATTGCATGTCAAGGGGCGGATATATCACTTTATTTTTCTTACTTGCAGAGGTGTTTGTAAACACAATATCTAATCGCCAATATTTCAATTGGATCGGTTTGTTCAAATTTCTATAGTGCTCATATATTTTTGTTATACATTACTTGAATAGAAATTCTATAAAATTATACCAAGTTCAGTAAATAATTATTATGTATAATTTCGTATGCTGTCAATCGTTCTTTAATTATTGTTATACATCTCAGAACAAATATTATAGTTTTTAGCCAAATATATCGTCACGTGGTATATTAAAGTATTAACATCTACATGATCGCGACAGTGGATTTCTGTATTCCATTAGTTCGCTTATTAATACCGATCTCTCATCGTTTATATAACATTAATAAAATATGCTGACGATAGATATTTGTGCACAGACAAATGAATAATTCTATTAAAGTAACATTATCTGATAAAAATGCTTTTCTGAAAATATTTCCTCAAACTTATTATACAATATATTTTCACTTCAAACATCTGTTATTTAGCAACAATAGATGAGTGGAACAACATTATTTTATTAAAAAAAAGAGTTACTTTAAATAAAGAAGTTAATTATGTTTACTTTATAAAATTTGTAGGTTATAAAATATTAAAAAAAAAAACTTATATTAAACGAAAAACTTAAATGTTATTAGTAAAATAACGCAAAAATTTAACGAAACTTGTTATAGAAAGTTTTAAAATTGTATAAATTATCATCATCAATTATATTCGGTATATAATTTATTTATGAAAATTAAATACAAATTTTATTTAAATATATATTTTATTTGTACAAAAAACTATTTTACTTGTATTACAAGTATTTTTATAATTTAATTTTATTGATTTTTCTTAACTTACTTTGATGTATACAATTATAAACAGCCAAAACTTCGTATATAATAATATTTAAATTATATAAAAAAATAAACATTTATTTTATTATTTACGTAGTTTTTTATACTTACTTTAGTGTTACGTCGGTTCACGGGCCAAGATGAATCGAACCCTTTTTAAAGCAGTGTTTCCTCACCGAGAAAAATGCCTTGCTCCCTTTTTTTTAGCCTAAGATTTTACTCTTAATAGGTAGGGCTGGAGCCAATATTGCAAAATACCTCGAAACGCCTATTGCGATATTGTTGCATGGAAATTGAAATGAGAATGGATTGAATGCACTTACCTTTCGATGATTTGAGGAGGTATTTGAGTAATTTTATATTACTTCCTTCCTTCCTCTCGTTCCGGATGCACGAAACACGTCACGGGTGGTGCGCGATAGGGAGGGGAACACAAGGTAAAAATTTAAGACAAGCACTCGTGGTTTTAAATGTTCGTTTATTGTGTAATGATAGTAACAAGGGACAAGTACAACTAAACCGGACTCCACCGGAGTATTTTTCGACCGAGGTCGAATATATTTATAGCCCTAATTTAAGTATTTTATAATAAGTTCCTTATGTCTAAAATTATAATAGTATTTTTATTTTTGTATTTTCCATCTCTAAACATTCTTATCTTTCTCTGATACGATTCTTCACGAGAACGATTCATACAAGGAGTGGGCTGTTCTTGGTCGTGCGATGCGTATGGAAAAGTCTCAGCTTTCGTAGTGAGAACTGAGTATTTACATGAACAATGAATCTATAGTGAGGGGACTTAATCCCTCAGATGGGTAATGTACGGTGGTTACCCCAAAGAAGGAAAAATCGTAACTATTTTTAAGATTGTACGTACGGAAGAGTCTCAGCAGTCGTAGTGAGAACTGAATATTTACATGAGCAGTGAATCTATAGTGAGGTGACGTAACATTAGCTTAAATTGTACAAAAAATGTTATCCTTGATGGTAACATGTGATAAACATAAAAAAAAATCTAATAAGAGAATCGCGTGCTATAGCTTATTTTATTTAATGATGTCGTGAGAAGTTTTAAGATCCCGACTAAGAAAAATTAAAGAATATTGAAAAGTGGTCTCAAATTATAGTAATTCATAAATAAACCAAATTCCCTTAGGTTTTAATAGTTGTTATTATTCGTTATATTTCATCTATAGAGAGCAACTTCTTTTTTTCGATTAATAGATCATATTTTTTTATTTTTTTTATCCAAGAAAAATATCAATTTGCAAAACTCCAAATTTATTTATATCTTTTGAATTTTAATGAATGTGTATAAGTCCATGTAAATAAACAAAGACAACACAGAGCCATTGATAAATACCTTTAGCTGTCCATCGACTTTTTAACTCTTGTTTAATCCTTTCTTACAACTAGACGATAAAATTTTATTTAAGAAAGCTATCGATTTAAGTACTTTATGAAATTATAAAAAAATCTGTATTATATAATATCCAACGATAGTATAAAAAACAGTTTTAGAATAATTGTACGTAATTGTAATTTCTCCAAAATATGATTAAAATCGAATTATATAAATTCACTTTGGTTATATGTTATAATTAGCTTACAAAATCACAATAATTTGAAAAAAGGTGAATGTACAGACCTTCTCTTCCCGAAACATTGTATCAAACCATTTTCTTTTTGAAACACATAATGATTAATGCTGTGATTTTTGTTAAAATGAAAAAAATTAGACCTTGAAAAGAGAGAAGGGATTAATTGGTGTATCTGGAAAACGGAGGATTTATTAACCGTGGGAAAGCAATTTTCTTTATAAAAATGAGGTCATCTGTTTTTCTTCGTATATTTTAAAGTTTTGTAAAAGTTGTATGATTAAGATTAATGTACATCAAATTATTCAAAAAGAAAATTTCGATCAAATTTATAATAATTAAACATATTTTTATAAATTACCTAAGCTTTATGGTCTTGGGCTTAATTAATGTACGTAATTTTCTAGAATTTAAACGTTAATTACATAATAAACGTTAATGCATTAAATTTGTAAAATATAATTTATGGCTTCAATGTTTTATTAGTCTTTATATATATCTACCCCCCCCCCACACTATATTATATTATTAATGGTTCCTGCATTAGTAACATATTTTTAGCTAATTAAATAATTATATTTAAAATTCTTTTGCAGATTAAAAAGTATTTACGAAATGTCGGACTGGGAAAAGAAAATATTAGAAAAGGAATTATCCAGATAATGACAAGACCGCAAATCGTAATTGCGAAGACATCAACGTAAGTTTACACATGCTACAATAATTTCTTTCTTCTTTGTAAGTTCTAAATAATATAAAAAAAAAAAAAAAAAAAAAAAAAAAATTCAATTTTTATTAATTCATATTATTAAAAATTGATCAATTCGAATGATTTATGATTATATTATACTTTATTGTCTGAATAAATAAATAAAAGGATTTTTATGCGAAATATTATGAGTTTAATAGAGTAGCTTTCCGTAATTGCACTTTAATTCGTGCAATCGAATGTGATATTATTCCATAATAATATGCTTAAGCATAATTATTCTTAAGATTGTGTAACATTTCATAGATTTTAATGTACGGCATTGCTTAAGTATTTATTTAAATATTTAATTATTTTAAATATTTAAATTTAAATATTTATTTTTTGTAGGAAAAGTATGCGATTCTTTTGTATTTATTTTTAGTATATAATGAAGAATATTTTGTTTTTAACGTTTAATATGTTTACTTGATGCAATGAATAATTTTTTTTTTTATTATTCTTATTTATATAAACAAAATCTAAAACAATGTTTCTTTATACGTTTGTAAAACACGTAGACGAGAACTTGTAAGTTAAAGAAATTCTTTAAGCAATGAAGTCTATTATTTACAGGAAGATGTTGTATCACTTTATAAATAAATATAATATAAATGGACAAACATTATTTTTACACTAGAGTATTTCTGGATAAAGATCTTATCTATATAATTCTCATATTATTTATAGCTACTAATTCATGGTTTCAAATTCTCGAAAAGTCTTGTAATCATTTTTACGAGCCCCTTTCCAGTTTCTGTGGTACACATGTAGCCCATGATGGTTTGTCCCTTTTTTGCCGCTTATGCGTAGATGCCATTCTTGGTCGAAACGTTGGAAACATGCTGTATATTATACCCTTAGAAAATATTTATATTATTTTAGGCATTCTAAGAAACAAATTTCACGCAGTTTTTTTGTTGAAAATATTTTGGCACACAGATTGTAAAGAATTGAGGATACGGAAAATCTGGTCCTTGGTACGAAAAGTTTTCAAATTCAATTCGAATGAATATGCTTTTTTAGGTAAATGACTCGATTTACCTTTTATGGGCAAAAAATGTAAGGAAATGAAAAAAAAAAAAAAATATGGGAAAAGAAAATTGTAACGACGACTGTGCTAAATATCTATGTCGGACGATTTTTAAGATTGCAGAATTTTTTACTAGAATTTCTTCAGCTATTAACATACAGCTTTACCATAAGTAAAAACTGGCTTTCTTAGTCTTTCACTTAACAGTAAATCTCTAGATCTTTCACACACTAGTCTGTAAAAAATACGAAAATTACGAGTGTCTGGATCCAATAAAATTAAACCCTTGCCACGAACCCAAAACATAAAATGTTCTTATCTAATATTTTTTAATTGTATAATAAAATATAAAAAACATTATGTTTTTGCTTTGTCCCATAAGCAGTTTAATGTATTTTTAATTTTTCAACTCATAAAAAATATATTCGAAATTATATTTATGTAATATTTTTATGACAATTTTTATTTATTTATTTATTTATTTACTTATTTATTTATTCATTTTAATTAAAGAAATGTCTTCGCAAATCGCCATTGAAAAGTTTTGAAAGTAGGAGCATCAACGCGCTTTATATATAATCGCACATTTCAGAAATTTAATCCCCGAACATTAATTCTTACTTTCTAATCATATGTAATTTAAATTTAGTCTTTAAAAAATAAATATTAGCAAAATTTTATTTAAAACAATGTTTAATTGATTTTACGACCATTCGGCTTATAAAAAAATATAATTAATTACAATGACTTTTATAAATAAAGAATAATTTAAACAACTTTGCGAGTATGATTTTTAATGTTTTATATTTTCTAAGCAATAAATCTGATGATTATAAAGATACGGATAAGTATGTGTGTAAGAAATGGATGAAAAAATATCTTGTTTTAAAAATAGAACGAACTCTATAGTATTGCATTATCTGACCAGACAAATAATATAAAGTTGAATGAAAATTGAAATAAAACAGTACAAGAAAAAGTTGCGATTCAATTGTTTTACTAAGAAATATGTGACTCATAGGCTCCTCATTACTAAAAATATATAAATTTATTATATATATATATATATATATATATTCTACGAATGATAATATTTAAAATAAAAAAACGCACACGTGCGATTTTTCATAAAATATTATGAAAAGGTATTAAGATAGGAAGATTAAATTTAAGAGTCTAAATTATTTATCTGATTCAGATTACTATTACACATACTGTTATACAAAGTAAGGCGTCACTCCTTTAATTTAAACTAATATAATTAAGAAGAAGCTTTTATCTTTTCAAAGAAAAGATAATACACAATTGGCGAATGCCAGTAAAAATGTTATAGTCTGTGTCTTTTAAGTTTGAAGCGTTTCTGGAAAATCGATCGAGAAGGGGTTTCAACAAAAATGACCATTCACGTAAAAAACCAAAATCAATATACGTTTGAATGGATGTAGTTATGACAGGAATAGCTTAAGGCTATTAAAAGGACAATACATTTATTTCTTCGAAAGAAGATCTATTGATATTTCGATGCTTTTGATACGCTACGATTCATTCGTCGAGTGCTCAGAAATTTATAAAATTTGAGGATCGGTTATTTATTCTCATCGGATGAAATTAGTTGACAAATATTATATTACGTATATATATAATAAGAAATACTCATCAAGTCGATTAATATTTGCTTCGATCTATTAAACGTACTCTATCAACAGCTTATTGAAAGCGCAAACGTCGTAATGAAACATAAACTCTCAAATATTTATTGAGATCACTCTAATTGATTGCTATGCTGCTTTTTGTCGATGAAGTTTATAATAAGGAGCACACGTAACCACGCATACACACAAATTAATTTTTTTTGTTTAAAAAAAAAAAAAAAAAAAAATAGCACAACTTGGGTGATTTCAATAATAAGGTCGTAATGAATTTACTAAGCTTGACATGACAAGCCTTGATATCTTAATTACGGTTTGCATTTAAGATACGACTTGTTCCAAGGTTCCTAAAAATTTAAGCTTATGATATTTTTCTGGATCGCAGGTTTAAATACAATTTATATAAACTAGTAAAGTGGATACTGTCAATGGAAATGTTAACAAGTTAGACATTATTTTTAAGCGTTGGAAAGCGTAATATTAAACTTATGTTCTTGGAACGGATGCTCAGATATTTTTTCAAACTAGATAGTGCTATCATGGCACGAAAAAAATTCTACTTCCTGTGCTACATGAGTATTGTAGACCATCATCTTTTTAAAAAGCGTACATTTTTAATTTATCATTAGCTAAACATCATTAAAAAGAAATTACGACCAGGCTAATATTGGTTTGATTCGGTTATTTCTCAATAACTCAATTATATCGCAATCGTTTAAGAATAAATACATTTTTTTGTTTACTTTTCGAATGTATCATTCAGTTTTACTAAAATTAGAAAGCACAGTGTGTTACGTTCCTTTCAATTTTTTATCTTCGTCAAAGATTATTATTGATTCTATTATAATTATCTATCATGTTTGATAGATAATCAAACTATCTATAGATAAAAAAAAATTATCAACGTGTGCCCCCCCTCACGCACACACGCACACATAATATTTACATAAAATTATTTATTCCTACAAAATATCATTGATGTTTTATCTATAATGATAATATCCTCTTATACATACAGGGAATAATTCGTCAGCTTACAATAGTGTTTTTGTTTATTTAATCTTAGTGTGCTGCTTTATATGATATTTCTTCAATAGTAAATAGTTTAGAAAAAGAGATATATCATTTTTATAGATCATTTTTATAACAAACAATAATAATAGTTAAACCTTTATCTGAATTTAGGTATTTTGATAATAAAAGCAGCGGCTTACGTTGAAATAAATGTTTAGTTTGAAAAATATTAAAAAAAATAGAGAAAAATAAATTTCGTTTGCCGATTGTGTTACGTCGGTTTTAAATATTCGTTTATTGTGTAATGATAGTAACAGGGAACAATTACAACTAAACCGGATTCCGAAATGCTGGTTACAAAAGTGTGGCAGATCGTCGGACCAAGGAGTGATGGGTCCTTCGACCAAGGGCCTGTTTTATACCCTTGGCAATGTATATTTTCTTTTCGGTGACTAACCAGTTCAATCATAAAGCTAACATGTTTTCTCTAATTTCAATTGCACTATAAGGTTCTTACTTTAGATGATAATGAGTGGGCGGTGTTCTAGATTTTCTATAGTGATTCACGTGAACAGTGGTTTCGACTATACGGGGCTTTTCCTTACGTACATGGGGTTAGTTTGTATTCATAACCATTAACTTAGTTTCCGGCTAATATTCCTATGTCAATGTAGTTAGTATTAAGATTGCTTAACAATTAGATGTCGTATTTTTAGAAAATGGATCTTAGAATTATTCTTTGGAACTTGCGCGACGGTTACTCCAATAGGGTCATGCGTTTTCGTAGTTCGTAAAATATTTCCGGAAAAGTTTACGGTATGATCGTAATGGCTACTGCATAGATAAAAGGTATTTTGTGAGGCGACATAACAATTGAAACAAGAAAAAAGAAAAACTTTTTCAATTACAATTTATATAATTAATTAACCGTTTTTTTTTTTCCTTCTAATCAGAACTGGTCTAAGGCGACGTTATTTTGCCGTACTTACGTATATTAGCTCGAGGTGGAGAGGCTTAGCTAATATAATAATTGTAAAAATTTTTGAGTAAAAAGAAATTTCCGATTATCTATGAGCTTTAATTTTATAGGGGCATATTTATTATTTTTATTGTTATTACCCGAACGGAATGTTTCGAAAATCTGTCGGATCAATAAGAAGGCTAAAATTATTCGTGAAAAAAGAATAATATAGATTTAAAAAACTTTAAAAATAATATTCATGTATTGTAGGATTCGCAGGAGCATCG
Source organism: Ceratosolen fusciceps (assembly GCA_018883505.1). Lineage (NCBI taxonomy): Eukaryota > Metazoa > Arthropoda > Insecta > Hymenoptera > Agaonidae > Ceratosolen > Ceratosolen fusciceps. The sequence continues at coordinate 3,297,941 of RCIC01000005.1, forward strand.
AAATAAATTCAGGATACAAAGTTGTTTTTTCTCTTGAAGCTTTTCATTATTATATAAACAAAACGCTCTATGGTGAAAATTTATGTTGACGTAATATTAATGTATTGGCGATTATTGGCGATGAAAGGATTATATAACGCGCGCTCTGCTCTAGATTGTGCTTATCGAAATACGAACATATATTCGTAATCACAGTAAACGGGTGCAGTTAATTGCTTATATATTGCAAAGCATTAAATCGGATCGTAGAGGCCTCTTCTTTTGGGAACCCCAATAACCAGTTTTACTCTATCCGTATTTTTTCTTTTTTTTATATTTCTTACAAGTTTCCATGCACATGGTTCACACGCATTTGCATATAATATCCCTTCTTTTAACGTGATTTGTAAGTTTTCCATAAAAATAATATTTATTATGGTTATTTATTATTTTTACGCGCATGCATAAGTAGTGCGCTAAGAATAAATAATATTTATATTACAGAGCAGTTTTTATGGCCCTTTTTTAAATAAAATATACGATATGCGGTGACAGGAATAATAATAATTACGTAGCAATTATTAGACTAAAGAAAATTAAGGGAATGAAAGACAGGCTTTTACGCGCATCGCAAAAATGAAAATTATTGTTCATAAAAGAGAGGTTATCTTTTTTTTTTGTTTTTTTAAAAAATGGCCTATAATTAATATTATGCCATTGAATAACTTTTGAAAAGGAGAAATATAATGACTTCCATTGAAGGATTACAATAGCTAATTATCCCCATAGCACAAACATTACTTATATACGCACAATAAATATACTTTGAACAATATTAAGTTTTATTTATTAGCTATTTATTTATATGAAAAAAAAGCAGAAAGTCTTAAGTATAAAATATGATTTGTCATAATATATTTTTTCTTTTATAGTTATTTACAATCTTGGGGCTAACATTTTAAATCCCTATTTTAATATAAATAAATTAAATATTAAAAGAGGCTTAAGAGCAAAGGCATAGGAATAATTTAAACGAAAATGTTTTATTAATTTTGAATAAATTATTAATGGATTAAGATAGTATGACTCAGTAAGTTTGTTAAATCATACGAGCGTTAAGTGATTCAATGCTGGAGAATATCTGTTTTAAAGCGATCTGAGAGTCAGCTTTCTATTTTATTGTCAATTTTAAGCTTTTAATTCATCAATTATATTCGAATGAAGTTTCCGGTATTTATGCATTGACGAAAGCAAATATTTTCCTTAATCTGGTACGTGAGCAGACGAAATGTTAATTTAATTCAAATTTATTTAACCAAATGTAAATATGTTTAGAAGATAAAAAAAAAAAGTTACATCATATAAGAATATATTACTCTGTTTAAAAAATTCAAATACATCGACAGTCGTCTGATTATATACGCTTTATATACGCTCTCTAAATTAATCATTTGATTTTAATGATTTCAATGATTTTTGACTCCATACAATGAATGCTCTTCTTTATCTATTCCAAGTCCTTGACTAATAGGTATTCATAAAATTTGTGTTCGAAGCACATTCTTCCGAAAGAGTTAGATCTATAAAGATGTAGTAGTTGAATTTAAAGAAACACGCATCTGGAATTGTTAATGAAATTTAAGGAATATCGAAACATCGCGTGAATTTGACGTTATTTGAGAGAAAAACCAAGCGTATGAGCGTTTGAAGGAAATTCCCTCATACCTTTTTTTTATCTTTTTTTTTTCTAATTTTCTATCGAGGATAGCGTTATGCGAGTGGCTGTAAATATTTCCTACTTAATAAATGAAGAGAAGAAAAAAAAAATCCCGCAAGGGCAATGGCGCGAAAAGGCCTGTAACATACGAATGTCAAAGATTAAGTGGTAGCGGAAGCTGAGATTCTCTGTTCCAGACTAACGAAGGTACAAATGAAGGTGAAATAGATAATCGAAGTCGATAATCATGAGATCGTCCGTATGAGTTTCTGTAAATTGGACGATGGTTATGCAACGCTGGGGTATTATTAGTGGTTGACCTTAGCTGGATCGGCGTTTACATAGTATCCAGTTGATGATCGCGTGCGTCTTTGCGAGTGAAAAGTACGCGGTCGTGAGTTAATAGGTAACAAGGGCACAAGCGCGCGCGCGCTGACCCACACACGCACCCAGTGTTTGTGAGATCGACTTTCGCAAAGATCGACTTTTCATCCGGAGGCTAAGAAGAGCGAATGCAAGCATTTCTAATTTTCTGATTGTTTAACTGGGTCGGACATTCCGATCGCGCCTCCTTCACCAAGGGATTGGCTCCACTTCGGATTTCGCAATACCCGCGCGCTAAAACTACTGGCTACGCGCGATTCAGGGAAAAACGAGGCATTTTCCATGTAAATAAAAATAACCCTTCTCCCTTCAGACAGCACGGACTGCACTTCAATAATCAACGTACGCGAGCGCACGTAGAAGCGCTAAATCAATGGCATAATTCCTACAATTGTATAAAAACGTCCCTCGGATGCCCGTAAAAAGCTTTACGAAGTTTAAAAGCGACGAGGAAACTAAAACGTCTTTACGTCTTTACGTCTTTACGTCTTTGGTACTCTCAGTCGGCTTTTCGAACCAATCGAATTCAGGTCAAAAATTACTTATAATGTCTAATTATTATAATGAATATTCAAATTAAAAGAAATATTGATTATACCGGATATAATTGTTTGTTAAGTCTGGGACATGAACGAATGACCGATACTGTCGTGGCTCGAGTCGTAAACAAATTTTAATAACAAAAAAACATCATGGCCAAATATACGAGCGTAGATACGTCTGATTAGTTGGTTATTGATTTATTTTAGTTGTACGAACCTGCGCGCCTCTCCAATATATTCATAATACGTACATGCGTCATAAGTGAATGAATTTCAGTCAAATATCTTTTCTTTTCTTTTTAAGTGCGTTTTTGGTTTTTTTTTGCTTTTGGGTTTTTTTTTTTTTTTTAAATTTTTAACTCGAAATAAACTTGTTATATCATTAGATAATTTTACGAATGACAAATGTATTGTGATTATTAAGATATTGTATCGGAACTATTGAAATTACTTATATATTTATTGTTTTATTTATACAATTTTCTTTTTATTATTATTTCCCAAGGACGGGGTAAATAAATGAAATGATAAACCGTAAATTTTTGTAAAAGAAAGAGAGTATGCGTAAGCGGTACGCGTGTTGTGCATATTAAATATAATAGTTATATTTAAAATTGTTTTCCCTTACTTTGCAAATAACGAATTAACTAGAATTGGGACTCGATGACTACGTGTGAACGTGCACGTGTCGCACGGACTTTCTTCGGCTCGATTATTGCCGTTATTAAAGTACGTTGACAGGATCGATGGGGTGCCGCGTGATCTAATTAATTGATCATTGAGCAGGTAGTCAACATCCGAAGACGAATGTCGATGCTCAAGGAACTCAAAGCCGGTAATAGCGCTCCCTGTAGCTCTATTGCAATACAGAAAAATAAAATTTCGATCTCGATTTCGAGTATAATGGTACGGCGAGGGGCGGAGGGGTAAGGGATATAATCATTAATTTCTCGAAGTGAGCTCATTTCTACCGCGCTGGTTAACTATGTTTAATTTAGATCATCCTATAAAACGTACACTATGGCGAAGCATTCCTCTGAACACATGGCCTTATGCGTATCTTCCTTTGTTTTTACTCTTACTCGACATTCGGGTGCCCTCGCTTACCCGCCCCGCACGACCCCCCTCACCGCGACGACCAAGTGTTTATGCGCCGTCAGCGGCAGATCAAGTATACGCTACCACGGCTACGAATGCTTGCAGCAAGTATTTTCAATGCGAGGGTCGACGTATCCAGCGGTCGCCTCTTTGTGGATTTGAGGGGCGGAGTGAAGGGACTGAGGGTCGTGTGGGGTGGGGGCAACGCCAGATATATCTCGACGTGACTGGGCTTACGCCGTACATACAACCAAAGCTCTATTTTGAAGACGATAGCTGCACGTCGAAGGAGCGATGAGGGGCGCCGGGGGAGGGGGGGAAGGGAAGGAGGAGGAAAGTCTCGTATTCTACCCACTCAAATTTTCTTACTTAGAATTATCGGCTCCTCGTTTAGTTAGACTTGGGCGTTCTCAACGGCAACAGTGTCACGCGCGTTTGGTGAACCATTGTCGATTATCCGGACGACGAACGGTCGTACCTCACCTAGATGCCGCTCTCGGGACCTATTGAATCACGGTGATGAGCGTCCCCCGCCGCCGCGGCTACAGACTCGAGCTCCTCGACTGCGCGCGTTTTGCTCCGCCCCCTCCCCCTCTGCCCCGTGACCGGCCTCACCCGCAAGACCCGCGCCGCGAGCGCGGGCTCCGTTATCTCCTGGAACTCGAGCGGGAGATCGAGAGCCGACCCGTCGTCGAGCTGCCCCAACCCGTTGATTACGCCCGATCCCTGCGCGTCCTGGACGTCACGGCGACCGGGACGAACTTCCGACCCAGAAACTTGCCCAACCTCCGGGATCCCCGACGCGCTCGCGCTTGCGAACGCCTTGGCTATCCGGCATGGAGCATCGGGCCGGCTACCCTCCTCGAGAGCGAGACCGGTCTCTTGCTGGACGAGACCACCTGTCCCGTCTTGGTGGTCGACGTCACTCGGTGGCCGCAAACGAAGCGGGCCGGTCTCGAGCTCTGGCCCCACGAGCGGAACGCCGAGCGGGCGGTCGGCCACTTGGAGGGCCTCGAGGTCGAGACGATCGAGGGCTTCGACGCGGGCGGTGACGACCCGATGCTCGACCTCGGCTCCAGCGGCCTCTACGTCGAGTGCGTCGCTAGGATACGCAAAAGCGAGGGGATCAGCTTCCTCGAGTCCAAATGCGATCTGGCACCCGGAGTCCAATTTCTTCACCCCCCGCCGGCCTCGCCTGGCTGTGTCGACGTTATCGATCTGTCCAAGGATTTCGAGATCGAGCTCAGCGACGACGACGTCCTCGTCGAGGAGTCCGTCACGGAGGTCGTCGTACTCGATGACGAGGACGATGATATTCAACTCGTCGAGACCTGCAGAAACCCATTCGCCGTAACGGTGAAGGATCACGAGGGACAGAAGCATAAATCGACCTTGAACTTGGGAAGCACGAATCGTGCCGAGGACCGGTTACAGACAGACGATGACGATGACTCTTCGCTCGACGTGTTAATGGACGAGGTCGGTAGCAGCAGCAGCAGCAGCAGCTTGTCGACGACGTTGGACGTGGAGGAGATGGGCGACAACTTGGGTAGCCACGTTAGAGCATTGACGTCGGTGGGGCCGTACCACGGGAATGACGTTGCGCCTCGACAATCGGAATCGGCGGGGACGCCCTCATCACTTCCGCTGCAACCCGACGATATCTCGGATCGCGCAGTTTCGAAGGGGGAAGTGTACTCGGGGGCTACCGTAATTACAGGGGGGGAGAGAGGTGCGGTAAAGAAGTTTCCGCCGAGAAGAGGAACGGCAGACGAGGTTAAGCAGAGCAGGAAACGAGCCGAGGAGAGTAGTAGTAGTAGTAGTAGTAGTAGGTGCAGTAGTAGTAGTAGTAGTAGTAGGTGCAGCAGTAGCAGCAGCAGCAGCAGCAGCAGTAGCAGTAGTAGTAAAAAAGAGAAGCGGCCGGTGAAGAAAAAGCTGCTGGTCGTCGGCAGCGGTAGTAGGAACAGCGGTAGATCGGAGAATTGCCCCGACTTTCAACTTTTTATGAATTACATCAAGAGATACGATATTACGTGGTCTTGTATAAATTACTTCGTTAAAAACTTTCAAAGCCCGAGCATTTCGCAGCTTTTGCAAATCAGTCGTGGAGTCTTCTCGAACATCGCATTTGCACGGCATAGGTATTATTACTATTGCAGAGTTTAATTTCTTTTGTTTGTTTGTTTCGTTATGTTATGTTTTGTTTTCTTTGTTATACCATCTAGGCTCGAGCGGCCCGGCCCTTCACTCCCCTATTCCCCTGCCCGCTCTACCGGGGCCGAACCCTAATAGCCGATCCGGCCTCGCGCCTACCACGCCTTTATCCTCCTCCTTATCAGTGAAACTCACCCAGCTGAACAGCCGCTCTAAATAATTACAGTCATGTCGTGCCCATTCACGATACGGCCAATTTCCTCGAAATTTAATAAAACTCTTTAATTTTAAAGTACGTCGATCTCCCTTCCTCGCTCTTGATACGCAACCGAGAGCCTCGAATCATCTATTAACAAACATTGAAAATACGAAAGTCGATGTCTGCCTTTACAACAATAGAAATATAAATAACCCTAATTAATTAATTTATTTTACAATGCATTTCCTGCTATGGGGATAAATAATTTAGCCATTATAATTCATCGCCATCGGCTATTGTTTGTTGCTTCGATCCATCGCTTCCTTATGCATTTAAATGTACATTTAAAACATAAAAAGTATAAAGCTTTTTCTCGGAATACTTTATATCCTTATATCTTTTATATAACATTATTCATAGAATACATCAAACGGAAAGTGAACTTTTATCTTTGAACATTTATTTTCAATTATTATTAATAATCGAACATTTCTCTCTCTCTCTCTCTCTCTTTCTCTATTAAAAGCACACTATTTTTTTTTTTTTATTTTATAATATTCATATCATTTATATATATATATATATATATAACACAATCTTTTATTCGTAAATTTGTAATTTATATATAATAATAATAATAATAATAATTTTGATAAAAACATTTTTTAAATGATGAAAATATATACAAATGTACAAAATATTATTAAAAAAAATTATAATTTTTATAGTATACTATTCTTTTTTAAAAGTTAATTATTATTTTATTTTAATTCTACGAGTTTTTATAGTAATATACGTAACAATCTTTGTAGTGATATTTATCAAAATGAATATTTCAATTATTTTTGTTGATTTATATTCTGATATTTTTTATACATAAAATTTATATAATTAAAACTTTTATTTTTTTAATCTAGGTACAATCCAAGATACGAAAAGGAAAATGTTGTCGTTGAAGATGTAACAGAAACTAAAGGCTGTGATTTCGACAAAATACTTAGTACAAAATCTTCGCATTCCACTACAAATGACAATGAAAGATTAAATATAACTAAGGAATACTCGTTGAAGAAACCTATTAGTATAGAAAGTGATAATGCTTTGAATCAATGTTTATCCAAACCTGTGATAGAAAAGGCAGCTATAAGTAAAACTAAAGAGTTACAATTAAATGTAGTTGCACCCGATAGTACAGAAGAATCTTCAAGTATTGAACAAAAATTATCGACGATATCAAATAGTAATAACGAACTTAGTAATAGTGTGTTTCATCTTCAAAAAGTTAAGAAACGTAATTCTTTATCAGAAGCCGTTACTCAACGACATAAATGTGTAAAGCGATATCGTTCAAAATCAAGTGATTTATCAAGTAAAAAGAATTCCAAAAACATTTTGTCAATAAAATTGACGTTAATAAGGGATAAATCGAATCAAAAAAATTGGATTAATTTAGATAATGTAAAAGCAACTGCAATAGATTTAGATGAAACCAACTTAGATAGTGCTAACATTATAAGAAATGAACATGTTAATCAAACTGCAGAAGATACAAGTGTCCCTGCACAAGGCATGTTTAATTCAGCTATGGAAACCGAGAGTAAGAAAGTGCCTGAATTAGAAGAATGTAATGAATTCGAAAAGAGGTCAATTATTGTCAGGAGTAGGGATGCATTTGAAAACTGTTTGTCTCCTTATTTAAAAAATTTAGTCAAAAAAAGGAGTTCCAGTTTAACAGATACAACTCATGCATACGAATGCAATAACGTATCGAAACGTCGGAAATTTTCAGATAGCTCTACTATTGAAAATCGAGAAAAAAATATTAACAATCCTACACTTGATATACCTTCTTTAGATAATAATAATGTAGAAATTCAAGAGTCCCCATTATTAAATAAGTTCCCCAATGATTGTTCAAAGAAACCTTTGCCAAAGATGGATCCATGTATTTTAAATGATAATGTTTTAAATATTAATGAAAATAATACAAATGTATATGAAATCGAAAATGTTGGTGCAAGTAATACAACTTCCAGCTTATCCTTGCCATCAAATGAAATCGAATCAGCTTCTTCCTCATCTATTTCCAATTCCAATGAACCCAATGTAGACCCTAGTAAGACTGTCTCTTCAACATCTAGCAACATCGATGGGGACTTTTTGAATGAAAATTGTTCTGATCTTAATACAGACTGTGGTTTAAAAATAGTAGAATCTGAAATTATAACAAATAGCTTAATAGATTCCGATGATAAAGTTGAACTTGATCATAATTGTAATATTCATCATCATCATCAAACTTCAGAAAAATGTGATTATGTTGACAAAGAAAGTTCCAAGGATATTGTAATAGAAAGCAAAGAATCCTCAACAAATAAAAGCTTACAAGAAATAACTCCTGACACATTAAAAGAAAAAATAATAGTTCCGGAAGATGTTAGCAGCGAAGCTTCCACGACACAGATATCCGTAGAAGAAGAAATTATAACAAAAAATGTTGAATTAAAGCAGAGTCAATTAGAAATGGTTTCTGAAGAAAATCATTTAATGTTAAAATTCGAAGATTTTTGTAAAAATAATGACGATGATATTCAGAAATCAGAAGAAAGTATTACAAATACTAGAAAAATTAACGTAGATCACGTAGATAGTGATAAGAAGGACCTATTAAAAACAAATAATAATGACGAAGGCGTTTCGTCAAAGAATATCGTGGAAAATATTTCATCAAAGAGTTCGGAAATTATTAATTTAAATAACGATGACGAGGAATCATCCGATAAGAATACCTCTAGTATAAACTTGACCTTGGGTACGAGTAATGAAAGCGAAGGTCACAAAGAATTGGAGATGGATGTAGATGATAAAATTACAAGTGCAACGGAAAATCTATTGAAAACTAGTAGTAAGTCTTTAGAAAATGAGAAGACAACAGTAGATTCGAATGCAGTTCAAGTTAACGAGATCGAAAATCGCAGCAATACAAATTCTCCAGATAGTCAAGAAATGTGCGTAATTAACATTGCAGATTCCCCTTTAATTGGAGACCAAATCCTACCAGATAGTACCGGATTAGACGAGCATTTGGAAGGAGGAGACTTTGATTTTCTTCAATCCATTCAAAAGATTAAGCATAATTTAGATTCTGACGACGACTATAATGTGGATTCGGATTGCGACGTCGAAATGAACGACCAAGAAAGTATCGAATGTTCCATTAATATGGAAAATACGGAAGAGAATAGTATTTCGGTTAACAAGATACCGATTGCAAATATTGCTTCTAAAGCACAAATGCCATTGCAGGAAAATACTGTGGCGAAGACTTTTGAACCGAACGATAGTCAGAGGAGCAAAAATGTTCTTAAGATTGCTGCTAATTTTCACGAACCAGTCCAGTCCAAATCCAGTGGTACTCACTGTTTGAAAAAGTTACCGAGTTTTTATAACGAATGCATAACAAAAGTGGTGAATAAGAATTCGAAGATAATAAATGAAGTTACGAACATAAATATTTCTGATCTTAATTTGTACATTTCTGATGATATTGACGACAGTATAACCATTTTGGAGCAAAGTAAATTCAAGAAATATGTGAAGCAAGAGGTGGGCGCCAAGTCAAACGCTCCTGCTGATGATGTTACTGCTTTAAACGACAACGGACTCTTAGCTAATGGGGTGCGGCATCCGATTGGTAAAAGTGCTCGATCGGGAAGAGAAGTGATGCCAGAGAGAACGGAAATAGAAGATATGATTGTCTCGTTGTGCAAGCAATATGACGAGCAGCATGTTTTTAGTAATAATAGCCTTCAGGATAATTCGATTTTAGCTTTAAGCGAAATAGTATCATCGTCAAGTGAATCTTGCAAAAGTCCAACCATCTCAACGTCCCCTAGCAAATTAACGAATACAAATGAGCACGGGGCTTCGGCGTTGACTACTTCAGTAACAAATAAAACGCCCGCGTACGGATTAAGTAACCCTAGTAGTAATGATGCGGCTTCGACCGGTGAATTAGCTTCTTCTAATAATTCCAATGGCCAATCATCGATTCTAGGTCAAACGAGCGATAAGAAGTACAGGAATTTAAATAAGTCATTCAACAAAATGAATATTATGGTCGAAATACCGAAAACAAGCCTATCTATGGATAATGCGGCCAGTGTCGTCAAGCCAGCGGATGAAACATCGAATGCTTGTAAAAACGATGATTTACTGTCGGGTTCGAGGAAATCTTTGAAGGCATCATTGAGCGAGAGTCCAGTTGTTGGTAGCGGGAGGGAAAGTCGAACGTCCGTAATAAAATGTACAGAGGAGCTGAGCAAGAAATCGGCCCCGATCATTTTTGAAGTGTCGGTGCCGAGCATTCCAATGCCAGCGGAAAACGGCTACGATCTATTGAAAAACATAAACATTAACTTAGTCGACGAAATCGACGAAATAAAGGACACGAGCGTGATAGGTCGGGCTGCCCCCGCTGCCCCCGTTGCTGCTGCTACCACCACCACCACCACCACCACCAGCTTACCGGATAAGCCCTTCAAATTGCGTGACATAAACGAACTGCTCGAGAAGCCGGAGAACCTATCGACGAGCTCGTCGGCGAAGCCGACTTCTCCGAGGAAGCAGAAGAAGCACCCAGCGGCGGAGGCGTTCCTCTCGTCCCGTAACGCTCATTCGTCAAATACTCAGAATTCATTTGCCGAATTCACTTATAGCAACGTAGATAAGGACATAGCTGCGAGCAATTATAGCGATAAGTTCGTAGCTCTAAATAATTTAATCAATAACATTAATCCTACGTCGCATTATTCTCACCTGCAATCGATTTATTGCACCGCGGAGCAGCAAAATCAAAACACAAAACTGACCAGCAACGCGCCGAGCTCAATAATAGCCAATGTGGCTAAAAATATTTCCACTTGTAGCGGCGCGCAAGAATATTACAAACCAACGTGCAATGCTCTTCCATGCTGTTCTTCGTACACGTCGCCGAGAGCTAAGGTCGCCCCGGCGCATCAGCCGCGCGACAATCATTCGAAAAACGACTGTACCCCCTCTAAAAATAGTGGACGTCCACGTAGTCCACAGGCGAGCAGCGGGGCTCACGGTGCCGGTGCCAACGTCAACGTCAACGTTAACGGAGGCGGGAACCGCAAGGTTGTGTTGGCATCCACGATATACTCGAACTTTTATGCCCAAGACAATATTTTTACTCTGGACATGCCCCCGTATAAAACATTGGCCATACTGATACCGTACGTCGTTAAGATCCACGAAGGCCCCGAGACTATTAATAAAAAGATCCTCGAATACAAAAAAATGCTGTTGAACAAGCTCGTGCTCGAGCTGAAGTCACTCGACAAAATATCCATGCACAAGCGCAAGAAATACATAAATGCCCTATTGAACTTCGATACCCTGACGGAAAACACGTGGAGGTTCCAAATGATCATTATAACCGTAATACAATGCATATTTTCCTTGACCAATCTCACGACCAAGGCTAACTATCACAAGGTTATTCCAGCCGTGGTTAATTCAATAAACCCCGAGCCCTCCAAGCAAATCCTACCCACCCTGAATAGTATACTGAGGCTGTATTACCATTTCAAGCAAAAAGGAATAAATTGCGAGTATAGCGACAGGAGGCAGCCGCTGCTCTTGGAGCTCGAGTCGATGGGCGGTAAATATCAGCAGAGCGGCAGTTCGACGAAGACGACAATGACCGATCTCCAGAAGAAGGAGTTCCTCGTGCAGACGAAAATATACTTTAGGATAAATCGAATCCATTCGGTTCAGAACGGCGAGCGCAATTCTCGTAACGAATGTCAAAAGGCTTTATTAGACTGCGCCTCGTCCCAAGCACTTGCTCAACCGATTTGCCCGACCGAGAACAATTCGAGCGCTCAACTCGTTAACAACAATAGGTATTGAATAATAATTAAATATATACTATATATGTTTTAACCTTTGGCATTGAATGAATACGATTTATTATTAAATGATCTCGCATACGTGAATACATTTAATTCGTAACGAATGTTTCCTGTTTTTTTACCTTTTTTTTTTTTTTACTTTTTCTTTTTTTTTTATTTATTTATTTATTTATTTTTTTTTTTTTTATAGTTTGCAGGATTCTTCGCTCGCGAAAGACGGCGGCGCACAAGCTTCGTCAGCAACGAATACCATGGCCGATGAAGCGGACAAGAGCGGACTTAACGATTCCTTAACGTCTACCAACAGCAACTCCGTCGCATCTTTATCGAGCGACGAAGCCAGCTGCCTCGATAATAAGGATACCGACAGGATAGCCGATAACGAAATCCTTTCGAAAGGCAAAGAGTACAATATTAGTCATCTATGTTTAAGATGTAAAAAGCTCAGTCAAATTGTATGTTCCAATTGTAAAATTGCCACCTATTGTTCGCGCGATTGTCAACAAATCCATTGGAAAGAAAAGCATTATACGACGTGTAAAACAATATAAATATTATTTAAATCTGTAAATATTATACATTATATTTACTGTAACTCAAGTATTATAACTGAAGTTTGTGCGCCATAAATGAACATATACTTCTGTTACGGTATTCATTGTTGATTTTTTTTTTTTCTTTTGTTTTGATAATATAATATATATATATATAACGAAGTATTACAGCCTTTTTTTTGTAAAGCATGTAGTTAAAAAATGTAACGATTGTAGTAGATTTTCTGAAAAAGGCACACGATCATGTTTTTTGTAAGGCTAAATAATAAAGTAATGTTATAGACAATATAATTTTATTCACAATTAGCATTTAAATTACTTTATATATATATATATATATATATATATATATATATATAATATAATTTTTTGTTAAATTATTTACTTTTTTAAAGGTATAGGATTTTAATCTGTAAACGCTTCGTTTTTAAATAAAGAATTTTATTTTACCGACTGTATACTTTTCAATAATCTTTAATATTCGTTTAGTTTCACAAATATCATACAACAAATAATTTATAATAATGACACTATTTAATAATGTTAGAGCTTGTAATAATTGCTAGTTACAATTCTTAGACTTCGTTTTAATCTTCATATCCATCAGGCAGCGCGTTTACTTTCTTATTGTAGAAAAGAGTTTTCTTCCCATCGCCCCAAGGGAATGGCTAGAATTTTATTAAATTTACTTAATAAATATTACAATGAAATTCTGCTAATTAAAAACATTATATTATTTTACCGATCTGTGTATTCTCAGGTATTCGTAGTCTACAAATTCTGGACGTTCGGGTTCGTGTTCATTAAGATATACGTTGATAGATCCGAGTGTAATCGCAACGGGTACTACGAACAAGGTCATTTTTTTCCAAAAATCAACGGCTTTCGCTGTAAAAAAATATATATACGTATATATATATATATATTTCAATGCTGTAAATTTTATGTAAGATATGCCGAGTCTTGCATTCCTTAAATTACACATAATTTTTGCACATTGAAATAGGAATACATTCAGGGGTCAAGAATTTTTATCTTTTATATTTCCCTACTGAAATACGTAATATCGATAAAGATTTAACAGCCGTATCAGAAAGTTACAACTTTTATCTTAGTTTTCACCCTCGATGCGTAAGGAAAGAATTAAAAAAGAAAAAGAAAAAGCATTGGTATCGATGTGATTTTTTTACTGAAAAGCAATGATTTGAAGGGGACGGCTACTGTTGGATTTAACAGTACCCGAGTCGGAAAAAAATTTGAAGGGAAGCTAAGTATCTTATTTCGTGGGAAGCGGTATTGAATTCAGCCGTGAAAAGGAGGAGTAATGTCAGCTGCTGCTGCTGTTGCTGCTGCTGCTGCTGCTGCTGCTGCTGCTGCTGCTGCTGCTGACCTCGCAAGTCTAGTGAGGGGTAAAAGTATTACGAACCAAATGAAATCTACGCCCTAGGGAGTGCGGATGGTCAATGAATGACTAAGCTCGTTCATTGTATTTCCCAATACCGTACGGTTGAGATACCTTTACTTCAGTTTACGTTTAACGGAATTATTTTAAAAAATTTGTTTTGTCACTCTATACAATTAATACGAGCAAAGCCCTGGTGGGATATTCCTTATAAATATTATACTCCCGGACCATATTTACTTGCAAACAAAATAAATAAGGAAAATCGTTACGATCATTTTGAATGTGTGTCTTTACCAGACCTGCGATCCTCCCAAGTGATATAGTTGCACAGAACTATTGTACTACCGATCTATCTGTCCGAGTCGAGTGATGTTATTTTACTATCTTGAAAAAATTGGAATAAAACATTTTATTAGAAGTCTTATGGGATTAACGACAATTCTCAAAAGTAAGAGAGAACTTTATATACGAAATACGTTATCTACGAAAATCATCAAGCGCTTGCGTGATTCTTTTCATTGCCGTGCTTACGACATTTTATAAATAGTACAGATATTTTATTACCGTGGAGCTATAAATTCTTTGTAAAAGAACGCATTGTCAATACATACGATCGAGACTAACTTCTTAAGACTTGGAGCATTACAATAGTTAATTCAGGCGAAAGTACTTAATTAAAATTATTCGAGTAACGCCGAGTAATGCCAAGTAGCCGAGACAATAGAACTGATTGTGTAAGGATCAAAGGGTTAATAGACGAAAAAATAAATCATCGGACCGATATATGTTTAATGGGTAGATAACTTTGTTCAATTCCTACTTAATATACACTGACATTTTTTAAAAATTAACTCCGTAATATTCAATATAATAAACTTTTATTCAACTCTTCTCTATAAGACTCAAATTAAATTTATCGCATTTATGGCTCATTTGATCTGTATTTCTAGTTTTGTCTCACATAGTCTTAATAAAGAAGCCCAAGGCAAATCTGAACGTTATTAATAGCTTTATCCTTGAATTTAAGTTTTTGAATATAAGTAGTATAAAATAATCAATTTCTTATTTCAAAGCAAAAAATTTAAGCTTAACAAACACATTTTTTTCTTATTGATATACGGTACTTATCATTTTTATCAAACGAACTATGTTCATTTTTATTAAAATTTACAAGTTTGTTCAAAACGCTTTTTTTAAATAAAAATTTAATTTATTAAAAAATATTGCAAAAAGTCTTTTAAAAGATATTCTAATTTTACAGTTTTCAAATAGTATAACGTTTGAAAAATTTAATAAAATTAAAATTTCTCAAGATTGAAAATTTAGGTTTGACAAGTAAATTATAATTGTCGAATTTGCATAATAATATGAATGTCATTCAGATTCTTTTATTTCAGCTAACCAATTTAAAAATAAAATGGTTCATTTCAGTCAAACTAAGTTATAATATAATAAAATTAATTTTTAAAAGAATTTAATGTATTATGAATAATCATGTCTGGCTCAGGTAATTTTACTTTAATATAAAAAAATTCAAAAGAATTTAATTAATAAATACAATATCGAATCAAATGATTTTCCTACAATTAGATTTCTATGCTAATGCAGATACAATTGTAATACTTTATTTAAATACAGTTTATTATTAATCAATGTTGTTTGAAAGAAGAGGAAGTTTTTACTTAAGCTTAATCTATATTCATTTATATTTAAATAAAAGAATACATGCAAATACAATCAAAAAAATTTGAAATTTATACTGTAAATATTTTTACATATTAATATGGAATACTTGTTATTCGTGTATTAAAAATACATTTATAGAGTAAAAAATTGGTGTAGTAATAATGTTTTAACAGTTTAATTGTTATATTTAAAATTTATCTTACTTGGTAAATTTGAAGTACGTGTCAATCTATGAACTCGTTATATAATTACAGGAATTGATAAAACATAACACAAATGTTTATTAATTTCGTATAAGGCACAATATAAAATTTTATATCAATTATCACCAAGTATACAATAAAAAAAAAAAAAAAATAAAAAAAAATATGTGGAATAATTTGAGTTTAGTTAAAAAGAAAAAAAGATTTAACAATTATGTTTCAATGGTATTCATTCTATTATTAAAAAGAAAATTATATAGTTTTTCTATAAGATGTAAATTTATTTACCATCTTCTGCAGGGGCATTGGAATAATTTCTGTACAAAATCCTTTTTACAGCAGTTTGACTAAATAATTTTATAGCAGCCATGTTTACTTGTCTGCCTTGAAGCTTGTAGCACAAGTTAGTGAGATTGCTTAGATCATGACGTTCGACGCAGGTTGGCCAATCACTGTATATTGACAGTTTTTAGTGACAATTCTTATTTTTTTCCTCATACCTCTTCTTCGATATTTTATTTCAAACATATTTTATGTTGCTTCGCACAAACCGAATTCGTAAATTAATTCGTACTTTTCCGAAAATCTCTAACTAACACATCGCTAATAAAAAAATCTAAATTAGCGATACTCTATCAATTTTAAATTTAAAGACATTTATTCTTTTATATATAAGTTTCAGATGTGTCCAATTTAAAATACTAGAACCTATTTTTTTTTTTTTTTTATTTTTTTTTTATAATTTATAACATAAACATTCTAAAAGAGTAGGTTTTGAAATGGAAATAACTATTAACTACATTTTAATACTGTACAATAATCAAATAATTGAAGAATAAAAAGACTTTAAAACCTTAAATCTAAGCAGTAGGAATCGTGCTCTCTTACTTTCAAATCAGAGGTCACTTTTTTAGAAAATGTAATCCAAAACCTAATTATAAGCATTAATTTTAATTAAATCACGAAAAACGTGCCCAATCTTAAAATCAATTAAATCCTATTTCATGAAAATAGGCTTCTGAGACAAAATGAAAATTAAATTAAAAATAAATAAAGTAAATTTTTGATTGGAGAAATCGTCATAAAATTCAAGTAAGGGAAATACGGCGAACGTATAGAAAGGGTCAATATCAATTTACCCCAGGCTCGGAAAATCTTTTAAAATGTGACTGCAATAAAACAAGAACATTACTATGCTCCCTTATCATTGCTTCAATGAATTAATATTTCCGAACATACTAAGTTGACTAATGCTACCTGAAACTTGAGGGATCGAGATTCTGAGAAAGTGTTTTTCTCTACGATACATCTGGGAAAAATTCACTTTCGTATCGTCTTCCACTTTCACCTCGAAGAGTTCGCTCTTATACGCTCTCACAAAGTTGATTCTTCGCGAAAATTTAATGACCCATGTCTCTTCTTCTTAAAGAAAAAGAAGGCCTCTTTGCTTCTTGCTGGGAGATTTTAGTTATGGATAGTTATTTCAGAATAATTTTCGTACGGATAATCTTGTGAGAGAGGCAGGAATCTCCAAATAAATCCTATTACTTAATATTTAAATAAGTAATAATTATAGATATTACTATTAAAAGCCAGCTACTTAGTAGTTTAGAATAATGACAATGTCGATACTACTCAATCATTTCTACTTAATTCTCTTTTATTTGATACTTAATACATTATTGATAGAAAGAAATAATGTTTAAGGAATCAAATAAAGTAAAGAATAGTATAAAACAGATAGAAAAGTATTACTCAGTTAAAACAAAACATATTAATGATTATTAAGATAAAGAACAATGAGCTAAGAAATATAAATTTAAAGAAAAATATTTTATTTAACTAAATATGATATATGTTAAAAAGTTTTAATGTAAATGAAAAAAAAAGAATGAAGCATTAAAGTTATTAACGTACATCGAAGCAAAATAAAAAGCGTTTTAAGTAATAGCGGAATTTTAAAATAAGACATTATACTATTATTTTATAAATAATTGTCATTATATAAATATTAACAACAATCAGACTGGTGAGCGAATCTTAGTCTCAAATAATATTTTTAGTAAAAAAAGAGACTTTTCTTAGAAAGATTTCTACTTGGAAAAATCTCTCTCAAAGTGGCACTTTCCAACGAGATAGAATTGGACTTACTATTAATATTTAATATCATCCTATCAACAGATGCTGTTGTGGTCGTCATTTTTCCTTGCCCATACAACTTCTTAAATATTAAAATAACAAGTCAGCTAGGACTGTCCAAAGCCTTATCTTAATAGGACATACTAGAGATGCGTTCCCTCTCGAATAGTCACGCCTGCATATTTAGCTACAAAGCAAACCTTATCGAAAAACGTTGTCTCAACCTATCAGAATAAATTTCCATCATATATTTAGAGTAATGGTATTAGTAATAGTAATAGTTATTATATTTATAGTTATAGTTACAACAAAAACTTGTTAGAGAAATAGAGATGAGAACTGTGTAAAATTAATTATAATGCTATGATGTTACATATATATTACTGTTCTACAATATCCCTTATTTGCTATGTTTTAAATATAGTTTCTAAACATTCTTTGTATTTAACAAGGTTTAGTAAATTTTAAATTCCCCGATAGGTAAAATCCAAGGTATGCCCGAAAGAAAAAATTCACTTATCGTTACTTGAATTCAAAACAATCGACCACAATTGTCCTCGCTAAAAACATAAAAGGAACAAATACCCTTAGATTGACTCGGAAGTAAGTATAAGATGCATGCAAGACGGAATAGTCTCCGCAAACAAACTAAAGAAAAAGTACAATAAAGCCCTACTGGTGACCGGTTCTAATAATACAAAATAACAGAATCCTTCAAATGAAAAAAATACCTTTGATTGAACCTGTAGCTTAATAATGGGATTGAATCTGCTATTGAATAAAACTAAGATTGATCTATAAGTAGACATTAAAAATTAATAAAATTAGCAACAACAATTGATACACGATATATTTGTAATAACATCACGAAAGTCCGTTAACAAAGAGCCCTTTCGATTTTACTATATCGTAAGAAATAAACTTCCATCGTACGAATCAGGGTTTAGCAAAACTTCTGATATAAAAACAAAGACAAATCTAAAAGCCGCTGTTCCTAAACAATTTAGTTGAAACAATACCTAAAAGACATTGGGATGAAAGGAGCACGAACCTATCCGTACCCGGAAATCCTTGCAAATATGAAACAATGTTAGGTAATTAAAAAGAATTTTTATAGTATGCGTGGAAATTTCCTTGGGCTGTTATAGCATAATTATAAATTTCAGGACAGTTGAGTATTTTTAGTGACTCGACTTTATAATAATACTAATCACAGTGAGAGTCCGTTAAGGGTGGTCAGTATCACCCTTACCGACAGAGTAAATAATTTTGAAATATATAATGTTTTCGAATAAATCTTTAATATTTCCAAGCACCGATGAGCTGTTTTAGGATCATTTCATATTTATCGCTTATTGGCACTGAGCATGTGTTATTTAGAATCTAGTTATTTTTCGACGATTGCCATTAACGGTTACTAGATCAGAGAAGAGTTTATCAACTTGATATTTTTTAGTCAATGGTTTTTAAAACGTAGCTAGAGGTTAACTTTTAACTTTCTTTCCGGTTGTTTAACGCAGTGCGTGCGTAAGTCATAATTACATGTATTTTATATTATTAATTTTTTAACACGTCATTTTTATGCACCGGTTATATATATACGTAATAAATTCATAGATTTTATTAAATTTTAGATTCTAAAAATGGAGAACGACGCTGGTGAATTCGTTGACCTGTACTGCCCGAGGAAATGGTAACACGTGCTTTTTCATTCGTATTGTTATACTTTTTTGTAATTTAAAGACCAACAATCGAACGGAATCGATGCTTTGAATATAACGCTTATGTAGAACTTGAACATTTCTAAGTTATTTTATTTATTTACTGTTTTTTAAAGATATTACGCTTAAGGTTATGTGCGCTGTATTTACATGTGATTCGATAATACTCGAGAAATTTTTTTAAATATACCTAAAATCATTTACAGTTCTGCAAGTAACCGAATCATACACGCTAAGGATCATGCATCTATTCAAATAACATTGGCTGATATTGACCCAACAACAGGGAGAATGTTAGATACCTACACAATGTATGCAATTTGTGGTGCGATACGTCGAATGGTATGCTATTAACATAATTAATACCATATTGTTGTTTACCTAATTAGCTGTTATTACATACATGGATATCTGATTTTATCTTTAATGCATGTACAAATATACTTTTAATGTTTAGTAAAGTAGCAGATTACTTTTTTATAATTATAAAAATAAAATTTTACAATTTGTTAACATATTTACGATATATACATATTTATATATTCTATTATTTAATTCAATATTCATTAAAGATATAATTTAGTTTTTGTAAGTTTGTTGGTGTATATTTAATAGGAATTTAAATTGAAAATTATATTATAATAATATTTAATAATTATATAAAAAAATGAATTTATCTTTTATTATTTTTATTTTCTTTTATAGGGTGAATCTGATGATTGTATTGTTCGTCTTGCAAAGAAGGATGGTATCTTGGCAAGAAATTTTTAATGTAAAAAAAAATAAAAATTTTTTGAAAGCTCTTTATATATTTTACTGTTTACTCACCTACACTTCACCAATAATTCTTATTTACAATTTAAATTATATAAACATTTGTAAAACAATGTATATAATTCATCATATATCGTATTTCAAATTTTGAAATTTGAAATATTAAAAATAATATAAATAAATTTTTCTTGTATACTTTGTAATTAATGTCGAGAATTGAATTCAGAATTATAATTATTTAAAAAAAAAGAAATATATTAAGTAAAAATACGTTTAAAGTGTATACGTATATATATATATATATATATATATATATATATATATATAATGTATTAAGTTAAAACATTAAAATACTATGGTAAATATGTATACTGTTTTACGTACTACACGTGCTTCCATCTTCGTTTATAACCTTGCTTATAAATATTACGGTTTAGTTCGAATTAAAGATCGAATAATGAGTAATTTTAAATATTTTAAATAAATTGCGATTGTTGTTTAATTAATTGATAAGGTTAGTAAATAATAATAATATTAATTTAATTAAAATTTTTATAGTAAACATTGCGTATCGTTACTCCTATTAATAACTGACGTTTTCGTAAAGAAATTTTATGATTATTTTAATTGTATTCTATTTCCTATGAAAATTCTAATACTATATAATATAAGATCTTATACATTATTGTAAGGTGATAGATGATAGAAAGAATTAAACATATTGATTGATAAAATAGACATTAGAATCTATCTTAAGTAATCATATATCATGTACAGTAATGATTGATAAGTATGATTTATATTATTTTTTATACGAATTGACTTTTAAAATAAATAAAATGTGATATTTTATTGAACATAAATAATTATTGTTTTATTATAAATTTAAAGATTCCTGGATAATTTATTCAATTAAAAACCATAAAGAAGCAATCATGATTAAATATCAAACAGGGATGAAAATAACACCTAAGCATCTGGATCCAAAAAATCTTACATTTTCGGTTTTTACTGCAAATGACATTAGAAATTTAAGTGTAAAAAAAATTGTCATTCCTGATTCCTTCAATACTATTGGACATCCTGTAATTGGAGGATTATACGATCCTTACTTAGGTAATAAAATATACATTAGAATTAGAAGTACATTAGAAGTAGATATATAATAGAAGATTAAAATTTTTTTAATAAATACATGTAAAATTATTATTATTTTTTGTTTCAATTGCAGGTCCATCATTTGATTTCTCAGATACTTGTAGAACATGTGGTGGTTCTATTTCTACATGCCCTGGGCATTTTGGTCATATAGAGTTGCCAATACCCGTTGTTAATCCATTATTTTATAAATCGTTGAAAACTATATTAAGTCTATCTTGTTTAAATTGTTTTACATTTCAAATTTCTCCTTGTGCCAAGTTGTTATTATCGGCTAAATTGAAGCTTGTGCACGATGGTCTATTTACTGCTATCGAAGGACTGGACCAAGAAGTTACATTAGCTGTGTCAGATTTGAATAATATAGAAAGTGCAGACATTGTATGTATTCAAGAACTTATTGATAATTACATTAAAAATGTATATAAGGAAGAAAAATTCAGAATAAATAATCCTTCAAATGATCTGCTTTTTTCTACAAAAAATACTAATGTACAATGGCATAGCTGTATAAGTAATTTTTTAAAGCAGCATAATATCAAAAGAATTTGTATTAATTGTCAATGTGTAATTCCAAAAATTACTAGCTTAAAAAATAAATTAATGACTACAAGATTACAACAGCATGCAAATGATAGTTCAAGTCGTGCCATTCAGAAAACAGAAACTGTCATTGTAATGCCTGACCAATCGAAACAGTATTTGCGAAAATTATGGGAAAATGAAAGTGAAACTTTGACGGCTTTGATTTCGTGCTTAAAAAATTTGAATATAGAGTATCCTACGGATATATTTTTTTTTGAAGTGATTCCAGTTGTGCCCCCAATAGTCAGACCAGTAAATATGTTAAACGAACAGCTTATCGAACATCCACAAAGTCAAGTTTATAAAGCAATCATTACAAATTGTCTCATCCTGAGAAATATTATTCAAGCCATTCAAGATGGTGGCCCAAGTAAGCTTCCAGATGCAGGAAAAATTGTATACAATAATACAAAAGGTGAATCTGCTGTTGAAAAGTTGCATTTTTCCTGGCAAGAATTGCAGACAAACGTGGACCACTTGATAGATCGTGATATGAACAAGACGTCAGATTCCGCTGTCTGCCAAGGACTGAGACAAGTTATCGAGAAGAAGGAAGGTGTAATTCGTATGCACATGATGGGCAAAAGAGTAAATTATGCAGCTAGATCGGTCATAACACCGGATCCGTACTTAAACATAGACGAAATTGGTATCCCGGAGGTATTCGCTACAAAGCTTACGTATCCCGTTCCAGTGACACCCTGGAACGTTTCTGAAATAAGGCAGTTGATCTTAAACGGTCCCAATGTACATCCTGGAGCTGTAATGATCGAAGGCGAAGACGGTCTAATAAAACGCTTAAGTCCTGACAATTACTTATACAGGGAAGCCATTGCCAAGCGGCTCCTTACCATGACCGAGAAGGCAAACAAGTTTTTTCACGGTATCAAAATAGTCCATCGGCATCTTCAGAACGGCGACATGCTGCTGCTCAATCGGCAACCAACTCTCCACAAGCCGAGTATTATGGCGCACAAAGCCCGTATACTCAAAGGGGAAAAGACTTTGCGTCTTCATTATGCAAACTGTAAGGCCTACAATGCTGATTTCGACGGTGACGAAATGAACGCCCATTTCCCACAAAATGAATTAGCCCGCTCCGAAGGGCAGTGCATCGCCAGCGTCGTGCACCAATACTTAGTACCGAAAGACGGGACACCCTTAAGTGGCCTGATCCAAGATCACGTTATAGGCGGTGTCAAACTAACTCTTCGTGGGACATTTTTTAATAAAGACGATTACATGCAACTCGTCTTCTCGGCCCTTTCCATGATCCAGGGTAATATAATATTGCTGACCCCGGCTATAATAAAGCCCGTGCCCATGTGGTCCGGGAAGCAGGTCGTCTCGACCATTATTATAAATATAATACCGCGAAACAAGTCGCTTATTAATCTGACTGGGAGCGCTAAAATAGGAGCCCACGAATGGCAGGTGAAGACCCCGAGACCCTGGAGATGCGGCACGGCCTTTGATAATAACAATAACATGTCCGAGACCGAAGTCATTATTCGCAACGGAGAATTACATTGCGGTGTCTTGGATAAAAAACATTACGGAGCCACTCCCTTCGGTCTCATCCACTGCGTGTTCGAATTGTACGGCGGACCGACGTCGAGTAAATTGCTGAGCGCCTTCGGAAAAGTATTCCAGGCGTATCTACAAATCGACGGTTTCACATTAGGCATCGAGGATATCCTGGTCAAGGCGAAAGCCGACATTAAGCGCACCGCAATTATACGGGAGTGTCGACAAATCGGGGAAAATATTCACAGGTCAGGCAGACCTTTTTAATCATATCCTATAATTAATTCTTTATTAGTAGTGGCTATAAGCGCTTTTGGCCTGGAAATTAATAATTAACCTACGCTTTATCGACTTATTTTCAGGTCGATTTTGGAAATTCCAGACAACGTGCCCATGGATGAGGTGGCTCAGCACATGGAGGAGGAGTACGCCCGGAACCCGAAATTCCAATCCCAAGTCGACAGGAAGTACAAAGCAGCGCTCGACGAGTACACGAACAAAATTAACAAGTCATGCCTACCCAACAGCCTGATAAAAACTTTTCCTGAAAACAACCTTCAGCTTATGGTGCAATCGGGAGCGAAAGGCTCCACGGTCAATACTATGCAGATATCGTGTTTATTGGGTCAAATCGAATTGGAGGGAAAGAGACCGCCTCTTATGATAAGTGGCAAGAGTTTGCCGAGCTTCCGGGCTTACGATCCAGCACCGAGGGCGGGAGGCTTCATCGACGGCAGATTCCTCACGGGGCTTCAACCTCAAGAATTTTTCTTCCATTGTATGGCTGGGCGCGAAGGTCTTATCGATACGGCTGTCAAAACCAGTAGATCCGGATATCTTCAGAGGTAAGCGATATTCGCAAAATGTTTCGCGCTCTCTCTCCCCCCCCCTCTCTCTCTCTCTAATTCAAAGCGATCAAACGGTGTGTATTGCTTGTTACGTTGTTACTTTGGAATTTGTTTATTCTCGTTATTAATATAAATAAGTTGAATGAAAAAAGGTAAAAATATGTTTTTGCTCTTAAGTAGTTTATTTAACACGAGAAATTAGTGCTAGAAATGAGAATGAATTGTCTTTTGGAAGGAATATTTAAGAAAATTTGTGTCTAAGCCAACGGAGCGCAACGCGAACGGGAACGAAAGATGGGAAATAAAATGAATCTATCCCTTGGTCCGCCTCGATCGTTCAACGGCAATGAATTGCGGCAACGTTACGTTTCCGTATAGCGGAACGGCTCTCGTACTCGAGCAGTGCTCTTATTACATTCTGCGGTCCGCGCGCTTCCGACCTTTTGCACCCTAACACCCTAAATACAAAAAAAGAAAGAAAAAAAAATAATAATAAAAATAAATGTATGTACGCGGCCGCGTGCGTGCTCGTAGATGTCTGATTAAGCACTTGGAGGGGCTGACGATAAACTACGACGCGACGGTAAGGGACTCGGACGGCTGCCTCATCCAGTTCTATTACGGCGAGGATGGCCTGGACATTCCCAAGTCGCGCTTCCTCACCGAGCAGCAATTCGGGTTCCTCATTGAAAACAAGAATGCCGTAGCGGAGGAGGACGTGATGAACCGCCTGAGGGGATCCGTGGACGGGCGGATGCTGCACAAGGACTTGAAGAGGATGCGCAAGTGGATTAAGAGAAACGGCGATCCGCTGGCGAAGCGGCGACTCAGCGAGTTCTCGAGGTTCTCCGCGGATAATTGGAATCCGAGCAGCGTCAAGAACAAAATTATCGAGCCCCACTGCGGGAGGAGCAAGGCCTCCCTTTCCCTAATGAAGAAGTGGATACGCGCCAGCGAGGAAACCAAGAAATTCTACAAGAGTCTTTGCACCAGCTGTCCGGAACCAATGATCGGCAAGTACAGGCAGGACTTGACCTTCGGTGTCATGTCCGAGAAGCTCGAGCATCTCCTCGACAGCTACATGAGCAAAGCCAAATTCACAACGAGCCTGGGGAAGGATGAGCTCAGGGACGTCCTCTGCGCCAAGGTTTTGAATACCTTCTGCCCACCCGGCGAACCAGTCGGTCTTTTAGGTAACTATAATCTACGAGCATCAGTACGAGCATTATTTAGTAAATAATAATTTGCGCGACAATGATAATATTACGTAGAAAAAACCTACAAAAAAAAACAAAAAAAAGAAAAAACAAAAGGAACCTCGTTTTCTTTTTTTTTTTTTAAATAAAAAAGCTCTTGATTGCCCTTAAACAGCGGCGCAATCGATCGGCGAGCCGTCGACCCAGATGACGCTCAACACCTTCCACTTCGCCGGACGTGGTGACATGAACGTGACCCTCGGTATCCCCCGACTTCGTGAAATCTTGATGATGGCCTCGAAAAGTATAAAGACCCCGAGCATGGAGATCCCGTTCAAGAAGGACATAGCGAACCTCGAGCTCGAGTCGATGAATGTACGCCTCAGGTTGACGAAATGTCACGCGGCCGACATCCTCAAACAGATCCAGTTAAGCAAGCGGCTCGTACATCGTAACTGTCACATGATCGAATATACGATTCACATGGAGTACCTGCCTTACAAGTACTACAAGCACGAGTTCTGCATCAAACAGCAGGAGGCGATCGCCAAGACCGAGACCTTATTTTTCAAAGAGATGTTCAAGCAGATAAAACGGGTAATAAAGAAGACCAGCATCGCCATGTTCTTCCACGAGGAGAAGAAGCAGAAGAAAACGGAGGATCTGAAGCTCGACGAGGATGAGGAGGAGGGGACGGGGACGGCCGAGAAGGATTCTAAATTCGGCAAGCGGTTCGATCTCGGGGAGATGCACCAGTCTTCGGACGAGGAGGAGCTCGACGAGGACGCGGACGCGACTATCTCCAGGTCGGTCGCGCGCCACCAGGAGAACCGGGAGTACGAGGACCCGGAGGACGGCGAGGAGGAGCCAGAAGAGGCCCCGGACGACAATCCCCCAGAAACGGCAAAGCCTCTCGTTGACGGTCGTGACGTTGAGCGGGACGAGGACGGCGAAGAGGATGCCGCCATGGATTGCCGTACAGTCGAGGAGATGGAGTACGAGCAGAGGAAGGCATGCGTCATGCAAACTTACGTAAACGCGACCAATTACGATTACGATACGAAAAATTACCAATGGTGCACGTTCACGTTCGAGGTAAGCATTGAGAGTATTCACGCAATTTCTTTTCACTCATTATTGTATAATTTTTATTACTTTATTATCATTGAACTTCTGTCTTCTATTTATAAAGAAGAATTACAAAGCGGCAGAGCGGAACAGGCTAAACTTTCGATAATAAAATAGTTGTAAAACGTAGCGATGATCGAACGTACAATTTATTTTATATTGCAACCATGAGAGTGTTCGAACATTTCTTTATAAATTAAATAAAATTTTATATTGTACGCTTTTATTTTGTTTTATATTTGTTACAAGTAATTATAAGAGAAACGCAAAGATGTTAAGTAATGTAATTTTTCTTATTATTTATATATTCCAGGTACCCATTCAAATGTCCAAGTTCGATATACCAATGATACTTCGTAATGTTGCGAAAAAGGTAGTTTTCTGGGAAACACCCGATATTAAGAAAGCATTCACATTTAAAAATACAAACGAAGAAGAAATTTTAAAAACGGACGGTATTAACATTGTGGTAAGATAATTTTTTTTTGTTTTTTTTTTCTTTTCCTTTTTTTACAAGAGAACGAACAATTAATTATAACGAGTTTTACGAATATTTCTGATGAAATTTATAATTTACAATTGCAGGAAATGTTCAAATACGATAAAATTTTGGACTTATGTCGATTGTACACAAATGACATTTATGCTGTATCGCAAACCTACGGTATCGAGGCCGCATACAGAGTTATAATTAAGGAAGTCAAAGACGTATTTAAAATGTATGGAATTACGGTAGATACAAGACATTTATCATTGATAGCTGATTATATGACATTTGAAGGCACGTTCCAACCCCTTAGTCGTAAGGGTATGGAAGATTCGACTTCACCGCTTCAACAAATGAGTTTTGAAAGCTCCTTGACTTTCTTAAAAAATGCTACCCTACAAGGTTTAATTATTTTTTAAAATAATAATACAAAATCATATTTAAATGTTCAATGTAATTAAAAAACATTCTCTTTTATTTTCAGGTAAACAAGATCATTTGTCTTCGCCATCTAGTCGATTGATGTTAGGCCAACCTTGTAAATCTGGTACTGGCTCCTTTTCATTATTAGTAGATATTAAACAACAAATAAATCAATTTCATTCCAAACAAGTATCTATTGTGACTTAGTGGCTACTGGACATTAATTTTCTTGTACATTTTAACACACTTTTAAGTCTGTTTTATAAATAAGTATAAAAGAATGATAAAATAAATGTGTATATATTTTAAGATTTTTACTGTACAATAATTTTTATTTTTTGTATACAAAATAAAATAATATACTATTTTGAATTCATCAGGATCAACACTGGTAAGTCAAATTTTTTTTTTTTCTTTTTAAATAGTAAATAGTATTAATTGTCAGTTTCAATAATTTCACTAACATGAGTATGTCTTATTTAAAAAATGTATATAACAAATTGAATAAAAATATATGCAAAATATGCCATATTTAAATTAAGTTTGCTTTTGCTCTTTAGCAAACGTACAATTTTTTAAGTGCATAAAATTTTTTGTTTGTATAATATGATTGTATATAGTTAACACATTTTATATTCATGATTTACATTCCAATATCATTTCTTCAACTTTTTTAATATTACCTCCAGAAAACTTCTTAAGCTGTAATGGAAAATAAAGATAACATTAATATTTTAATTTATAAAACGTGTTACAATTAAATAATGATTAAACTAATATTTTTAATTAACTTATTTTATATATAAAAAAATTATCGGGATGTATATATTTTATTTAAAATATATTTATAAATTTTGAGTATGTAATTGTAAATGTATCAATGCTTACTCTGGATATTGATTTAATTTTTTTATTTTAAAATCCAATAGATAATAAACTACATTAAACCAATGTATAATTAATGAAATCTATTTTTATTGAAAATTCTATATTTCGATTTTAACAGTAAAGTTTTTAATTTTATTTTGAACTAAACTTTTTTTAATTTAAAGTAATAATTTACTTCAATAACTTTATGAAATGAATAATAGATCTTTAATAAAAAAATTAAATAACACTGTTGCTGCTTTTTTTTAAGGGAATAAAATGCTCGAAAATACTTACTGCTACACCATTTTTGAAAATGATAAATGTTGGTAAACTAGCAATATCGAATTCTTCTGCAATCTCACTCTCACTATCTATATCAATCTTCAAAAACAAGATATCTGTGTTTTCCTATAAAACATACAATACATCAACATAACATATTATATGATTTATATATCATTTAATATCAGATATAATGCATGGATAATTAATTGTAAAATTAAAGGAAGTTTTAAAATTACTTTACAAAATTCGTACATAAGATAAGCGTATGGATTCATTTACATAAATCTAAGAATATAAATTTTCTTTATACATTGACAATTTTAAAACGGATTAAATAAGAACTTGTAAAATAAAATTCAATGTAAAAGCCAGGATTGCGAATGGTCTCTTTAACCATTTTTCAAATCGATAATTATATTTAAAAATTGAATGCGAGCATAGGAAATGCTAATATACCTCAGCTAGTTTTTCATAAAGAGGTGCAATCATCCTGCAGGGTGCACACCAAATTGCAAAGAAATCTATGACAATAATTTTGTCTTCTGTATTCTTCAGTTTTTCCTTCAGCTCTGCCTGTAATTATAAAAAAATAAATACAATGAATTAGAAATATGAATGATTAAAAATATAAATTTTTTTAATAATTTAACTTTATATTACAATTAATAATTTTGTGCAATTAATTTGTTTATAATTCTTTTATTTTTAATGCTTTGTAATTGCGGACAAGGGTTGGTGAAGGAAAGATATAACGTTATTTTCTATAAAAAAAAAAAAATAAAAAAAAAACTATTATTAACAGTTGAATTTACATATTTTATATAAAAATTTATAATATTTAATTTAATGAAAATTAGTAAAATATCATCGACGTAAATAGAAAATGATAAAATTTGTTTCTTAGAAAGACCGCTTATTTTGGTAATAAATATATATACTTACATGAAATTATAATTTTTTTTTTTTTTTTTTTTTTAGATGCGATAATTAAAATTATAACAAACGAGAAATTTATGAAGAATTAAATTTTTGTATTTTTTTTCAATTTACAACTCCTAAAGTACAGTGTTCAATAATTGTACACTTAATGTTTATATATAAGATTAGAGTGGAAAGAAAAGCTCCGATTTAAAAAAAAAAAAAAACCGGCAAATATTTCAATAACTTTTGATTGTCGCTTAATAATTAAAAAATTTTTCTTTATCGTTGGCATTGATTTAGAGAAGAATAAGGTTTTCATCGAAGCGCCGAATCCTAATGAGAGAAATGCGCTCTAATTTAATGATCTGTACCCGTGTACTTTATATAATAAAGTGACGCACACGTCATATTGGAGCGGCAAATAAAATGAAAGGTAAATGGTATTATATCTGATGGAAGCAAGCAAGTTGATAGTTATCGTCGCAAGATTAAATATAATACAGGTACAGTGTTTTTCGACGTGTGAGCCCAGTCGAACGTAGTTGGGCACTAGCGCGCACAAGCTTTAGGAGCGATCGCATTGTTGTGCGCGTGTGTGCTTGTGCGCGCGTGTTTTTATGAGGTCGCCGATGCAATGACCCAGTTAAGTAATTCTCCTGTAGAGTAGCGCGTAGTGGATTATTTATTCGTCGGCTCTCAAGAGAACTCGGGGAATTAGAATTTGCCGGAGGAGGAGGAGGAGGAGGAGGAGGAGGTGGAGGAATGCGCAACGAAGGATTGAGGGGGGAAGGAAAAATCGCAACGCCAGCGAGACGAAGAAAAGACAGACTTTTGTGCTAGATCGTCCGAAGGAAGCGAAGAAAACTCATTACACTCATTAGGAGACGCGTTGGCGTAATAATAATCGTGTAGACAGAGACAGAGACAGAGAGAGAGAGAGAGAGAGAGAGAGAGAGAGAGAGAGAGAAAGCAGCAGCTGGAGGAGCGAGCGGATGGTCGGCGAAGCTCTTGGAGAATTTCGAACGTTGCGTTCGAAAAGCACGGCTCACGGGCTGTCGCATCCCGAGGAGCAGAGGAGCAGAGTACGGTAGTCCGTCCGTCCGCATGGGGAGAGCGGCGATTAACCGAGAAAAAATGGCGACGGGAGTGCGCCTTTACGAAACGTTACCCTTTTACCGGGTGAGAGGAGGGGGGGGGTGGGAATAAGGTACCGAGGATGCTCGACCGGCGAAGTCTTGCGGGCGCGGCCTTCCCGCCGCCTTCCTCGATGACTCGAAAGCGAATCTCGCGCTCCCGAGGGACGAAACGCTACCACCACCGGCCCGCGCGACGGTCCTTCTGCTCGCGCGGGAATCATCCGGACTTGTCACTCGCCGCGGTAGAGCTCCTCGAAGACGACGTCCCGGCACGGATACCGCGTTCATCTGTCCCGCGGGCTTTTACACAGCTGGCCCCGGATCCTCTGTTCCCTTTTATCCATTTTATTGGCGCGCCGGTCGGCTACTTACCAGTGTTAGAAGGTGCACAGCCATTTTGAGGAAGAGTGTATGTGGCGGGAGAATACGGAGCCGAACGGAGCCGAGAGATCGGAGCGACGGGGCAGGTCCGCGCGAGGGCTTGAGAATGTATAAACTGGCTGGTGGTGCTGCTTGCTACTCGGTGCTCGCTCGGTCCTCCTCGTCGCCCGAGATAACCGAATTCGGCCGCGGCTCGTCGTCGATCCACTCACGGCTAATGTGGCGCTGCCTTCGGTCGCGCTTTTGCCGACGCCGCGACGGTGGTGGGGACCTGGAGCAGAGCCGAGACGAGCCACGGCGACGGCCTCCTCTCCCTCGGCCGCCCGTCCAGCCACTTGTCCTTTACGACACGTTTTACCTGGACGCTGGCTCTCTCTCTCTCTCTCTCTCTCTCTCTCTCTCTCTCTCCCCTCTCTCTCTCTCGCTCGCACTTCCGCGCTCTTACGGCGCGTGCAAGTGTGCACACCCACTACTCGTACCCAATACGTCATTTTAGCCAAAAACAGTCGGGAGCATCGACCCTGGTGGCCCTTTCATCCTCATTCATCGTCGACGATCCATTGACCCTTTCTAGCCCCTCCCCCCTCTTTATCCAGGCGATTCCATGACCTTTTTTTCTTTTTTTTTTTTTTTTTTGACTACCTTCTCCTCCCTTCCCTCTCCACCTCCCGGAGCGTTTACGGCCTCTGTAGCTTAGCTTATATAATGATGGATAATATACCCTACACGTTTACAATAGCTGTGACGTGACTGTCCATGATATTTGCCAGACATCCGTTTCATAACGAACAACCAACAACAAAAGGAATAAGAAAATATCATCCTTTCATAGAGGTGTTATATGTTGACTTACTCGTAATCCGCTCTATTCTACGTACCTTTCCTTTTCTTATATTATTATTATTATTATTATTATTATTTATTATTTATTATTTATTATCATTATTTATCATTATTATTATTATTGCTGTTGTTGTCGTTGTTATTATTATTATTATCATTATTATTATTATTATTAATGTTGCTGTAATCGTCCTTACAATGGCTTTACGATTGAATGAGACAATGACACAATATCTATTGAATTTTTTTATTATTTTACTTTCAAAAAACGAAATACACGTATTCCCGGCTATTTGTTTAGCGCTTTTTCTTCTTCTTCTACTACTTCTTCTTCTTATTCAAAGAATAACAAATATTTCGAGTGATTTATTTTCAAACAGTGTTGGCAATAAAAACAAATATATCCTTGAACTTTAATGGTTGAGTGATCGTATCACACTCAGAATTTAATAACAGCACTAATTTATTCGAGTGTTAATGTTTTTTTCTTTCTTTTTTTTTGTTTTTTTATTACTAATTTCGATGCTTCAGTCCTTTTTCTCGATGACAATAAGCTTAAATCTTATAATTATACTCATTTAAACTTACCTATAATTTATATTCCACTGCATAAAATATACATAGCCGTTAATAGCATGGTATCGCTTAATAAAAGTTTTAAAAGTTACCTTAAACGCTCATTTCTTTGTACAACCATCGGACGATGCGATTTTAAAATATTTATGTGCTTTACACTTGAATGATTATAACTCTAATTACATCTCTATTCTTCTTTTCCAAGCGAAACGAATGCTTTACTTTTTCCATACTACTAGAACAAAATTGTATTATTCGACCTTGACAATAATAATTTCATTTAACGGTTGCCTTTCTATTTGCTTCAAATATCGATCACAATAAATTACATCAGGGTCAAATTTAGAAAATGTTTATTATTTGTAAAATGACAAACAATACTATTAGAATTTATTAATTTGAATTGGAATTAGGCTAATACTAATGAAAACTCTTATGTTTACAAGATATTATATTGACTAGATAATATGAAACATATGCATGTTGTATTTAGTAATAAAAAATTACCGCCTCTTACTATAATTAATTGTAATTATTAAGAAAAACGTGCATTTTACCAATTATAAGATTTGTGAAAACATATTGATTAATAATTAAGAGTCCCCCCATTCTTTGAATTTCGTTATTAACCTGTTTTAACTAATTATAAACTAGAAGTGAGAATAGAAAACAGTTTTTAACTGAAACGTGTGTAACAAATGAATAATTTACACACGTTTGAATTTTAATATTAAATAATAAACGTACTTTTATATTTATGCATTTTATTATACAATTATTTTACTTTATGGAATAGCATTTTTAAAGGTTTTTACGAAACGTAGTTATTAAAAACTTTATTACCGAAATAGTTTCTTGTACGCATACAAGGTAAATTTGTCATACAATGTCCAAGGAATTTTATTAAATTAAATGCAAGTGAAGTAGGAAGAATGGAAGCTTTAAGAGAGCCGTTAATGGTAATAAGTAAGTTTAAAACTTTCAAGCAGGTTTCATCTACTTTACGTTAATCTACAGGCTGAAAAAAATATGATCGTTCTAAAAAAATAAATCATATATATATATATATATATATATATATGTGTGTGTGTGTGTGTGTATTTATGTACGTATGTAAGTATGTATGTATGTATGTAGGTGCGATAAATTTATTAAGCAAGGCTCTTGCAGATTTAATTCTGTCATGTGCGATGTTGGAGAATTCCGTTAATTGTTTCCGCGTAATAATCGCGCAGTGGAAGTAGTAAAATTGCAAATACTTGGAAGCCAAGCACATCATTCATTCTGCCTTACGCAATTATATTTAAAAAGCTCGCGCTCGGCTCTGTCTTCGTATCCAAGAAATTTCATTATTATCCATGGAATGTACTTGACAGAGTCTCGTCGCTGTAGCTAAAAACATGTCACCGAATCGGTACACGTCACAAGCAAAGTACGACGCGTAGGATACTTTCGTGAATGAAAGGAGTTGTGAAAAGGTACGCGCGGAAGGCCGTGTAATCAAGGCGTTTCCTTTTACTTTTTCTCGTTTCACTTGCCCTTCGAGGTTCCTCCCTTTTTTCCTCTCTCTCTCTCTCTCTCTCTCTCTCTCTCTCTCTCTCTCTCTCTCTCTCTCTCTCTATCTATCTATCTATCTATCTATCTATCTATCTATCTATCTATCTCTCTCTCTCTCTCTCTCCCACAAGAGCCGAGCAAATCGAACGTCGATAGAGATCGGCGCCAAACTCTCGGGCGTCCCCCCAGGGTGTCAGGCGCATGCCTCTAGATCACGTGATCCGGCACGTCACCGACGACCTAGAAAACGATCTTGCATGTGCAGCCCCAAGGTCAACCCTAGACCATTCCTGAGTACTCATCGAGTGCCTTTTCCCATCCTGACAAAAGTGCGTCGCAATCACATCTACAGTAGTTCGTTCACTGTTTTTTGCCGTCAGATGCTTTTTATCTTTTTTTTTTCTATTTTTTCTTCTTCATATTATTATTATTATTCTCGCATGACTGCGCGCGCGTAAATACAATGGTGCCCGAGCGACTGGCGATCGGCCGTCAGGATTTAATCTTCCGATTTATCTTTACATAAGATTCGCGACTGATCTCAACACGCTCGATCTACGTAGAAGCTCTCCAAGCTTTTTTTCGTGATTTTTCTACTCATTTTCTATTCCTACACTTGGGCTATGCTATAGTTTCTTAAATTAGCGATCCTCGGTCGAGACTGACATTATAATAATCTTATCATTTCAAATTGATAATGACATTGATAGTCTATTGTAAATAGTTGCAAAATCAAATAAGCATATACATAATGAAAGTCACAGTATATTCTAAAATAATCTTATGCGCAAGTACATTGATTTTCTTCATAAATAATCTTTCAATCTTACAGGTTATATTCATATTTAGTCAAGCATGATACTTCAAATCGTGTTCAATCGATATTACGTTTTTTCTCTTCTGTTATATTACCGACACTGTGATTCTACGTTTATTTTAATTTAAAAGAACATGATATATATATATATATATATATATATTTACGTAGAAATTTTTTTTATTTTCAGAACAATAATCAATAATGATTAATAATTAAATAAAAATGTACGCGTATGAGTGATAGTATAATATATAAAAGTTAAAGTTTTTATAATTTTTTAAATAAAACTCGGCGTGTTTAAACGTAGTTTCCTAAACATTTACAATATTCAATCTAGTGAAATTTTCTGCTTATAAAGGTATCTTAATTATGTTTGACTATTTTAGAAAATTGTAAAATAGTTATATTAGACATACGAACATACGGCTCTGAATATTAAACTTAGGAGAGTTAGTTGAATTACAAAATAGAAGTACATTGGTTTAATAAGAGCCGCAATACAAAGATATCATCACTATTCAATAGATGCTTTGAAGGAATACAGAAAAAGCGATAAAAATATATTCTTTGTATAACGATCCTGGCTTCAGTTAGTTCATGTTAACGAACAGGTTGTTCGTTGAACACATGTAATAGAATAATTGATTGTAAAATAATAAAAAATAATTATTAATCCGATCGTATATTAAAATAAGTTTTCGAACATCATTGATTTGAAACTGTTGTAAAGAGTTTTTTTTTTATATATATAAAATCGATTGAAATGCTCGAATATTTCACAAGTTATCAATTTATGTAATATTTTTATCGATTGCTACGAGTGAACTGTATAAATAATGTAAGTAACGATGAGTAACTAAATTATCGAAATATTTACCTCTGTAATGAATGTTTGTAGATCCTAATTAATATTTAACAACATATTTTAAGATTACAATACATACAAACGTACATGAATGCATATATATTATACTTAGCTCAGCGTAAATTAATTCATTTGAAAATATCGATATTTCTTTAAAAGTATGTAATGACATGCATAATTAAATATTATCAATTGATTTTAAATTGCTTGATTTAATAAATTTTCAGACTGTTTTTATTGATACTAGCAAATAAATATAATTTTAATTTTTACAGGGTTAAGCATTAGTTGGAATTTGAAAAAAGTCGAGTCGCATTCGAGCTTAATATATTAATATTATTTTCAACGGGTTTATTTTATTCAATGATCATATTCGAATATTTCGCTCGGTCGGTTTTGCTAAAAATTTCGAGGGCTGCCTTCATTCCCGACATTTTGTATTCTAAAAAACCAATAATCATTATTATTTTTGTAAGTCTCGTCTAGTAGGCTCACGTTAGAGCTCGCAATTCGCACAATTAAGGATAATTGTCATCGGATAGGTGTAATAGGCACATGTGCGTCATCGGATAAGAAGAGAAAGAGAGAGAGAGAGAGAGAGAGAATATTCAAAAGGAAATAAAATTTATCGGACATTGACCAAGAGTTCTTAGGAAATGGGACAAGTCGAGGGGGCCGGGATTCGCGAATCGATATCGAGTAGCGTTCGTTCGGCCATTAGAAAACCGAGCACCTCTTCGGAAATGTCCGAGACCGCAACGTCGTATCGACTCCGAGACGAAAATGGATCAGTCTAGCCTCGACGCGACAGGGGAAGGTTGAGTGAATGTTCGAAATCTTTCATCGCTTTACCTAACATTCCTTCATTTTAAACGTTCTTCATAATACTGAGATGGGAGTATGGCGTGTTCGCTACGGGCAAAGTCATCCGATCGATTACTTTATGTAAACTGGATTCTTGTAATTTCGGTCTTCGTACCGCAAGCTCCGAACCGTTTTATCATAGAGATACTTAAATAGCTCAGATCCTCTTTTCGATGTGCTTATAATAAATGTATTAGCGACACGGGAGCGTTGTAGGTGTAAAATTATATAGCTCCGCACGCCTGAACAATAAGTCAATACAACAAACAATATAATAATACATTTAATAGTACGTTCGAAAGAATATATAGAATACGCCTTTTTAACATATTCATATACTTACAGCACGTATAGTCGAGTTCTGCATTTGACGAAGTGAAGTACGTACAATTTATAAACGAATACTGCATTTACTAAAATTCTAGAGCACATAATGTCTCTGCTTGACTCTACTATCTACTTCCGCAGATTTTTTTCTCGTCAATTGGATATTGTTATCTTAGAAATATAATGAAATACAATCCTTTTCATATTGTATTAAAACTTAATTAATTTTATTCAAAAGTATTTTGTAAAATTCACTAAATTCACTAAATTAACTAAATTTATTAAATTGTACCATATATTGATAAATATAATAAATAAATTATTGAATGTATTTATTTCAGTCAAGATACTTAGGGAAAAGGGGGATTTTCTATATACGGAAAAATTATATTATTATTATTATTATTATTATTATTATTATTATTATTATTATTATTATTATTATTATTATTCATTAGTATTAGTCACTCATTTTTAAATTTAAAAAACTTCAATACTTTACAAATATTAAATATTGTTAGGAGTACAAAGTCTTTTCTTACGACATTTTTTTCGTGAATCGGAAAACAGCCAAGACAAAGAAGTAACAAACAGTCATATTATTAACTAAAATTAAATGACTTAATAAATATTTATGCGTAAATCATCTAAATTAATATTATTGTTAAATCTAGTATTCGAGATAAATATCATTCTTTTATTCCGAAAATTGTATGTTATTGTTCATATAAGATATTTAAGTAAGTAGCCATTGTCTGGTATTTATGAACTTAATGTAATATAATTGTAACTATTTATTATTTAAAAATTTTTGTACATAATAATATTGATTTATCAATATACCGAACATTTTATTAAAATTATAAGTAAAAGTAAAAACAATATTCAGCAAGTTTATGAAAAATATAAAGAAACGATAAAACGTTGAGAATTTATAAATAAGAAATAAACATATTCATATAATTTACATTTATTTATGTATATGAATATTTGAATAGCAGTTTTTTATGATTCAACATCAAAAGTGTAAATCGTGCGGAAGTTTTACGCGATTGGTAGATTCTCGATTTTGTTTAATTTCGAAAGGATTTAAGCGGGCTAAATCCTTACTTTATATTTAAAGTGGGTTTCGTAATAACTTTTCCCGTACAATAGAGAAATACTGACATGAAAGAATAGCCATTCATAACAAATGTTTCTTACGAGAATCATTAAAATTTTATTGATTTTTAAAGGATCCAACGCAATAAAAGATAAAGTCATTCTACAATTAATTTTTTAATCTTTAATGATAATTGATTACATTTACAGATTATATATAGATTATATCGTAATGAAAATAATATATTAATTGTATTTGAAATTATTTTGTAAATAGAACGGATTAATATGTCCAGTTCACACAAATTTAATATAACGTAAGGTTCTTCCTCTGAAAGGTACGATTACTGAAAGGAGCAAGATTTTAAATGCAATCATATTTAAC
Source organism: Ceratosolen fusciceps (assembly GCA_018883505.1). Lineage (NCBI taxonomy): Eukaryota > Metazoa > Arthropoda > Insecta > Hymenoptera > Agaonidae > Ceratosolen > Ceratosolen fusciceps. The sequence goes on from RCIC01000005.1 coordinate 3,336,718, forward strand.
AGCAATATATTGTAAATAATAAAAACATATAAAAATATGATAATTAGATTAATATAATGTAAATGTTATATAAACTAGCATTTTTTTAGAAAGTCATGAAATTTTATTTAAGAAAATTAATAACATAAGAATATCATAGCTTACTTAATAAAATTTTAATTCATTATTGCAAACCCTTACTTAATAAATAACGCTATAAAATTATTTTTGTGCTAAGTAAAATAAAAATAACTTTATGAAATACTTTCGTTAATATATAGAACGACATTTGTAGAATAACTTTTTATGCTCGCCCGCGCAAACTTTTATGTTATTGTAGCTGTGTATTCTGTCATGTATTTTTATACAGTAATTAGATTTTATTATATTCTACGTGTTACTACGATATCACCCAAATAAGGTTATTAAATCACTTTTGTATTTACTTGCAATATTCGCCATTAATTAATACTGAAAGAAAATGTACAAATGTTATTTTAAATATATATAATTAAAATTAATTTTTATTATTAATGTCGTGAATAATACAAAATTAATTACGTAGTTATAAAAAAAGATTTTTTAATCTATAAAACATATTTATAAATATTCGATTTCAACAATGTAGGTGTTTATGCTACTAATTATCCAAAGAAATTTAGCCACGCATTTACAATTATTCCCTACAATGCAAGAGATTTGAATTTACTGGAAGACTTCATCACTTTTTAGCTTTATTCGGAAACAATTAAATATAAATACATAGACTTTTAAGTATATTTATATATTTTTTAGTACGTATACATTTATATACATATATTCTTTGTATATTTATTTATGTATATATTATATTATAAGTAGAAAAAAATGCTTCTTCTACTTTTGTATTAATATTTATAGGTGAAAGTAAATTTATAGTAATATTGTATTTGATATTGAATTTTCAATTGAGTGTAATATGCAATTGATAATAATATTTACAAGTGATATATTGAGCTCGAATTTCCGCGTTACCAGTAGTTATTCCTAGTTACATGTAATATTATTATTACATTTATGTTTCCGTAAAGTTAAAATATTAATCGGAGCGTTTTGAATATTTGTATATTTCATGAAGATCTAAACATGTGATGTGATTTGCAATACTGGATTTCAAATAAAAATCGAGAGCATTTCATTTATAAATAGTAATAATTTTAAATGAAAAATAATCGAAAGTAGAACGATGACTCAAATTTATAATTTATCAATATACGTATTTAGTTAAAATTAATTAATAAGATATTATTGTATATATTGAATAACATAAAGCATAATGTATCTGAAAAACTAAGCCTTTTCATATTAAAAACCTCATTGGCTACAGAGAGCGTAAGTGCTGAAAAAGATGTTCATTTTTATCATTAAGTTCTTAAAATGTTATCCTGCTCTTATTTTTTTTTGGAATTTCCGGGAAAGACCGAAATAAGAAAATTCTAATATTTAATAAAGCTCCTCTAATTCGACGATGTTACAAACGATTGGACCTTGTCGCTAATAAACGAAGGACGCCGCATTGGTAAGAATGTCGAAATCAAGCAGACAATTTGCCGCGTCATAATGGATCATTACTATTTTCTTGTTTTTATTTGTATTTATGCTTTTACTAGACAGATTTATAGAGAACGAAAATTAGATGGTGAGCACTCATTGGCTTTTAACCTCAACCTCTTAACCTGACATTATTGACAATGAATCACATCTAATGTTAGTCCTATATAGTTTAATTAAATTTTGTCGTGAAATTTTATTATACAATATCATGATTCTTATTATTATTAATATTTGTAATTTGACTTAAAATTCGTACCAGTAAAAAAATTAATAAACGAAAATAAATTTCAACTGTTCCACATTATCTTAGCTCGCACATTTATTGTTAATTGAATTTAACATAATATTGATTGTAGGGATATTGCACATACGTAACTTACGCCATATTCTATAATTTTAAAGTTTATAAATATTCGAATAATAACATTATCTTAATACGATAAGAAGATTTGACGTGATCGTAATTATTACAAGGTATCGATGATATCGTCTTTTTCAGCAAGTCATACTGATTTACAAATTAATTAGATTTTCTTTTTAAATATGCTTTGAGGTTTTTTTTCAATAATTGTTTTATCCATTTTTAATGCTTGTCTATTTCCATTGATTTTTGTAAAAGCTTCTAATAATTTTTTATAATAAAAATCTAATAATTTGCAGTAAATTATAATTGTATTTATCAAATGGATATCATTAATAGAATTCATAAAAGAAAGGAATGTGTATATCTATGTATACACATTAATATACATATATACTAATGGCACAAGTTTTAAGTAATGGATAAAAATATCTCTTTCAGAAATTATAATTGAATACGCTTAATATGCACTGTTTCAGTATAATGACGTAATAATCGATTCCAAATTTCCAATTCAGTTTTCACTCTATTAATGATATGACTATCTTAAAAACTTAAATTATTTATAATATTAATAAACAGACAATGAGTATTTTATGTTATATAATTATCTTGATTATCTTTAAATAAGTTCAATTATATTTAGGTCTTTTCACACACACACACACACACACACACACACATATATATATATACGCAGCCATATATTTAGTGATATAAAACAATGTTATAAAAGTAAAATAGTAATATTGGTAATAATACATATAATATTTATATCACCAAATTAAATATCAACTATTTTTAATTTTGTCGAATTCGAAACATATCATTATTCAAAATAACTAATTGATGTACAGTCGGTAATGTAGATTATAAAAAAATAGTCGGTACATTATAAATGATATGATTATCTAAATTTTGTGGGAATAACATTTTTAACAAAATATAATACTTATTTTGAATATGCTTAAATAAATAATTTTTTATTTTTAATCAATTATTGGTTTTTCTGAGATATTAAGTAATAATATTGTAATATTGATCCCCATGAAGTTCATTGTTATCTCAATCAATACGTGGAAATGGACTGCTTGTTTGTAATGCATGTGATGAATTTATTAGCGGAAATATCCTTTCCTGTTTCTGTTATGTATTTGTATATAACCCAATTAAAGTAATTTTATTTTGAATAAATGTATCATATGCTAATACATGATATGATATTTTTTCCATACAGCACGTAATATTTATACTTTATAAGGTTGATGTTATACAAATTTTTTCTATAGCGTCGTTTTAATATTAGAATTTAATTCAGTAATATTTCTACGTTTACTTTTATATATGTACATATAGTCTGGCTTATTTTTCGTATAATCTTCTTCATCAGATAAAACAAAACCTTCAGCTTCATTGTAAATACCGTGAAGTGACGTCAACTAATTAGCAAAGAAGACAATTTTTATAGCATAAGATTTGTTAGAAATTCTATCTTGAATTAAAAAATGTTTACGTATAAAAACGTAAAATAAAACCTATGGTAATAATAATACTTATATAAAATTAAATATGGATAAATGAACAGGATTTAAAATACTAATACTTAGATTTCATTACAAATGACGTTCATAATTATACGGTACATAATAGTTTATCTAAAAAATACAGATTATTTATTTATAACTTATCTTTTGAATCAAAGAATTTTTATTCGTTCTAAATGATAATTGTTAATCTAGATTGTAAAAAAGTGTGTTTTATATATTAAAATAATATAAAATGAAAAAAATTATGTAATAATATAATTGTATAATAATAACAATTTTTAAATTACTATTATGAAGTTATTATTAAATTCATAATTTATATTAATTGAAATATATTATGTCTACGAAAATAATGCGTGAAATTTATTAACAATTAATTATTAACAATATAGATTAACTAAATATTAACATTAATAACAATTATTAATATTAATATTAATTATTAATAAAACATATTAACAATATAATATTTACTTTATAGCTAATAAATTTAAAGAATTAATAGTTTGATGATTTTTTAACGTTTGAAGATCAAAGTTATATCGGCTTCATTACATAATTCAAAATTGACACTATTTGACAGTATTAGCCTTTACTATTTAATATTAAATCCATATTAATTACAATGAGGCATAATAAGTAAATTTAAGAAGATCTTCTTTATTCGTATAAGATTTTTATTTTAATAAGTATTTAAATTTTATAATAAATGTTATGAATCATAAAATAATCTTATCACAATCGATTGTAACAGATTTTATGAAAGTTCTTTGTCAATAGTTGTTTTTTTTTTTTTTAATTATTTATATCATAGCATGCATTTTAGCCATGTTATAAATATAAAAACAAGATAAGTGTTTGTTTTTTTTACTGTGATTTATTTATTCAAAATGATAATAATATTTTTTAAAAGGACTCTATGGGGCTAATGTTATTAACAATTAGCTTAATATATGCAATGAACAATAGCACGATACCATAGAAACAAAATCGAATAATAAATTATTAATGGTAAAAAAATTTTAATATCAATAAAGTCAAGGTATAAGTAAAATTACATATTTTCTAATATAAGAATTGTCATGACGTGTATGTCCGGTCCCATACAACTATTACGTTATGAGGGCAGCAACTCTTGATCCTTTGATGGAAGGTTATTTACATTTGTGAGCTTCGATAAAGGAACACATTCTGGCCAAGTAAAGAGCTCCTCCCCCGCTTTAAACGTATTATTTTAAGTATTTCTATAGATTTCTTCATCGTTTTGGTAGTGGGTCAAAGTGCAATTGATCCACTATAACGAATATTTTTGAAGTTGCACACGATGGGTAAGGGATCACTATCTTTCTCTGCATGGAATATTGCTAGTTAATACATGATACCAGCATAACGTTTGTTAAACAGATGCTTGTACATATCAAAGCCAGGTTTGTAAAGGACATTCATGTTTATTGTCTCTTCCATCATACCCTTACACATTGTGTTAACGTATTTGATCTCCAGCGAGCTTGTATTCTCTGATATGATTTACATAGCAGACAGAAAGCGGATCCTTCTCGTGTTCTCTGACATCTTAGTCGACCTGGTGGTCTTGCGATCCGATCAAGATCAGCGCCGCTCTTGAACTACTTCTGAGGGGGTCCCAGCGTATTCGCCGAGGCCCCGCCGCTCGTGGCGCCATCTCACGTTGACTAATCCGTGGTGGGTCCTATCTCTTGCAACCTCAACACCGGCTTCCCCTTTCGCGATCTTTCCGTCGCTCTTTACTCCGAAGTTGGCGTTTTTTTTTATTTATTTATTATTTTTTTTTATTTTATTACGGAAGAACACGGATGCGCATAACATAATGAAGCTCTCGCGTGGCCCCGCGCGCTCAAACTCTAGATATAAGTTCGATATAAGCTAGGTACGAGAACTTATAAATGATGTATAAAAAAAATTCTAGAAATTTATATTAAATATTATCCAAACTTCATTTATAAAACTAATGCTCCCCCATAAATAATAATAATAATAATAAGCAATATAAATACGTACTTTTTTTCTATTTAATAATCATTCGTATTATTAACTAATAATAAATTTTTGAAAATCCGTCCTCATCTTTTTATTCAAGTGCTTTACGAGTCATAATATGAAATTGTCAGAATTAAAAAGAAATATAAAGTTATTATACGGTAGGTGCATTCAAAATACATAAAATATAAATCATGAAGAATATATTATACAGAATTCGATTAAATATTAAAATTGCAAAAGGTAAATCAGTGTCAGAATTAGTAAGTCTGGATGTCATTTAAAAATGGTTTTGCTGTTCGAGAATATTATCTAAGCTTGTATTCAATATTCAGCTTAAATAATTAATTAAGTTCATTCGAACATGCAGACGTAGGTATAAGTAGTCTGAAATGCTGAGAAAGGTTCTATGAAACAGTAATAAACTACGAGCATTTATAGATTCAGAGATATATTGTTAGTGCATAAGTAGCTTCATTAGTGCATTACAGATATAAGCGAATTTTACATTTATTTATTTGACATAAATTTTACATAAATTTATTTATTATTTATTAACGAATTTATTTGATTATGAAATTAATGTTAGAGTCACCGTAGCGTTCTAGTTTACATATTCTTTTACGTATCGTTAAAGATGCATTAAGATTGCTTCGCTTTATTGATTATGGCGTAAGCCAAAGCTTTTTCCTTTCTTTCTTGAGGGAGGAAACACCGATTGATTAAATAAAATACTTTAAATATAAAATATTTCTCGATAAAATACTTTGGTTGCCCCAGGGGTCGAATGAGCTTAGGACTCGCAGGTCTCGGGCGATCAGAGTCGAATAAAAGGTTGAATAATTGGATAAAGAGCGGTCGTAGACGAAAAAGTAGAGTACCGGCTACGGGAGAGTATCGTTGCTTGCGGTCAAACGCTAAACGTTATTGGCGATCCGTTGGTCTTTGGTGCTGAGTGCAAAGTCCGAGGAAGGCGTTGACGCGTGGCTCTGCGCCAGGGGATGCTCCGACCGTTTTTCGGAAGGAGAAGAGGAAGAATAAGAAGAAAATGAATCCAAAAGCTCTTGGGAGCCCTGTTGGTTGTATCCCGTGGATGTGGATCTCTCTCTCTCTCTCTCTCTCTCTCTCTCTCTCACTTTCTCTGTATATATCGATCAGCTGGCAGTGGCGGCAGTAGTAGCAGCAGCGTCGGTGGCGGCGACGACGACGATGATGACGACGACGACGACCACGACGACGACGACGACGACGACGACGACGACGACGATGACGCCGCCGTCGATGGCTATAAGCGGCTCGGCGGGTGCAGCCGTGTTTGAGGGGCGACCGAGGGGAGGGGTAGGAAGAGCGCGCGCGCGGTTCGGAAGCCGAAGCTCGACGGAGGCTCAGTCCGGAGCAGCCCGCGAGCCATGGTAGAGCCGGATCAACTCGAGTTCCGCGTGACGTATCCGGGCAGCTCGAGGGACTCGGCCAGCGACGAGTTCGTCTTCGTTTACGAGGAGGAGAAGCGACCGCTGGTCGTTCTGCTGGGCTGGGCCGGCTGTCAGGACAAGTACCTCGCCAAATACAGCGCTATCTACGAGGAGAGGAGGTGGGCTCACGCGCCGTTAGTCTCGCTACCGGGACCTGGACTGCGGCCAATCCGTACCCGTCCCTACACGTGCTCATCGATTCCTCAACATACGAGCGGATGCGTCTCCGGAGAGTCGGGTGACCACCGGGTGACCACCGGGTGACTACCGGGCGACTACCGGGCGACTACCGGAGCTCCCTTTAATCCCGGCACAATTCCGCTAACGAGTCCCTCCCTCTCCCTCCTTCCACTCTCTAGCATCTCCTTCCTTTCTTTCATCTACTTCGGCGATGATTATTTTATTCTTGAGGGATTCGGGACCTAGATACTCCCTCCTCCTTGCATCAACATTTTCATTTAACAATTGCCATCGGCTGCTTTATCGGCTCAATTGACCACTTTCTTATACGATACATGCTCTTTCCTACAAGTGAAGAAACAATTAATTAAGCCGGCACGCGAAATGACAGGCACGTCCAACTCGTGTCCCTCTTTCTTCAATTCAATTTTATTCTGCTGCATTCTTAATCGCGATCTCCATCTCTTCCCTCTCTCCTCTTCCTCCTTCTCCCCCTCCTCCCCCCTCATCCTACCCCTCTTTGTACCTCATCCTCTGAGCCGTAAGGGTATTTCTTATTTATTTACTTAATTTTTGAGCTTGCTCCGAAGGCCGAAATTTCATTAAAGGTACTAATGCATTAGCACCTCCTACTACTATTTGTTTTACATAAATACAAAAACGCACGTATACGTAGCCAACGTAGTTTTTTCGCTTTAAACGAAATAGATTCCTCGGAATTTCTAAAAATCAGTTTTATAACGCTGCTCTCCATACAAAAAGATAAAAATAGACGTTGGGAGTCACGTGCCCCTTTCCTCGCTTCCTCCCGTACAATTATCTATTTATCTATTCATTTTCTTATTTATCTATCTATTTATTTATTTATTTATTTATTTATTCATTTATTTATTTATTTATTCATTTATTTATTTATTTATTCATTTATTTATTTATTTATTCATTTATTTATTTATTTATTCATTTATTTATTTATTTATTCATTTATTTATTTACTGCACTTATTTTGCTTCGTGGCTAGGACTCGGTGTAACAGTTACAGCGAAAACGATAATTGAGTCCGGGTTCTCTTTAAACAATGCCAACTTTACGACCCGCGTGTTATTAACGAGATAAGGGCGAATAGAGCAGGTAGATAAGAAACGTCAAGCAGCAACGAGACGAGGAGCGTTAGATAAAGGAAATTTGTAAAAGTTCAGAGCCTCGAGCATTGATACGTGTACCGATCTTCCACAGCTGCATTACCTTGAGATGCACGGCCCCGGTCGAGTATCTTTTTTGGCGACGGGAGCGGCTGCCACGCATTAGCCGGAAGCTCCTTCAGGTCATCGCTGACAAGTGCTCGAACAAGCACCCGGTCTTCTTCCACGTCTTCAGCAATGGAGGGGCCATTTTTTACCAGCACATAAGCAGCGCGATGCAGCAGGCCGGCTCGCCCCTCGAGGTGTGTATCTAGCACGACCTCGTCCTGGACCTCGAATTGTTATCCGAATTGTTATCCTGTTTCTTATTAACCTCGTCCCGCGGATGCTTTCCGAACACCTGGCATAGCCAGGCCGAGGAGCCCGAGAATCGCTCGGCCGGCGGCTTCTTCTGTCCATCCCATGTATATTCGAATACTTACGCGGATCGATACTTTTCAGGTAAAAGGAGTTATTTTCGATAGCTCACCCGGTGAACGAAGAATAACGAGCTTGTTCCGAGCAATCAGCGCTATTATCGGTGGCAATCCAATAACCAACGTGCCCACATCCATTGTTATTACATTTTTCCTTTCCTTCATCTGGTTACTCGAGGTAGGTAATCAACGATTATTATTAGATTAATTCATTCCATTAAATGATTACCCGCATGTCGCGGAGGATATTCATACAACGATTAAAGCACGATTGCCTTTTGTTATTTATTATCGAAGCTTTTTCAAACTTTCGAGTACGAAGTATTGCCCTGACTGTCGGACTCGTGTGCACGTAAACATTAATAATATATTATTACATCTTGTATGTGTACAAATCTGAAAATAATAATGGTCCATTCGATATCAATAGATGTTGGCCAATACTGTAGGAAAAAGAAATATTGTGAAAACGGATCCAATAGCTCTGGCCGAGGAAACGTATTCCTGGCCGCAAATCTTTCTGTATTCCAATACTGATACGCTTATTCCAGCCCATGTAAGTTATAGCCATTATGATTTGTTTTATATTGAAAGTTAATTGGAAGGTTACGTAAGTGGTAACGCAAACCCTGACTCGGCTCGTTCCAAGCATTGCAATGTAAAGCTCCATTAAACAACTCGGTATAATAAAACCTGGACTTGGACAATCGGATATATCGTTTTAATTAATCAAATAAAAGTATTTTCTAATTCTCTTCTTTATTATTAATCCATCAGCAGTATAAATAATAAAGAAGTAGGTTACCTTATTTTTATTATTATAAGAATTTAAAAATTTGTTTGTGCTATAATCGGCGGAGAAAAGAAGTCATCGCCTACACAGATATATATATATATGCATGTACGCATAAATTTATTAAAGCTCGTGTAAAGCAAGTTTTGAAGCGAGTTGAAAGTATTTATTATGCGTTCGTAGCGGCCGATACATAATATAAAATATCGGCCTTCTTTTGAACCCAGGACGTGGAGAAGTTCGCTAGCCGACGGGCGGAACGGGGAGTGCGCACCCAGCTCGTCCTTTTTATGGATTCGCCCCACGTCAAGCACTACGCGACATACCGAGACGTTTACGTGAGCACCGTCTGCGGATTCATGAGCGAGTGTCTCCAAGGCAATAACCGACCGGAGTCCGATGGCCAGCCTTGCTTCACCAAGAAGATCGTCCGCTCCCAGGAGGCGACCAAAAAGTGACGAGAACTACCGGGGCACCGGAGAACTACCCGCTCTCGTAAATAGCCTGGCTCAGACCAACGCTCAAAACTACGCACGGGTGTATTATTATTATTGTTATTCGTATTATTAATATTATTATTATTGTTGTTGTTGTTGTTATTATAGTTGACGATCCCCAGCTCGGTCGAATTGATTACCCGGTGCTCGAGCCAGGCGAGCCCGTCGCTGCAATAAAGCACGAACGACAAGAGCCGAGAGAATTTTATCGGGTGTCGATACTGCGGGAAATCATCCTGTTCTTTTTTTCTCTTTTTTTTATTCTTCCTCTTTCTTTTGGTAGAGGGCTTTTACGTAAAAGTCATCCTCGACGCTATTCTAATTTTAAGAATTTTAAGCGGTCGATAGACTATATATATATAAGATTCAAGACAACCTGGGATAAAATTGATTTAAGCGCTGATACTTTCATCTCATTGTTAATACAAAATTTTTATATTAAATTCCCTATTACTAATAATAATTATCTTCTTGTAACATAACGCACACGGTTATGTTTTTTTTTTAAATTAACAAATGTCAACAGAAAAACTGATAACTATAACTTTTTTAAATTTACGATATTTTGCAAAACACATTATTATTATTATTATTATTATTATTATTATTATTATTATTATTATTATTATTATTATTATTATTATTATTATTATGTCAATTTTTTCATTATACAGCAGCTTTACTAAACAATATACTTCGTAAAATTGTTGTTGTTATTATTATTATCGTTACCATTATTACGTCTTCTGTAAGTAGGAAAAATGTTTTACTCGACTTTAAAAATCATGCGTTTCTATAAGGTTTATATACACAATAACTTTAATTTCGAATAAACTTTGTATTGTAAACGACAGAAAAAAATAGGCGTTTATTAAATATTACAAAACATTCAAATTCAAATCATATACAAGAACTTCAAGTATTTTAATTATTATTTCTTAATACGGCCAGAAAATAAAAAAATATTGTTGTAAATTGCAGTTTACTAATATAAGCTTAAATTTTATTTTATTTATATTAATCGATCGATTTTTTGTACTTATAGCATTAAATAATAATACCAAAAATTTATACCAAATAACTTATATTGAACTGCAACTACTCTTTAATAGTTTATATGTTTTATATTAAGTTGTATTTTACGTTCAATTAGAAAAAATATTAGTTTTTAAGTTTCATTATATTTTCAGTATTATTTGGCTAATTTAAACATAATTTAACTGGCAGGTAGTTGTCACAAAATATTATATATATATATATACACATACATACATATTATATATATACATGAGCCGAACAACAGAAAGTATCTTACAATTTATTACTACAAAAAAGTAATGTTAATGAAAAAATATCTTTTTCGATAATATTTATATTAAATATTAAAAATAAACCAGATATAATTTACAATGTATTGAAAATAATAAGATAAAAGATTAAATGAGAAGTTGACATTCAAGTAATTAATTTATTTATTAAATAATTTATGAAACTATTGTTGTAATCAAATTTTAAGCATTTCTATTTTTCGTCATTATTATATTGTTAATTTCTTTGGATAATATAAAAATAATAATTATTAAAGGGATAATATCTTTTTATAGACATATGCAATTCTTATTTCAGTCTATTAATAATAATAATTTTTAATGTATTTATAAACGAAACTTTGAATGACATAAAGAAATTTGAAGATGAAATAAATAATTTCTAAAGTTTCATAATTGCTTATTTTAATTTTATTTATTATTTCCATGAATATAATGTTTAAAAAATGTTTTCTAAATTTTTAAATATCCCATACACGCAACGTAAACTTACATAAACACAAAGCTATAATTAGTTCAAGCTAAGAAGTTATGTCTTCCAATAAAATAAAATAAAATAAAATAAAATAAAATAAAATAAAATAAAATAAAATAAAATAAAATAAAATAAAATAAAATAAAATAAAATAAAATAAAATAAAATAAAAGTCGCTATAACAGCAATGAATATTGCTTTGTATTTGTATATTAGTTTTCAAAAATTTTATAGTAATTATTTCTTAAATTATTAATTATTTTTAAATAATTATTTTCTAATGTGAATATAAAGTAAATAAATGACATTACTATAATTTATTAATATTATTGGAATATTTGAAATTGAATTAATTCATGTTTGATTGTTGTTTTCGGGAAATAATTACCAAATATGAAATAAAGTAAATAAATAGGCTTTTATGATGTAGGTAAATGTGAAATCAACAAGTTCGTCTTGTTATGATTTGAATACAAAATTTATCTTCGTCTCTTTATTTATCTTTAATATTTATTTTTAATGTTCAATATAATATACGAGTTTAAATTACTTAAATTACGTAAATACTATCTATTGTAAAATTCAATTCGGTACCTTTTATTTAATATAATCAATTATTAAGAAGAGCTGAATAATTTATTATTTTCATATTAGAAATAAAAATGTATAAAACTAATTTTTTTAAATTTATTGTGAAAACTAGACTGCAATTATTTTCTCAACCGTTGTACGAATATGTATTTATATTCTAAATATAAAATTTTTATCACAATAAATAAGTTTAGCGATGTTCACGCGTGAATAAGTTTCTTCGAATATTACGATTTTATGATAATTAAAATTGCGCACATATTTTTGTAAATATATACGTTCATTCGATTTAATATTTAAATAACAGTATCCATCGATTATAAAGACATAACAAAATGATAATGTATAAAAAATCCTATCGTTAATGGTTGAATGTATTAAAATAATCATAAGCCGGACATTTATAAAATGAAAAAAAGAAAAAAGAAAAAAAAACAATCTGCATGCAGGGTTAAAAAAATTTACTTGTTATATTAGTTTAATGTGAAGTTTGAGTAGGATAAATTAAATTTGTTATTGTTTCTATGAACAACTTCTGAGTGATTTTTCCATTTTACCACAATTCGAGATTTCAGTCAAATCTAATAATAGTTAAAGTTAAATTTTTGAAACTGGCTAACCATACGAGCCCGAATTTTCACCGAAAAAAATCTTCTTTAATAACTAAGCCCAAAAAATCTGGAAATAAAATAAAATTAAACGATTCAATAGAGAACTATAAGAGAATAAATGCTCTTACTGTTTTCTTAAAAAATGAAGATGTAAAAAGTCAACGTAAGGAGGAGCATAAACCTAATAAAGATGGAAAAAAGTAAATACTGATTATTATCATTTAAATGCCAGTTATAATCACAGACAAGACAATTAGCTTACAAAAACAAATGTCAATGATAATTATAATTATTTTAAAAAAAAATTAATAAACAATAACTAAAAATTCTATGGAGTTTTATCTAATGCTTTGACGAAATGCTTTTATTTTTTATACATTTTTATGAAGATACTCATAGCACGTATTTTTGGAACTTTTTAAGATGCAGAAATAAGTCAAAAAATTCCGATGGAGCACTAAGAAGTTTATCGAGTACTGGAAAAGCTAAAAATGAAACGAAATTAAATGGACAAAAAATGATGACGTCCATGGAAATTCCATCTTGTAATATGGAGTGCTCTAGAGACCACAAGGTTTATAAACATCATGATCTACAGTTCACATATATATATATTTATGGATTTTTTTTTTTTTTTTTTTTTTTAATTAAGTTACAATTCCTTAAGCTTCGACGTATCTGGTATCGGTAAAAGCATCTAATTTAAAATAAATATTACATATAAAATGTCCTTGCCTCTCGGTAGTCTTTACGCCCATGTCTGGCACTTGTATAATAAAAGTAATAATTCGAGGGCCGAGAGAGGCAATAAATACATCGGTTGATACACTTTACAGTCCCGGGAAAAAGCATCGTCTCGAAAGTACGAGCAGAAGCTTGCAAGGAGCGGCGTCCCGAGAATTCCCGCGACACAAAAATGTTACTACGTTTTTGGCCAGGAAGTCGCTAACGCGGTCAATACCAATAAAAAAGAAAATAATATCGATGATGGTAAAAATTATTTCAAGTAATAAGTTAAATGTATTGTAATTTCGGCCGGTGTGACGTTAAAGGTATTAAATATCTCGACGCCGTGGGGCTTTCAGGTTCCAAAAAGGTTTCTGGGGATACACAATCTAAGAGCAAAAAGGCCAGGCCAAAATTATTCAAGGCCGAAGACAGTTACGTTTCATCCAGGGACTCGCAGTTGCTCGACATTGAAAAACAATTGAAAAATATTCAGTCGCAGAAAAAGTTAATAAACCAGTTGATTTTCACGGACTTGAAGAAGATGAAGTACAATTGGCAAGACGTGCGAGATAAGGCAAATTTTATGGGCATGAACGATTGTAAAAGCGCTAGCTCGTCGGAAGTTCAAAAATTGTGCGCGACTCTTGACAAGACGAGTCGGGAGGTCGATTCCCTTTATCACTCGTTCACGAAATACGAAGAGTCCAGGAAAAATAAAGCCGTTAAGCAGCCCGGAATTATTAGCCGTAGTTACGATATTGCCGATATTGCCGATATTGCCGAATTAGAATACGATAAAGGAGACAATGATCTACTGATGAAGTGGAAACGCGACGAGTCGTCGCTGCCGCCGGCAATTACTTTTAACAAAAATATAAATAATATGTTATTAGAGCCCCGCGAGGAATATAATGCCAACGGTATGAAAGAATTGTCCGGGAATAAAGTCCCTACGGACAATGACTCGTTGTTAGTATACGCGTCGAATCTTGAATGTAAAACAAGGACGGATCTAGATTGTAGGCCGAAAAGCAAAAGTATTGAGTTAAATGATAATAATTATGAATTGAGATTACAAAATGTCAGTCTTACGGATAACGATGAGCCGGCGGTGTCGGCAGTGGAGCCGCTATTAAACGTAGAGTACAACAATAACGATGCAGAAACGACTACGAGTGACATAAGCGACACGGACAAATGGCCAGAGCTTTTCAATTCTAACGAGAACGAAAGAACGAAGAAAATTTGTAACGCCTCGAGTCAGATTAACACAGTGGCCGCAACGAAATTTATGAATCAATATTCAATAATACCGAGTATGCTGCCGAAAGTATTCAGCTCTAAATATTTAAGAAAAACTTGTGGTTTTAATTAATAAACTGTACTGCGTATAAAAATTATCCATTAGTCTTACTTTCGTATTAGTCTTATTAGAAAAAATACACTACGAGCTCCTATACGAAATATTGTGATAATCTCAATTTGTATTTGTATTTTTTTTTTTTTTATTTTTATTTTTATTTTTTTTTTTATTTCAAAAAGTATATATTACCATAGGAACTAATATAACATTAAAAGTTATAGCACCTCAATACAGTGATTCATCCTTTAACATTTTAAAGCTTGCAATTAAGGATACTATAATTTATGTATTATATACACTTGTTTGTTTTTCACATAATGTACACAATTTTTCTGTAAAAGTAACATAAAAAATTGCACTTCTTATCACGTAAAGTATATGATCAAATTTTCATTTGATCACGTCAGGACCCAACACTTTCACACTTTTATTTTCAATTCATTCGTGTGATATGACTTAAAAAATTCTATATTATTACTGTATTGAATCTGTGTAGAAATTCTTTTAAATTTTCAAAAAGATTCTAGAAGCTCCTTTTTCTTTATTTATTAAAAATTAGACACTTTTAAAAAAAATCAACAAATCAATGGTTGAAACCAACTGTATTTGCGAACACAGGTTGTGCTGAACTATGGCTTTGGTATATTATAGCTCCCGTAAAGTTAATTGCTGCTGCTAAAACAAATACTGGCAACCATCGACCATTTGATGCTGTAACTAATTCGGCTGTAAGTGGTCCACATAAGATTCCAGGTATCGTTGCCTAGAACATTTTTACATTTAAAATAAACGAGACTGGCTAAGACATCAAAATTTCGATTGTTAAATTACTTACTACAGTGTTGGAAACAGCAAAGGTTATTCCAGCATGATTTGGTGCTACGTCAGCATGATTGCTGAGATGACCAGAGGAATTACATGCGCACAGTCCCATAGATATTGAAACAAATCTAAAATAGATATTGTTTCAAAAATTAAAATATCATGCAAATAAAGCTCGTAATTAAATATCTTGTAAACTCACATTACTGCTAATAACAAATTATCAACTGCACAAAAGGCCAACAAAAATGCTCCAGGACCAATCAAACCAATGTTGGTCATTAATCTTCTAACGGATAGTATAGTCCACCTCTTCTGTATAAGATTGTCTGCACTATGCCCAGCCACTAGTTTAAATAAAATAAAAACTTAATGGTATGATAAAAGAAATATATGATATAAATGTATATGCTGATCTATTTATTAGATTATATTTACCAATGCCTACAAGTGAATTGACAATGTAAGGTAATGCTGTTAAACTTATGCTTTTTTTGTTAGCTGATAAATTTCTTGCTAGATATGTAGGTAACCATTGCATAATAATGTAATTGCTCCAATTCATAGCGAAATGGGCTATGTACAAGGACCAGAGAGGCCAATGTGCTATAAATTCAGTCCATCGTAAAGCTCGATTTTGAGATACCTAACATGAAAATAAATTAAAAATATTTTCTTATCCAAGCACTATGACAAATAAAACTTATATTCTGAAACGTACTTTAGGTAAAAACATTGGTATTTCGTCTTGTGACTTTGTTTCTTTATAAAATATAGACCATAATAAAGCCCATAAAATACCAATTGATCCAAATAAATAGAATCCAGTTTGCCATGGTAAGTGAGGGCATAGCTAGAACATGAAAAATGCTTAGTATTTAAGTTTATTCTTTTAAATGGGTAAATAAAATAATATACAACTTACAATAGATGCCACTACTTGGCCAACAGATCCAGCAGCAACAAGATAGCCGAATGCCCGCGATCTTTCTTCAACTGGTACACTGTGTGCAAATAAGTGAAATATCACCGGTAAACCTGTAATTAAATGATTTTAAATTATAGATTTTTACAGAGTCTAAAAAAAATAAATATATTTCATATATGAATTTATATTTATTCAAGCATTTTATAATAATAAATTCACCAATAAAAGTAATTATACTTTGAGAAAATATTTAAATTATATTTTTACCTAGACCTTCTCCAAGGCCAAGAATAACTCTGGTTATTATTAATAATGGTACAGATTGAGCTAAAATAGGCGTTATAATGGTACTGATTGACCAAAGTAATACAGCGACCATTAGAACAGTTTTACACCCAAAGCGATTAGCTGTATTTGCACCAATGATCTAGAAAATACAAATAAAAAGTATAACACGTTGACAGCCCTTGTACAATGGGCAGTTGAGCATGGCAATTTAATTTGAATACTATAGTTTACTTGACTAGTAAAGTAGCCAAAGGCGAATGCAGAGAGAATCCATCCTTGCCAATGAAGGTTCCATTTAAACTCGTCAGTCATTGGAACTATCGCAATAGGCATGATAACTCTGTCTGCAGCGTTGATGAAATTTGCTGCAGAGCATAAAGCTACGATGCGGGAAGTACGTGGCAACATACTTAATCGTGGCATTTTTATAATCATACACTAATTCTTGACTTAGGATAGTTGAAAGAATGCCTAAAATGTAGATAGAAAAAACAAAATAGAAATATGAGTTTTTTAAAAAAAAAAACTTAACCTCATCGATCGATATTTGATATTTAAAAATATGCATTAATGATTTTACTTGTCCGAGAAGAGCCCATGGTGTAGAAAGAGCAGTCATGTTCCTTTGCCAATGTTAAACTATACAAAATTTTATGATATTGTTACGAAATTGGAATGTAAACATATTGTACAGTTCGTTGATCGTAGAGGTATATAGTTCACGTTTTCAAAGGCTTCTATGCCTATGCCTATGTCTCTATGTTGAGGATACTTTCGTATTTGACGTGTCAGCTGTTGGACCAATAGTTATCCCAGAGCATAGCAGATGGCAGAGATCGGGGCAAATTTTAAATATACAATTTAATTATACGTGGACACGTAACAATCGCTCTCTGCATCTAACGATTTCTATTGGATTGGTGCAAGTCTTTGGAGGATGGGCTTAAACCACCCAAACGCTAAACAAATTATCTAACTTTACGAAAACGAGATCGTTAAATTAATATTTATACAACTGTATTCGAAAAAACGTGTTAGAAAAAACATTGTAATTCAATTGTCTAATTGTCCTGCCCTGTGTTTGGATTGGAGTAAAATATCGAATGATCACCGAGACTCGTACTCGGCATCGCTCGACTCAAGGCTTTATTGCAAAAATCAATTCTTGCGAATTAAACAATAACCTTAAGACATTTACTTAGCTAAAACATTTTGCACATGTACGATTCGTATATTCGATAATCCTCGCACCCAAGCATATTTTGTACCAAATAATAAATAATTTTGTTGCTTTTAATATTGCAATAAGATAAATTAAGATTTAATAAACTGATCATTGATAATATCTGAAGGTTGTTATTTTGCAATTGAATGGTCCGAAGTTTTTGTAATTCAAGTCTAAGGGATAGAATAGATTCCCCTGACGCCACGCGACACTCAAAGCACCCATGATTTTCCTCTCCGATGCTCTCATATGTGATATTAGACGTATTTTTGTCTTGGCGACGTTCATACATACATATATGCATTGCTAGCCTCATGGATCTCTTAATACTAGAATTTTAATTATACTTAAGTTGAACAATTAAAAGTAATATAATTGTTCCATTATGCCGACGTGAGTATAATACTTTATAATTTATCAGTTATATTTTCTAAAGTTAAACTAAACTTATTCTTTCGAAAATTAAGATTAGCGTTAGGAAATATTTTTACGTTTACTTAATTATTTATCCAGGCTTTTGCTATACGCGTTTCATCATAAAATTATGCTACAGCGATCATTACCGTATTCAAAACGTACACGGACTCACTTTATATATATATAAACAATAGAAAATAAAATGCAATGACGATTATTATTATTATTATCCAACTCTTTTTTAATAAATCAATATAAACGTATCAGTTTAATGATTTTATCTGCAATTCGATTTCGTTCTCTATGTATTAATTTCAACTTGTCCCTCTAAGCGATCTATCTATAATTCTAAACGTAGTAATGTTAAGGGTTTCGAAGTCGAGATCCAAATTATCGCCATTAATAACAGTATCGATGCTTCTTCTGTTACATTTTTTTTTATCTATAAATAAGCAGTTAGTGCGTAATAGTAGTGGGACCAGTTGTCGATCTTCATTTATATTCACTCGTTCCTCTATAGGTCATTTCATATTTTCCTCTTTCAGAAGTCTCCAACATCTGGATTATTTATTCTCGGCTCGCGGCACCAACTTTATCTTAAAATAATTGAGGCTAAGAAGAAATAATAACAACACAATAATAGTTAGTCTCTTCTAATTTACACGTTTTATTGAATTCCGGGATTCTCGGTTAATTTATGAAGGAGATCTTACTCGATTTGAACGACAATTTTTTATAAGAAATTAATAACTTTTAAATGAACCTTATAATAAGAAAACAATTAAACGATTCGGTGTTGCGAGTTTGCACTAAAAATTCGCCGAAACGAAGAATCGCAATTGTCCGAGACACGGCATTTTATTGCCGAACGACGTTCGATATATAATTTTGTTCTCGGATTTAAACAAAGGTGTCTCCTACCTTATGGCTTTGATAATCTTATAACAAATTAAAAATATGTTTAAGTCGTAGGGAAGGAGAATGATCGGTTCATTCATCGTAAAGGTCATTGCCAATGCCTAACGATCCATTGGAAAATTAATTAATTAATACCTTTTGTTTCTTTTAAGCTGAGCGTTTTCTCAAAGCAATACCCGTGTATTGGGCATATAATCGCGTATATGGGCATTTTAATGCCCGTTTTAAAGTTTTGAACAAACAAACCTCATTTAATCTTTATTATCTTTTCAAGAGCTTTCCAATCCATCATTCGGTTTCTTCTCACTAAGTAACCCTCGATTCCAGCAACAATCATCCATCTACAAACAATTTTATAATACAATATTATTTCTAAATGTATTCTTATTATTCAAGTATAATGCACAGATCTCTGCTAAATAAAGATTATACAGCTAAATTTGGTTTTTACAGGTATACGCGGCTTAACCAAATAACCGTGATTTTTAAAATAGAACTTATCGGCAACAAAGTCGGGTCTACTGTAAGAAATTTTTACAATTTTCTTATTTTTTTTCTCTTAATTAACATTGACAGAGTACGCGTGGATTTAAAATAAATGAATATAAATTTTTTTAATGCGTTGTATTTGAGCGACTTGACGATTTTTACTGAGTGAAATGACAATCGAATCACAGCATTGTTTCGTTGTTTTCTATTAAATTCATATGATTAAAATAATGTTCTTAGATGAAGTGAAAAGTTTAATATTCAATAAAATTTATGTAGAATTTCACATCCATTCAATCTTCCATGCTATGTAAGAATAAGGGGAAGGCTTATCAGTAATACGATAGTTTGTATGAGTATATCCCTATACTTTATCAGATATTGAATGTCAGGCGGAGTTGTCAATCAGTTCATTTGCATCCAAAGTTTTAGATACATCGATTAAATGCATCACAGCAATTACTTTCTGCTTAAATTATGACTTCTCTCTGTAATTCAGTAATGAAGTTACTAAAAATTATTCATATTGTTTTATGTGGATTTTTTTAACGTTATTATCGTTATTATGATAGCAGTAAGTTTCATATTACTGAATAAGTTTTATAATATTATAATTTTTGTTATAAGTTATTTTTAATTAATTTTGCCGCGCATATTCTGATGGATATTATAGATCGACAGTGTTTAGGTCTTACTAAAATCGCGGATTCTGTAAAAATAAATAATAATTGTTCAAATAATACTCCTAATAATTACTCATTAGAATTAATTTTTGTCAAATATTTTTAACAATTATCAAACTATTTAAATGTTTATCATAATGTATTTACGCTAAGCATAAATTTTTTCATTTAATATTACGTATTCATTGAATTAACATTATAATGTAACGAACCTTAAACGTTAAGAACGCAGTGTCCGTAATCTTCGTATAAAAATATTAATTTTAAATATTTTATTATGCAAATGAGATGATTCGTAATGATAAAAAGCGTACTTCGTTACCATTTTTTTAAAGGTGTAAAGAACCACTTAAAAAATAATTCAACCAAAACATTATCTGGCAAGGATTTTTAAGAATTCATGATACTCCATACGAAACATATTTAATTTTTAAATTATACATAGACAGACGGATTCTACTTTTATAAAATTAAAATGATCGGTTTCATTGCTTTATTGAATGACATTATACTTATTTATTTGCAATTTTATAACAAGAAAATCCTGGAACATCATTTGTATAACTTATTCTATTTGTTATATAATTATATTATATTATATTATATTACATAATAATTCATTAGAGTACTAGATTTTATTATTAAATATAATACTCCATATTAAATATAATACTTGAATTGGAATTTTTATTAAAATTTTTTATATTAAAGTCCTTTTATCGATGGACGAAAGGAAATAAAAACGAGCAAAAAGTTTGTAATTTTCCTTGGAAGCCTTATTTTCCTTGCTTCCCCGGGTGGTTCCAGCTCTCGGTCTCCCACCCGCGATCCCGATCTCCTCTCATCGCGGTAAAGAGGTCCCGCTGGTTCCCCTAGCTGTCTCCGGGTACTCCTGCGCTCAGATACCCGACCTTTCTTCTCTACATCTGGAACTTCTTTCCGCCCCCCCTCTCGCTCTATCTCTTTAACTGCCTGCTCCGATGTGTCAATTGACACAAAATCCCTTTCAAGTTTAAATTTAAATTCGTTTTTAACTATAATAATATTGTATTTACTTTTTATATCAGATTTTCGTATTAATTCTAATATTTTCAAGAGTGCACGTACTGCAATTTCCTAGTTTATACAAAATCTTTATATAATTTTATTTTCACGCGACATTATTAATTATTAAAAGGTTAATGCTTTAATAAACCCCCCCCTCCGCCGTATTAATAATTCCTTTAATGCCGTTTCTGTCTTCTATTGGTTAAAAGCATTTAAATAATTAATATGCTTTTCCCTGTTAATAATGCTTTTCTCTCTTTTAACCACGCTTGAGTGAAATTTTTAATTAAAGTTTCTGAACAGAAGGATTCAACAATGTCCAAGACAATTATTCGAGCTGGAAAACAGCCTGGCCGAACTACTCGTGGAAGAAGACTACAAGGAAGTTAAAATTACTTTGAGTTGTTGTCCAGCCGTATATAACGACGTGAATAATTAATGTTGGGCCAACTACGGGAACGTACATTTGACATTTGACATTTGATATTTGACATTTTATTGAAATCCGAAAGGGTTTTTGGATTTTCAGAGAGCGCTGAAGAATCCCGGGAAGCCGAAGGGCTCGTGGACGAGAATCCGGAATCGCTAAAGACGAGTGCGAGGAAAGATTATAAAAGTACACTAGAAAAGCTCGGGGATACCGAGATCGTCGCGACTTGCATTCATGCGTGATACGTGGCTATTTTCGCCTCGGCAAGAGGCCCATTCCGACCCCTCACGAATTCACCGCATCGTGCATTGGCGCTAAATTTGCGCTAAATTTGCGCCCATTTTTCATGTCGTCGATGCGGAACTTGCAAGGCATCGCCGCTCTCTTCTTCTCTCCACTGCCGCATCTCTTGAATAAACTAAACATCCGAAAATCCTATGGGAAACATCATTCCTCCGCTTACTTTTGCACACAAGTACTCGCTTTAATTATAATATCATTCTTATTTACTTTTTTTATACTCATTATCAACTAACGGACTTGGCTTGATGTCATTTTCAAGTTTCTGAGGATCCGAATCCAATTCATTAGGCTTATGATGGAAGCAACATCCAGGGAATTTTGTTCCCCACCATGTGCTATTTATTTTTAATATTTCATTTTTGCTAGGAAATATACGTTTTGAAAAGTTTCTTTATTTCGACGTTTTACAATCCTATTCCTTACAATATTTTCTCTTTTTGGGTAAGCTCTTTCATCCCCTCTGATGCGAGAGGAGGTCTCTGCCAGTACGCTTTCCCCGTGTATATTTAGAAGCACGTTCAGCAAGTACTTTGTGAAAGACGGCTTAAAGACAATTGCTATGCCACACATTTGCAAAGTTTTCCAGAACGAGGATAGACATTTAAATTAAAAGAAATTACAACTCACGCTTATTTTTACAATGCTTCGCCCGACTGGAGATTTCCGTATCCAGGAAGCATAGACATGAATGTAATGAATAAAAAGAATGTTTCAAATTCTTTTTTGAACATTTTCTTTCAATACATTCGTCAATTATTTTACGAAACATTATGTTTATATCAAATGAAGGTATAATGTTTTTTTTTTACTGACAGCGTCAAGCCTTGGAACGAATCTTTAGTAATTATAGTCGTAATATTACAAGCGAAGTCTGCGTACAATAATTTATAATAACAAGCAATAAATAATACGTAAAAATAAATAGAATATGTTAAATGATTGTAAGGGCGCGACAATGCGTATATTCGGGGATGGTAGTCCTCCAAGTCTTCCGATTCCTTGATAGAAGAGACGAAAGAACAAAAAAAATAAAAAACAAAAAAAAACAAAAGAAGAAAAAAACGGAAAAGGGAGGTGTCCACGAATACGCCTCGCGGGGACGTCCGCCTGTGATATATTCGCAGGGTCTTGAAGTCTTTTTAAAGACGTAAGTTTAGAAAGCGAGTCCCCCGATGGGAAAATTTCGACGGTGCGCGCAAATGACAATACATCCGGTCGTTGACATTTGCATGTAAAAATGTATGTAAAAACACTGGCTGTGCCATCCTCTCGAGTATATTGTCCAATATCCGAAATACTTATAAGAAATATCGTAGAAGACAATTGCCCGCTCACTTGGAGCTCTAAATATGCCTAGGAAAAATTTGCCTCTTGGCCCGAGGCTACCGTTCCGCCCGAAAACTGTATTTTTTCCGACCAACACGGGTCAGCAAGGAAACCCCGAGGGCAAGATAAAATAAATAAAGGGCAAGGAGCAAGGAAGGGCGGAAAAATGCCACAAAGACCCCGAGCGCTTCCCCTGTATTTGAAAAATTTGTAAACTCGCGAACCCCTATTCTGAAATAACATAAAATAAAATAGTACCAATAAAGAACAATAAATAGTATGTATCAGTTAGTGCTTTTATAATTTGTTTCTAATTTTTTTTTAATAATATTAACAGACAACCGATCGCTCAAAGATATTTTCAAATGCATGTCCATTGTTAATTGATTATTTTCTTTATTTTTCTTAACTTTCAATGTCCGTTCTTATTTAAGTATCACTATTTTGTTAAACATCTGTTAAAAATTATGTACTTAATAATTATTAACTTAGTTAACATAATATGATTAAAAGATTCAATTAGCTACGAAGTATCATTTTATTAAACATTGTAAATGAATTTATAAATTAAATCGATACCTTCTTGTATTTACTTAAATCGATAGGCGTAGAATTTATTACTATCCTATCTTTTTTTCTTCTTTTTTTTTCTCGCTAATGTTAGTTACAATAATTTGCATTTAGTTTTTACTAATTACAATATCAATATTGCGTTATACGTTTATTATTAAGAAATCTTATACCAGATAGAAATATTATCTTACCAGATAATATTTAGCAACTCGAATCTAAGAGAAAAAAAAACATCCCAGACCACTTTTTTTAATTCACCAATTCAATTTATTTAATAAGATACACGAACTCGTATTTTAAATGTATGCACATATTAATTTATTTATCTTTATTATCATTATAAATAATTCTTTTATATTCATAATTAAGTATCTTATATAAAATTGTGTATTTATTTCATCTTTTTAAATTCTGTTTTCATTTTTCTTTCTATTTGTTCGAAATATTTTTAAAAAACATGATTTTTAATATCATCGGTGTATAATGTAACAATAGTAATCACGATTGTCATATATTGTTTTAGATATTTTAAATTTAATTGAAATAGCATGAAACAAGAATATATTTACATAAAACAAATATAGTGTTTAAAGCAATCGAATGATAAAATACAGCAATTTAGAATCATAACGCAAAGTGATATTCAATTGTACTTATAAGATGAATTTATATAGTATGTATAGAAATTATAGACATTAATGATTATATTTTAACAGAAAGAACTGTGTAATCTTCGAAATAACTTTAATCCTACGACATATTATTTGACTACCTTAAGTACTTATTATTTTTAGTGTATATCCAGGTGTAACTTTCAAAGAACAATTATGTAAGAGTTTAAATATAAAATACAAAATAGTGTAAGTTTCATATAGTATAATACTGTTGATAAGTATTCAAGTTTAACCTTTTTTCGCTTAAATTTATAATTATTGATATATTTTTTATGCAATCAGTTGATGTAATGTTCCGTATAAATTGTAATAATATAGATAAATTATTTGATTGATAATTAAGATTTATTTTTAATGGCATTATTAATATTAGCATTGTCAATAAAATACTTGTTATAAAGGTAAATATATTTTATTGTATTTACATATATCTGTAATATATGATTGTGCATACTGACTCTGTACGCTTATAAATTATTGTTCATCGCCGTTGGCGAATGGTATGTTTAAATGTACAATACACGCTCCAAGATCTAAAGTGATACATAGTTTTTCTAAGCATATTTATTATAAATTTCCATCCTAATTTATTCATTCATTAAATTATAATTCCCGAAAACGTTTCCTTTCCTTTTAGTATGCAGTTGACGAAAATTTACATATTTAAACTTCTTAGTTTATTTTTAATAAGTCGTGAGTATAAAAACTACATTACGTTCTTTATGATGAAATAAAATAATGAAATTTCAAATATATTTTTTTCATATATTTTATTTAAATGTAAATGGAATGTTCGTGCTTCGAATAATGAAAATCGTTTGGCAGATGTCGAAGCACTGATTGGCCATAATGTTCATGATGCTAGACCATGGGAGTATCCGTTTGTCGCGTCAATCTCGCGTATAACGAATGAAAATGCCACTGAAATATCTTACGGATGCGTGGGTACATTAATAACAAACAAGGATGTGATAACCACTGCACATTGCATGGATGACGAGGAAGTCGATAAAATTATAATAATTCTAGCGTCGATTTATTTAGTAGGAAACCATAGATATTATCCTCTCTGGTGGAAGACTTACAACGATTGGTGTGAAATAAAAAATATACGCTTACAATTCAAAATGAATGATATAGCCATTATAAGGGTAATGTTATATTTAATATTACAGCTCTATTTTCAATAGAACCTTTAATCGCGCGAATGCGTGAAAATCATTACCGACACCCATAAGATAAAATTAAAATAATAATAATAATAATAATAATAATAATAATAATAATAATAATAATAATAATAATAATAATAATAATAATAATAATAATAATAATAATAATAATAATAATAATAATAATAATAATAATAATAATAATAATAATAATAATAATAATAATAATAATAATAATGATGATGGTGATGGTGATGGTGATGGTGATGTATTATAGTGATGATGATGATGATGATGATGATGACGACGACGACGACGAAGTTGCTAATTAAGTAACATATTTTTAGTTAACTCAAACGGTATCATCAGAAATCGTTCCAGCGGAAATCTCAACTAATCCAAATCAAGAACTGTACGGATATCCAACGGTTTTAGTAGGATGGGGTATAACGAGCGACGAAACGCTAGCGTCGGTATTGCAAAAAGTATCGGTATTCGTTCTACCGAATAGCGAATGCCAAAAAAAAGCACTTAAATTGACAGGACGCTTGCTTCCTATTCATTCGAGAATGTTGTGCAGCGCTGCAAGGCCTTACGCTTTGTTGACGCCCGTGAGTACTTAATTTTTAATAAACATCCGCATCTGCATGCTTGGGCAATGATGAAAAAAACTCTCGCGTACAGATAGAGAGCAACAAAATAAAATAACGATAGAGAAAGAGGGGGGGTAGGAGAGGAGAGAATTGCTTTATTATACGCGAAATAAGATATGTTATAAATAACATATAAGATAATAAGTATAAGATAATAAGTATAATAATAATAATAATAATAATAATAATAATAATAAGATATAAGATAACAAGATATGTTATTGAAAACCAAAGTAAGTAACGAGGAAAGTTTTTATTTCATTGGAATTCAAATTTCATTTCATTCAAAAATTTCATTGGAACCCAAGCAAATTGTTATAAAAATTTTTTTTACATAATAATAGCTTATAATGTATAAGTGTGCAAATTTGATCATTATGAGTGAGGAAAAGTATTTGCAGGAGGTAAGGAATCGAAAATTATCGGAATATCGGATCATTTATCGGTGTCCGCATTAATTAATTTTCACTTTCAATGGAAATAATTATTCAATTATAGATAAATTTTTGAAAAGTCAAGGCATTTTAAATGTACATAATTATCTGTCCTTTATAGTTTTCATAATGTCAGTTATGTTTAAAGATTTCATAATGTTAAAAGTAAAGATTCAAAATTATTGATTTAACAGAAAATTTCTAAAATTTGAAATTATCAATGTAATTAATTATCAATATAACTATTTAAACATATGATATTGCAAGTGTTCCTTCTATAAAGTCGTAATGCTAAAATGTGAATATAAAATATAATTAATTTCCAATTAACATATTATCGTTAGATAAATATAAAAAACATGATCTGCTTTAAATTTAGAAAATTAAAGACAAACGTATAATTAGTAAAATCATATTATTTATTGTAGTAAATCTCTGTTCTAATAAAGTCTTATATTGACGAAAAAAAAAAATACAAAATCATAAAATATACTAAAATAAGTTTGACTTCGTAATGCGATTAATGGGTATTTTTAATTTTTGTTTATCGTCACCTGCCATTTCTTAAAGTTTGCATCAATTTACATAAGTAAATATCCATAGCCAACAAAGATCAGAAATCTGATGGCTATAGTTTAACAATTTATAAATTAAATTACAATAATCGAATTCCTAAAATCTAAGTGAAAGAACTTTAAAAATCGTTTAAGCAATCAAGAAATTATTATATTCAGGTTTATTTGTATTAAAAATTATGATAAGAGGTATTTTATTTTATATTATATTATATAGATAAATTTATATGACCAAATTATCTAATTAACTGTTTTAATCTACATATTGTAGCAGGACTTTTTTTAATTCTATAGATAATCACGTTAAATGATATAAAAGTAACTATTGCAAAATGATGAATAATAAGAAATGCGCTATGCAGTGTGAGTGTCAAATACGAACTCGGATAAATCTTGACCGTTTTATGCGTTTGTAAGTAATTCTCGCGCCCAATCATCGAAAAAATACTTCTTTTCGTTTGTTTTTGATTTTACTTGTAATTGAAATTAACTAGCGTTATGCGAAGTTTCATTTCCTCCGACGTAACGCGATCGATTCCATTTTATCGTGAGCTTTTATGGCAGTGCATAATTTATTACTATGACGATACTTTTTTCGTTTCTTTTATATAATGACTCCGTGTATTTTAGTATATTATTAATTAAATAAACATTAGGAAATTGACGCGGTTTCGGTAAAATGAACATTTTTGTCACCGTTACTATTATTAATGCAATAAGCAGTGAGTGTCGTCAATACATTGACTTGGAGGGGTCATCTATGTGATCACAAGGCCTCTGCATTTGTTAAATAGTTATTCATTATATCGAAGAATAGATTGATAAATCGATACGTTGGAAATTATTTATAAAAGTTACGCACGTTATGTAATGATACATTAAGAAATGCGATTAAAATTGATAATAACATTGCTAAATTCGTATCGCTTAATAAGATTTATTGAAAAATATTCCCAGCAACTTATCCGCGTAACTCAGACTTATCTAGAAATTCAAAAGGCTTTAAATCTTAGATTCCTAAAAAGGTGATGATTGCATCATCACATATATCGAGCACTTTTTATTAGTTTTCTTACGGAAAGCCGATTCATCATTGGGTCGAGAGAGTCATTCCGCTCCAGTTTTATTCAACTTACTGAATATTCCTTTTCGATTTTATCTCCAAGTCGTAAGCACGAGCACGCTCAGTAACAATCACGTAGCATACGATTATTTGTTTAAGTCTAAACAATAGAAGATGTGTTAGCTTTCGTACTTAGACCTGGATTAATCTAATAATAATATTTAATAATCTATTAAATAAAAAAAAAAAAAAAAAAAAAAAAAACTTAATTTGAACATTAAAGACGTAATATGCTAATAGTTATTATTTAACACTAACTCTTGCGGATTATTACAAGTACTATTGTTACAAGTAATAACAGTGGGTCTCATAAATTCGAGAAAATGATATCAAGGCAATCTTGTCTGTTTATCCAGATTTTTTTGTAACGAAGATCTATTACTTAGCCTAGTACACGTATACAATGCACATTACACGCAATGAGTACAATTATTACAGCATAATTATTATAAAAATAATACTTTCATTCATTCGCGTTGACTTATATAATTATGCACGCATATTAATACACATCCATATAAATATACATTTATACAGGCATTGTGCATTATTTTCAGGGTGACAGCGGCGGTCCAATTTTACACATGAATAAGGTCTTAGGCGTTAATACAGGAACTTATCCAAACAATGGTGATTTAGTAGACATTAAAAAACAAGTGAATCTTCATATCGGAGTTGATTATTATAGGACTTTTATCCTTGATATTATAAATAATTTTTAAATTAGCTAAATAATGTTTATCTGTGATATTAATAAAGCATAATATTTAAATAAAAGCATGTATTTACGTTTAATTAATTTTTTATGAGATTGTGAATTAAAAATATTTTCTTAAAATGTGAAAGATTATTGCCTATAAAATATAATTTAAAATATATTAATAAATTCGATTCATGTTGATTCGTGTTTTTTATGTTCATTGATTTTATAATATATTATAACGAATGTTCATTAATATGTTTATTAATATTAATATTAATTAATTTCTATGTGTATGGTTGTGAGAATAAAAAAAACAGCTAATGCTAAACAGTAATATTATTTATTTATATCATGAGTAATTTGAACCGAAAATTAGCAGACAGTTTTTAATAAAATAATTATATTAAGGTAAGGTCGTCGCGTTTAAAGTGAAAGTGAAATTATATATGAAATATGAGAAACCTTATGAAATTCATTCATAGATATCTGTTTCGTTAAAGCCAACAAGAAATTTTAATTAAAGTTAATCTAAAGTTTAAAATGTTTTATGTTAAAGTACTATTCACACGTACGGTATCACATTGAAGGGTTAGAAAAAATACTCATGAAAATAAACATTTTCATATAATGACGTTGGTTGTATTTGACTTAACAGTTCTATAAGTAAACTGATAGCACTTCAAAATAAAAATCCAAAAATATTAAGTATTCACAATGATTTTCGGATTCGGTTTGACTTCTATGTACATATTTATATGAATTTATTATATAATTATATCTAAACAATATAAAATGTGCCATTAAGAAGGATTCCAAGTATATGTGTGAACTGTAACCAGCACTATTAGCTTTAAAAAGTCATTGCTTGTATTTTTTTACAATCTATAAAAAATGTTTAAGAAATTTAAGGATAAGCTTGCAGAGGAAATGAAACAGTCTCCTGCTCGACTGCAAGCGAGCATGCAACAATTAGCACAGGTTTGTATATTTTATTTTTTCATTCATGACACTCTATAAGTACCTTTAATTATTTATATTGTCGTCATTTATATAAATTTTATAGGCTGTTGTATCACCGTCGTTGTCAAACAACTCCATTCAAGATTTATCATTTAAAGATAGTTTCAGTTTGACTGAAGAAACAGATGGTAAAGTTGTATATTATAAATTTGATAGTTCTAATTATTCAATGCTAATTATATTGTATAACATTTGTTGAAAAAACATATAAAGTTTAGAAATAATTTTAAAATTAGTCTTATTCTTTAACAGAGACACCAAAAAATAGTCCAACAAAACATGGATTTCAAACAGTTGATTTAACACCTTCATCTATAAATTCTAGTACTTCCAGAAGATCATCCGTTAGTAGTAATATTAGTGATGCATCTTTACTTTTTCCTATTTATGAAAGTTCTTCAAATGTATACCATTTGCAAGTAAGAATATTTTTCTTTTTGTTTTTAATCTAATAATTATTAAACGTAAAAACACCCTATAAAGCTATCAAACATACATTTATAAATGATTTTTAGTCTGATATTGATCAGTCTGCGAGTGAAATTGACGACAATATAGGTTCACAATTAGACCGTTATTCTAAAGAACAGTTGTATTCTGCATTACGTAAAGCACAATCTAAGTGTGATAAATATAGAGGAAGGTTTACTGATTTAGTTAATCATTGTCGAGACATAGATCATTCAAAAACAAAGCTGGAAAGTCTTTTAGTTGAAACACAAGATAAGACATTCAGACGAATTAATGATCTGAAAGAACAATGTCAATTGGAACAACAAGCGAAAGCTCACTTAGAAGATGCGTTAAGAAATGATATTGAAGAAAAAGATCATGTAATAAATTCTTTAAAGATCAAGGTAGCTTTTAAATTATATTTAAGTTGTATCTTCGACATTGGCTTTATTTAATATATTCTTAAATATTAAAAATAATTTTAATATCTAGTGTAATGTACATTTTAATTTTACGAACTTAATGTTTAATTATATCAATAGCTACAAAGCTTCATAGATTTTTAAATTATTCACTTTATCGTAGATTAAATTATTGCAAGAAAAAGGTCCCAATGCTGAGAACCTAGAAACTACAGAATTACTAGAAAATGAAGATAATAATAAAGTCGACATACTCGTCGATTTGTCTACTAATACAGATTCTCAAAAATCAAGTGAAGAGTCAGCGTTATCAATAGAAAATGTCCAATTAAAAGAAAAAATACAAAAAATGGATACTTTTTTAGAAAAATACAAAGAAATGCTCAAGCGTAATAAAGATAAAATACTGGAAGTAACAAATGAAAAAAATACTTTAGAAAGAGATTACGATATTTTACAAAAAACAAATCAAGAAAAACTTGATACTATGGAAGAAGAATTACGTAAATCGAAAGAAGAATTTATGAAATTAAAAGAAGAAATCGAGGTATTAAAAAAACGTGAAGAAGAATCGGTTATTTCACTGGCAGAAAACAAATTATCTATACATCGAGAGCTTGAAGGAAAGGAAGAACAAATAAAGCAACTTCAATTAGAATTAAAGCAAAATCATGACGTTGAAAAATCTCTGAATGATACAATAGAACAACAAAAACACGAATTAGAGAAGGTAAAACTAGTGGCGAACCAAAACGCAGAGGCAAGTCAAGAACATTTAAGGGGTAAATCAGAGGCATTGAAGCATATGCAGTCAGAGATGCAACAAAAATTGAGTAATTTAGAAGAGAAATTGACCTTGAAATATCAGGAAGAAGTCAATAAAAATAACGAGCTTTTAATTAAATTACAAGAACTTGAACAGCAGCCGAAAGTAACAAATGAAAATACAGCAACAATTGAAAAATTAACTCAAGCTATAGAAGAGAAAAATAATCTTTACGTAGATTTGGATAATGAAAAAGAAAATTATAAAAGACTATTAGATGAGCAAAAAATTGAAAACGCGCGTTTAATAAAAGAATTAAATGAGCTCTCAAGTACTTTAGAAAGAATTCAAAGTGAAGCAGATTGTTCTGATGAAAAACGTATAAATGAAATAACTCAAAATTTTTCAGATGTGACAGCAGAGTGTAATAAGCTACACGCACAAGTGAAAAATTATGTAGAAGAATTAGAAAACTATAAAAATATATTACAAACTTTAAACGAAGAAACTATAGGTTTAAGAAATAAATCAAAAAATGACTCGGAAACCATCCTTAAACTACAAGATGAATGTGAAAGGAAAAATACAGAAATTCTTGAACGTACTAAAGAAATTGATTCAAGCTCTGAGGTCACAGCTGAGCTTAAAAAAGAAATTGATAGTCTGGTTAACTGTAAGAATAATTTAATTAAAAATTTAGAAACGTGTAGAATAGATTTTAAAGGAATAAGACAAGATTACGAATTACTTAAAAAGTATGTAAATAATAATATATCGAATGGGAAGGGCGCGATAGTCGAAACCGTAAGGGAAACTAGTAAAATTTTATCATTTTTTAACGATAAGGATTCAAGCCTCAATTTACAAGTTCGTGAATTGTTGGAAAAAAATAAAATAGTGGAAAGTCTCAATAGCAAGTACAATTTTAATATTGAGCAATTAGAAGAAATTTTAAAGAAAAATGTGGCTTTGGAGACAGAGTTAAAGGAAAAGTACGGCGAAGTCGAAGAAATGAGAATGAAAGTTAATGCTCTCGGCGAATTGGAGGAAAGGAACAGGACACTGGAATTAGATATTGAAAATTTAGATAGAGAATTAAAGAATTCGAAGGGAATGTTTGATGAGCGCGAGCAGTCCCAGCAAAATGTGATAATTGAAAAGGAAAGCATTATAAGAAGTATGTCTTTAGCGAAGAAAGAGGAGGATGAAAGGATGTCGGAGGCGTTGCGTTTAAAGGTCTCCGAAAACGAAAGCGCAAATAAACAACTTGTCGATTTATCTAAGGCTTGTGGCGAGCTAGAGGATACGATACGTAATTTGAAAACGGAGAACGAGGAGCAGAAGAAGGCAATCGAGGAGTTGGGATTTGTGAAATTACAGCTCGAAGAAAGGAGCAAGGAATTGAAGGCTTTACAAAGAGAGAGCGATGAAAGTAAAGCCGAATCGATGAAATTGAACGACGAATACGAAAACTGCAAGAAAATAATCGAAACTTATAGCACAAAGTTAACATCGTTGGGTAAGGAAGCGAATCGCCATAAGGACGCTAATAAAATACTCATTAATGAATTAAGGAAATCTAAGGACTTAATGGAGAACGTGATGGATAATGAAAACATCGAGGCAGAATTAAAGGAAGAAATATTGAAATTCAAGGCCGCGGAGAACGATCTTAATCAGTCGGCAAATATCGAAACTGACCAAGTCAAGGAATTGAAAAGGCACAATGCGGAGCTATTAACGGAAATAAATGATTTAAAGGAAAGCGATCGAAATACTTTGGATAGCTTGCTAAAGGAAAATGCCGAGGTAAGGGAGAGGCTCGGCTGCTTAGAAAAAGAGAACGGGCAATTGGCTAATGAAAATGCGGCTAATTTAAATTTAATTAAATCTTATGAACATCAGTCGCGCGATCGTAGTATCGAAATCGAAGAGCTCAGAGCCGAAAAGAGCGAATTAAACGAAGTGAGGAGAAAAATTACGGAGCTCAGGGGATTGTTAAGCGATTGTCAGAACGCGCGCCTTACAGACGACGAACGAGTCGACGAGGAGCCCGGAGGGGGTCGATCGTTAATTTTAGAAATCGATAATCTCCACGAAGAGATACTGAAATTATCACGAAGTTGTGAAAGTAGTTTGGCTTTGGAGAACGAATTAGTCGATTGTAAAAATAAGATAAGAGCATTGGAAGGCTCTTTGTCCTCGAAGGACGGGGAGTTAACTGTAATCAGCAATAATTCGTGGGAGGGGAAGGATGATTTTGAAATTGAACTGAAGGAGAAAAATGCCCAGATAGAGGAAAGGGAAATAAAAAATGTCCAGCTTTTGGAGAAGATCGATGAGCTGTCTTTGTTGAAATTAGAAGCGGAGGAGAACTCGGCCGAGGAAATAAAAAGCTTAAATAAAGTTGTCAATAGATTGCAGGAGACATTGGAAGGCAAGGAGTCCAAGTTAAGATTATTCAGAATAGAAAATGAAAAATTGAAGAGGCACATGAAAGATCTGTTGGAAAAAATAATGAGAGAGAGGAACGAGTTGCAGTCGGATATGGACGAGAATAACATTGCGTACCAAGTCAAGGAAAGGCAAATCGAGACTCTAAACGATAAAATGAAAAATCAAGCGATTGAGCTTAGAGAGCAAATGAAGACCAACGAAGACAAGCACAGCTTAAGACTTAAGCAAGTTGTCAAGGAATTTCAAGCTCAGCTCAATGACAAGGAAAGGGAACTGCAAGCCGCCCTCGAAAAGAGATTCGGTACGAATAACAAACAGGCCTTTATTCACCTCGTTCCTAAATCAATAAGTCAATAAATAAATAAATTAATTAATTAATACGACGTTGATTTACAGATCAGCAACAAAATTACGAGTCAAGCGTTATACTGGAATACAAAGAGCAGCTGAAGGACTTTCAGATAGAGCTTACCAAAAAGTCCGAGGAAATCGAAAAGCTCGTTTCGGAGAACAAGCAAATGAAAATACGATCCGATGAGGTTGTCGAGGAGTGTTTGGCAGACGTGAGTCGGATGAAGTCAGAGCATACCGAAGAAATTGAGAATCTTGATAAGAAGTGGAGGGCCATCGTTAAGCAGAGAGCGAGTCAATTAGAATTGAAGCACGACGATGAGATTGCAGAACTCTCTAACGAATGGCAAAACGAACGAAAAGTATTACCGATATTTGCACTTTGCGCATGCTTTTATCATTGTTTTTTCCTGTCTTTTATTTTTTACTTTGACTTACCCTTATTTATATATTACTTGCAGAATGATGAAAATACCGAGTTATTACAAAAGGTGACCGACTCTTACTGTTATTATTTACTATTAACTATATAATTATTATTAACATCATCATTATTATTATTTGTTATTATTTGTTATTATTTGTTATTATTTGTTGTTGTTATTTCTTGGCTTCGTAAAGAGCTTTTACGTTAAAAAAAAAAAAAAATGGGAATAAGGAGTGGAAGTTGATTTGTAAATCGATTGATTTAGGATTTGGAGAACACGGCCAAGGTGGCGATGGCCGCGATGCAGTCAAGCAGCGGCTCGTTTCACGCGCTCCAACAAACGCTGTTGTCGCAAAAGAGGGAATTAGCCGAGCTTAGGAAATTAGTCAAATTAAGGCAAGAGTCGGTAGACGATTCCACAGAAATTGAATATCTGAGGAATATTCTTTATAAATACATGATGGGAAAGGAAACTATGGTGCTTGCCAAAGTTATTGCTGCCGTTGTTAAATTTGATCAGGATCAGACGACGCAAATTCTAAAGAAAGAAGAAGATAAATTATCACTGGTACGATTGAAAGAAAACATCTTACGTTCGTATCTTACGTTCGCTCACTTTAACTTATCCCATTTTCTTTTCAGCTTGGGTCATTAGGTTTAACATAACATCACTTCCTTGTTTACACCTACTGAAATTTTATTAATGTTTTAATTAATGAATATTGGAATATTCATTCGTGAACTACGATCACTGCATGATTCCACCAAGTATTTTTGTAGTCATGTCTAACTAAATACGCAATTGGTTTTAAAAACATTTCTTAAAGATGTTTGTACTCGTCGATTGTTTTGTAAATTCATGTTCTTTATAATTTTGACGTACGTTATTATGCAGAAAATTATGATAATATATTACAAATTTTTATTATTTAGTTTATGCATTCTTTTAAATTAAATTATCTCGCAGGATAATTTATATTTTACAATTAATATTTTTATAAGTCCGGATAAAGAGGTTGTAACAGTGCAGTATTTATATTTATTTTAATTTAATTAAAACATTGCAATTTTAAATTTAATATTAATTATTTCAAATAATTTTTTACTTGTATTTAATTTACTTCTCTATTAAGGAAGAGTAATAATATATTTAGTAAATAACATTGTAAATAATATTGTAATTATAAAATTTTATTTAGAAATCTTATAAATAAATATAAATGTTTTGACTAATTAAAACATTTTTTTATGAATCTATACAAGGTAATAAAATTAATCAACCGCATATTGTTCTTGCTTATTTTTTCTTATAATACAATTGATAAAGAAATTTTTCCTCTCCGTAAAAGGTATGCTTTTACGACGAATTTTTATTATTTTATCTCCATCTTGATTATATTCTTTTATTCCACGTTCACCGAGCAAAGCTCTAAGTGCTATGTTTTTTTGTAAATGTTTTTCATAAAATTCTTTTCCACCCTCAATATAAGCAAGGTTGAGTTCTGCCAATTCCGCATCTACTGATGTTTCATAATACCTATTAAGAGTATCTCTAATTTGAAACCATATTGAATACCCTAGTGATCCCATTACTAAAAATATTAGACTTTTTAATGAAATGGACATTATCATAGATTTTTGTAATTGTAATCTTAGATATTCTGCTGCCAAAACTGCAGTTGTAATTATGACTGGTGATTCTAGGGAACGATACAGTGGTAGATACGTATTAGACATCAATATTTCTCTTGCAATACCATATTTCTTAGCTTTATCTGAGAGAAACAACGAGTCCATTAAAATGTGTGCACTTGGATGATACATATTCAATTTCTCTTGATTATAGCCTATTCGAATTTCTGGTGAATCAATAACTTCATTGTTTTTGTATAAATAATTGACAGGTAAACCAATTATTGCACCATATTTTGATGGAAAGCCTGCACGTAATACTTCAAACCCACTGCAAGCAAAAGGTTGATACAATTTTCTGTCATTTTCATTAATTTTTAAATCATTTAATACTTCATTAAATAAATTTAGAGCCTTTTCGGTCAATGGTACATCTTCTCCATATCTAAAATTATGCGAAATATATATAAATAACATAAATTGAATAATTGTTAACAAATATTAAAAATTAACACTAATTTCATACTCACCTAGTCGATTGAAGCAGTTGTTTATAGTAATTAAGATATATTGAATTTGGTAAAATTTCAACTAAAAATGAACCGAAGCTTCCACAAATTACAGCTGTAGTTGCTATTTTAGGTAGTGCTTGTTTTAACTTTGCATAAAATCTCGAACCCATTATTTATACCTGTAAATATATAAATATTCTTCACACTATCATGGTTTTACAATTAAAAATTATCATTCATACATAATTAAATCTATTATGTATTAAATAAATGCAAAATTACATATAAATTTATTTATGAAATTTTACATTACTCATAAAGTTATTAAAAATGTGTATAAATATTTTAAATTTTATTATAAGTCTTATAATGATAAATAATTATTGATAAAACACTCACTTCGTATAACAATCAATATGAACAATATTGTTATATTAATGAATTAAAATTTATTTAAAGCACATTAATATCTATAGAAATTAGAATTAATCAAATGAAAAATTACAAACACCTTTATTGATTAGATAATATAATTTATGTAAGTATATTACAAATGGTATTAAAATAAATACACATGTTACAATAAATAATAGAATTATTCTTTGAAACAAAGTACAATAATTGTACTTTAAGTAATCTTTCAATTTAACAAAGAGTTATGAAACACATTAAAAAAAAAAAAAAAATACTTCGGTAAAATACCGATTTATATACATGGTTTGAGGTTAAATTCTCATACCATGCGATTATGTATTTCAGTTTTCCAAATTTTTCAATAATTTCATATTCTCAAATAAATCAATAAAAATATTCAATAAACTATTTATGTCT
Source organism: Ceratosolen fusciceps (assembly GCA_018883505.1). NCBI lineage: Eukaryota > Metazoa > Arthropoda > Insecta > Hymenoptera > Agaonidae > Ceratosolen > Ceratosolen fusciceps. The sequence goes on from RCIC01000005.1 coordinate 3,375,525, forward strand.
GTTTAAAAATAATGAAATAAATGATTTAGATCATAATTTTGATAATATTTATATAAGTATCTTCTTTCACTGGAAATTAAATTTAATTTAAAATATAGTGAAATAATAATCATATTTGTATAAATAAATAAAAAAATTACAAATATTTTATTGATCAATTTTATAAAATAAATATTCAAAAATTAATATAGAATAATTATTTAATAAAAAACGTATGCGTATCACATATTGAAGTGGAAAAAAAATTCGTGATACCTTTTAAATTCATTTAAAAATTATATGTAAAAATATTAAAATTTAAATTAATTAAATAATCTTGAATCAAAAACAATTTTGTATATACTAATGAAATCGTAGTAAATTTTGAATTAAATACTATTTCTGCTATTCGTTAATTTATTTCCAATTTTTTTTTTTTTCTTAGTTACATAATGCAATTTAAATAATTTTTTAATAATATTACAAATTCTCGACTATTAAAATAGCATATATAAATATATACATATAGAAAATAAATAGAAAAATAATTATATAAATTAATTTTATATTTATATACAATTGTTATAAAATATCCGGAAAGTATTGAATATTTGTATAGGTATAAAACATTTCACAAAATGGTTATTTTCAAACATCCGTATATTAATAACGTAATTTTAAATGATTATTTTTTAATTCTATTGAAATAAACTTGAAATAAAATTTTGTACATATTAGTATTGTCTGACAATCTACCAGTACGTAATATTTAGTTTATAAACAATATTTGTTTTAAGTTTTGAATCACAAATAATATTAGATTTAATTTAACGAAATGATGCGTTAAGTATTTTTAAGGTATATCCGATTTAATATATTTTAACTTATAATTAACTATGTACTTTAAAATTTCTGAAATCGACCTCGTAAATTGTATCTAATCTACCATATAGATGTGTCATGCGTCAACTATAAAATCACGATAGGTTAACCAACAACTTTTTATGATTATCAATTAAAGCGATTGTTAATTAAATTGATAATTATTTTTATTGCAAAACTATATATTTTTTGTGCTCAATTAGAGTACTTGACCAGAAAGATTTTTACTACGCATGATTGGCGGTTCGGAGTAATATATTTCTAATAATAAAATCATTTGTATTAAAATATTCTACAATACATTTAATGTAACGCTACTTTTTTAAATTAATTATAATACCTGAGCGCGAATTCAAATTCTGTAGTGTAAATATCAATAGATTTGAATAGTATTGTGATCATAGAATGATCTATATTATTACTATACCGCCGAATGGTTTAAAGCTAAGTGTATAATCAGTAATAAATTTTGTAATAAAAAATCGTTATTAAATTTTCAAGGCTAGATGAAGTACGGAAGAATGTTTTGCAGTTTAGAAAAAGTATTATGAAACCCTTAACATGTAGAGAAATGGTAAAAGTGTCACAAGATGTAAAGCATTAATTTGATAAGAAATTTTTTCTACTCTTTTACTGCATTACAATGAGCACTGAATGTTATTTCCGATATAAATAGTTTATCGTACAGGCATTACATTTACCTTGTATTAAAATAATTATACTCAATTACTTATTTCGAAAAATCGAAGCTTTTAATATTGAATTTGAATTATTATTTGAATGCTTTTGCGCTCGTTACTTAACATTATAATTAAGAGTTAATAAGCATCGAAATAAATTTGCCCATTCGTAAATGGTCAGGGTTTTATTTAATAATAAAACAAATTGAAAGGGCCTATAAGTTAATAAATTGATGACGGTAAGTATAATTGAAGACGAATAAAAACAGGAATACGTAAGGCTTGCGGGCTAATTCGGTGGATCATTATTTTTCGATGTTGCTCCAAGTGCTTTACGGCACTTGCTGCTTCAATATATGCGCTAAATAAATGTACGTGCACTTATCGAAAGGCCGAGGTGCACACGAACCGGCGGGCGCACGTACGCGCCTGTACAAACGTGTATAGAACAAAGACACCGTATGCAACATTAATTCGTTCGCCGAAGTGAATAGCGAGCGAATCGTATCATAAGCGTCGCGGTTGAATCAAGGTCTTGGACAAGAATATCCTCGAATCTCCTTTCAGATATACGAAAGGATGTATGCATTAAAAAGATAAAAAATAAAAAAAAAAAAAAAAAAAAAAAAAAAACTGCAGGCAAGTGTGGAGCTACGCTTTTTCTTCGGGTGCGAAGGAAACGATGCATCTGACGAGCAGCTGCACAATTACCCTATTGCTTTATTACGAAGCTTGTTATTGCATATTTAAAGTTTAAGTAGTGACGTGCCTGTAAAATGATGCGATCTTTGTCTGGTCCGTGGCTGCTTCGATCTCTCGTATCGACACTCTCTCTCTCTCTCTCTCTCTCTCTCAATTATTTATTATTATTGTACACTTTCGATAATACAAAAATTTGGCATCGTCAACACGAATAAAATTAATCGTAACTCAGATTACGTATCGTTACACAAATCATTAAATAATTAATTATGAATAAACACCTTTTACAAATAAAAATAGCCTCATGTAATTTATGAAACGACATGAAAAATTTTTTATTCGTTTATTCGTCAACGTAATACGACTTTTCCCAATTTTAATATCTACGATATATTTTTACAAGAATATTAGCGTAATTAATTGTCTTGTCTAAACCTTGACCTTGTCAGTATTTAATGCGTGAATAATGAGAAGCATCTTATTACATGTTATTACTGAAAATCTTATTTTGAATATATATATATATATATATAGGTTGAAAAATCCTTTAAAAATACTATAAAAATATAAATATTTTTATTTAAAATTAAATATGGTATTGTATGCGGTTGGTAGTGCATTCAAGAGCCCGAGCTATCGAAAAACAAGTTTATGGGGACGGACATTTTCTATTGTAGTCTAGCTCATTATTCACCCGAGTGTTACAGTCTAACGACTAAGTATTACATTATATTTCTGGTTCGAACGGTTAAAAAGATAAAGAGCCTTCATCCACGTGCCCCCTTCCCCCTGCCAGTCGATTCTACGATTCTACGATTCTACGATTCTACGATTCTACGATTTTACGCCGTTCAAATAAATCCAGTTTTTTCTCACATTAACAAGTGGTTACGATCCGAGCATCAGTTTCGTTCAGCTGTTCGCTCTATCTAATATCCAACAAGTCTTAAATATTAATTGATCAACGTCTTTTCGTGGCATGACATACGAAGTCTTCGGCTTAGAGAATAATCGGCTAGGCGCAACGGTTAATACGAACTCTTAAGTCCGCCTGGGAAATAAACAAATTAATCAAGACGTAGAAAGTAATGTTCCATGTACGAGCAGTAATTTCGTTCGACACCTATAGGAAAAGAAGTAGAGCGCATTTGTATTAATGTGGAAAATCTTTCGAGATTTTCAAGATCTTTCAAGAATAGACGAATATAATATGCACGCGTATAAAAGAAGTTGCAGATAACCGTTATTTATTAACCCGAAGAGATAGTAATTCTCTTCCACTTGTATTCGATAGAACGGATTAGTATGCTTCGCGTACCGAGCGTTAATTTGCAATGATTGTGATCTCGCAATTATTTCTGAACCATTTTAATTGTCGATTGCTCATGATTAGGTAATTAGCATTTTTTTTTTTTTTTAAGACCAATAGAATATTTTTCCTTAATCGTCGGATTTTCGATCGTACGAATAGAATCGATGGAGATGTAATTAAAGATCCTCCCCCCCCCCATCGTATTTTAGCGTATTCGTCGTCTCGTAGACCGAAGTGAGTGCGAGGGAGATATGAGGAGGAGGAGACGGGGATCAGGAAGGCGAAAGACAAGTACAGTTACTATCCTGTTTTATTAGGCGAAGTACATAGGCGGGCGCCTCGTGGCTTACTGGCCTTTTTTTGTTGGCCGAGCATCGACTTCGGGAGGGCAAAGGTCGCTTGTTTTTCCTTCCTATGACCCGGGGTGGGGAGAGGCGGCGGCCTTCGAATGCGTTTACTCTTAAAATGCACGTGCACTGCGAGTAATTAGATCCTAAAACTACTTATCGCTGTTAAGCGTACGCATGTTTTTGGCTTAGCTGGGGAAGTTATATTTCCCCGCCTCGGCCGCCACAGTATCATAATATCTATCGCTACAAGAGTTAATTTCAGAGAATTATTTATTCATATACCGAAATTGAAGGTTCTTTTTTACATTAGATATAATATGTTCGACGCAGAGCGGATGCTTGTCATTCCTTTCGCTTCCTTTTCTTAATTGCTTAGCAGCAAATCCCTTCCCATTGCTCTTTGCATACATAAAATGTCACAATGACGATAGCACATTTATCTTTTTTTTTTTTGTCCGAGCCTCGACCGACTCGTATGCCCCTTTCACAGCCGCTTTCTACAATCCTTAAAACTTGTAATATTTTTTAAAACTTTAATTAGATAGCGCTTGTTGGATTGTGCTAAGTAACGCTGCACGCGCCCATGGTTGTAAAAGATAATAGTAATTATCTTTAACCATTAATAATAATAATTCCTGTGCATGTATTATAAAAATAAAAAAAAAATCTATCGATGTAGCTTCATCGAGTGGCAGACCCATGATGTTCGAAGGCCTTTTTCTATTCGAGTCCGGTTAGCTTCCAATCTATCATAATTTCTCATTAGTCCGGTGCAGCATTGCACAATTGATAATGCCGTGAAACCAATTGCCGCTGATCCCCGTGAGGCGAATTTTTCATAGGCGGCAATTGATCGGCAACAGCATGGCGGCTCTATTAATTCCAAGCATCTTTTTAATAACGCTCGCGGCTCGAGTTTCGCACGGTATTGAGATTCGGGGCATTAGGCCCATAACTATGTGCGCGTGCGCCTTGCCGGAAATGGTAAACGCCTTGGCTCACAACGATATAAGCCACGATATCCGCTTAGAGTCCAACCGTTCGTATCGAAAAATTTACAATTGCTTCTTTTCTTTTTTTTTTTTTTTTTTTTTTTTTTTTGCCATAGATCATTTTACAGCAGCAAATCGACAAAGGCTATTTACGAATTAATTTGTTTAGCAATTATCGGTTTATTTATTTATTCAGACAATTATATACTAACGGTATTTCGATTATCTAAAGGTATCTTTAACAAAAGGTTTTTTTTTTTTTTACTTGTGCGCAGTATAATAACAAAAGTATGTCAATAATAGAGTGTGTAGTAACTAGATTACGATTTATTTAACAAATTTGTAGTAGTTGAAAGACTAGGTATGTTAAAATTTTTCAGACCCGACAACCCTCTGATATCGAAGTGAACGTGGAACAAATATAAACAATAAGATGGCTCATTCGGATTTATACAAAAACATTACTTTCGCTAGAAATCTGTATTCATGGAAGAACGTAGAATTTAGCTCAACGATTACCATTTACTCAGTACTATAACCTTCTGTATATATTCTTTAATCTTGTTAATATATATATTTTCTTTCGCTTCATTCAACATAATTATACAGCATTAATTCAAAAATATAATTATATACTTTTTATAATTTTATTATTGTTATTCAAGTTCTTTGTGTATATTTTATAACATCTCAACAACATGTTTGACATCATTTTCCTACATTTCATGTATATGTAAAAAAAAAATCTATTTTATTTACGATTTTACGTATTTTTATTGACAAACTTTTTACTATTGAAAATAGACATACGTAAAAGCAACCGTTTATTTTTAATCGGAAAATACTTGTATAAAGAACAGAAGCTGGAGACAAATGCTCAAACCTTTTTTTTATGTATATTTATTATTCATAATCGCTTACTCGCAATACCCAGTTAATTAACTTTTTTAGTTTTAATTATTGTTATTTATTCTGGATGTGAGATTTAAAAAACGGAGTATTAGAATGTCATAATACATTTCCGGTGTTTTCTTTGTAACAGATGTACTTCCGAAAGTCGCGCGGTGAATGCTAAGTTATTAGAATGCACTTCAAGGATATGAAAAAAAAAAAAAAAAAAAAAAAAAAAAAAACAACGTAACAAAGAAATTTATTGTAATCGAATGCATTGTATTTTAATCGAGTTAATAATGCGTTTAAAAGAGTTCAATTGCTTCTCTTACGTAAAACTATTTTAACTTACCGAACACTTTGTCCGGGCACGAGTGAATTTATTATATTTAATTTATTACAATTAATTTATAATATACATAATATAATATATTAATTGATAATAATTGTTCGGCGTATTGCACGGAGTCTCCTACTCACGTTCCCGACATGCGACTAATATTATCACATAGAGAAATAATAATTCCAACGTACTTTTCGGGGCTGTTTACCGCATGTAATTTAAGAATTCGATAGATTACAATAATGTTATTGACGTCATTGTCTTCTGATATTACAACGACCAAGAAGTAACAATTTTAAAAATACGTTCAAAAGAACAACAACTTTTTCTAATATCTCATAAATAACATAATATCCTATGTTATTTATAACAAATTATTAAAAATTTTATAGTTACGTGTCTAATTTATAACTTATAAATGAAAAAAGGATATAAATCAAGTTAGTAAGAGACAGGATTATCGCACAACTATAAATAATCAGTAAATTAAATATTAAAAAAGGCAGATTAAATATACTTAAAATAATTCAAGTGAATAAGTAAATAATTTGAAAAGGTTCGATCGTAATTTATTAGTTATGAAAAAATTGGAGTTCCCAGAAATAAATATTAACGATAACATATTAAATAGATAACGTAGATGTGTACAGGTAAAAGATGATATATTATTTAGAAATCATAATCAGTAAAATAAAAAATTTGTTATAAAATAACAATAAACATTTATAATTTACAATGTATTAAATAACGTAGTTACGGTCATGGTATAAGTTAAAATAATAAAAGCTACGAAGCGATGAAAATATCTAAAGTGGTAGTGCAGCACAGTTGATTTTACTGTGTAGTCCTTGAATTAACTATAAAATATATTACAGGTGAAAGTAAAAGTTATGCTATTCGTTACAATAATCTTTGATAGTTTCTTCAAGACACTCACTGGAATTCTAATTCATAAGGCATAGCATAACAATATAATTAGCGCTTGACGTCTTAGATTTTTTTAATTAAAACTGTATATTAAAATATTTGATATAACTTTATTCGATTGCTAATAATACCGACCGATCGCAGCCTTTAAAAATATAAAATATTACTAAGCAATTACAATTAATCATTCTTAAAATAAATAAATAAAAAAAAATGTATTTAAATTAAATTATTTTAATGTAGATTTAATGCATTTAAAACTCGTATGTTGAAAAGTAATTAAATAATAAATAGAATAACAATGTTTTATTTAAGTAATATTCTGTTGTCATTCAGTATTTATGAATATCTTTGATTTTATAATTTCACATTATCTTATAAAGCAATTAAAATTTTCTATAGGCATTAAATGAATGTAACGAAGCTTATGATAATATAAATAATACTGAACTATATTGACATCGAAATATTTTATGTAATAACACAGCAATAATCACAATTTTGTTTCAATTATATACATGTAATTGAATGAACAAAAATTCATTACTGTAAAAGAAAAAACGACAATAAACAAAAAATAATTGTTCAAAAAAGAATAAAAAAATAAAATCTTATATCGAAATATTAACGCCATTCCCATAGCGATTAAGTATAAAGTTACCTAAACTGGGGCGATATTTATTTTCCAGCCGATGCATAAACGAATGTCAAACTTTAACATTAAAAGATAATTTAGTAAACAAAATTTGTAATGTTTTTACGAAATTTTATGTAACGAATCTTTTAATTCTTTAAATCTCGGTTGTTCAACTGTTTCTTTGTTTTGCCTTAAAATTTACTGGATTGTAAGTAAGTTGATTATTTCAATAATACGAATTATGACAAAAAATGTAAACACATAATATAAATTCTTGGTAATGAGAAAAATTTCAATTCTGAAATTCTTTTGAAATTAAAATGTAGTACTTCTATACTCACTTGTTATCAATGTGTAAACTTTAAAAGAATACAATAATAATCTTAACAGTCATACAGGACTACTACATATTAACATATATATAAGTTTGAACTATGAAATTGTATTATAAAACCATCGAATATAAAAAAAATCTTTTCATACAACAAATTTACTAATAATATTCATCGACAATTTAATACAAATACTTCCCAGTCTTGTAAAAATAATAAATAATGAATAATAAATAATGAACAATGAATAATATTGTTTTTTATTAGTAATTTATACCAAAATATCAGGAGTGATGCCTCTATTGCTTTAAGTGATGATCTTATCAAAGTCTCGGAGGTCTTGTCACAAAAAATTGCACAGATTTTTATTTTTACGATGCACCGATATTCGATTGTTTTATTGCGTTGTTTACGAGATACATGATTATCAGAAGAGGTTATTTTATCGGATGTATTTTATTCTATTGAAAAAGTATTGAAAGTATAAAGTGAGTAAATATATCTCACTTATTCATATACAATTTAGAAAATATTAGATCAAGATAAGCAATCAGTATAATGAATTAATGATATTTTAGCGTACTCGTCGTCTCGTAGACCGAAGTGAGTGCGAGGGAGATATGAGGAGGAGGAGACGGGGATCAGGAAGGCGAAAGACAAGTACAGTTACTATCCTGTTTTATTAGGCGAAGTACATAGGCGGGCGCCTCGTGGCTTACTGGCCTTTTTTTGTTGGCCGAGCATCGACTTCGGGAGGGCAAAGGTCGCTTGTTTTTCCTTCCTATGACCCGGGGTGGGGAGAGGCGGCGGCCTTCGAATGCGTTTACTCTTAAAATGCACGTGCACTGCGAGTAATTAGATCCTAAAACTACTTATCGCTGTTAAGCGTACGCATGTTTTTGGCTTAGCTGGGGAAGTTATATTTCCCCGCCTCGACCGCCACAATACACTTGTAGTGTGGTTGACACGGTCTACTACTTAGCATACTCAAAAAATTTTAACGTTCATTTTCAATTGAAATTCTTAATTGAAAAAAGTTTATACGTATATTTATGATTTAAAATTGTATTTAAAAAATTTAAAACTTTATTTTTATGCAATAATGTAATAAATTTCAATTTTAAATAAAAGAGGGAACAAATATGTAAAAGAATACGTCCATTTACAATTAAATTCGTAATAAATGACGCATTTAACGTAAAATATGGACACGTATACATCATAGCTTAGTTCTAAAATTCATATTCCAGATTATAAGATAATACTGAATGGTAATAAACTACATGTATGATAAAATATTTGATTGTGAAACTAAAATGTGTTTTTAAATCCTATGCGATGACAGAATAAGTTATAGAAATAATAAAACAGTAAATTAACGCACGTCAATTGAAATAATGCATTGAAGATTTGCCCCCAATAATTATCTTATTTACCGGATTAAGTTTATCTTTTTTTTTCTCTTGCAGTTATTAAATAGAAAATTATTGTTTAAGAATTATAATCTATATGTACTTTATTGTTTCCTTCCTCTTAATACTCATACAATATTATACACGTGTTTATTTTAGTTTTTCATGTAAATATTTGTGTTTAGTGGAATTTATTTAAAAAATATAAGTATTATTATGTTTCATCTATTAAGTATTTAGACAAAAAGAGAATTGAAGTTGCTATCGACGTACAATCGAAAAATGTAATTCAATATTCTAATAAATTGGAAATTCTAATTCTAATAATTTAGGCTAAACAAAGTACAAACAAAATGTAATTTTTAGATTTAATAAGTTTTATGCTTACCAAGAATTCTGGTTTAGTAATAAATTCAATATAACAAATGCAAACCATGTTGGTATGCAATAGTAATTTTACGATGAAATAAATTAAATCCATCATGATAAGTCTTATACAATTAGAGTTTATAAGTTATTGATAATATGGATTTTGATAATAAAATACGACTTTGACAAGTTTAAGTTCTTCTTTAACATATAACATATTTAATTTCATACGTAAGTAACGAATACATGTTTGTAAATTTTCTGATGATAATGATGATGAAATATATTTTTAGAAATACTTTTTTGCTTTGGTCGGCTTCTTTCTAAATGGAGTCATGTATGCAGGTGGCATTTTAAATAAGTCCTAGAAAAATGTTTAAATAAAATGACGTTCAATAAATATAATTCAATAAATAATAATTACATATGCCATTAAAATGGCTACAACGTTAAGTTCGTATCTTTAAATATTATACTTTTATTTATAATTTATACGCTTTTTACTAAATTCGATATTTTAAACGAAAAGCGTATTACGGAAAAATAAAATTTAATTATTATTTGATTATGATTAGAGAATTCTTAATCAATACATTCACGTTTTAACGAGATATTTTATTTCAAAACATTAACATTCAATTATTATAAGTTTTTTTAATTACAAATGTAATGTTTAAAATTGCTGATATTTTAAAAAAATTGTTTTCATATTTACCGTATCTTTTGAAGCCTTAGAAGATTTTGGAGTTTTTTGCGATAATAAATCATCAAAAAGCTTATCACTTTGAGATTGATTGTCCTTCTACATTAAGAGGAAATTAATTATTATACATAAGCTTTTAGAGATAATTCGTTTGTCAATTCACTACAATTTATTTTCGTTGCCTAATTAAATTAAACAACATTCTGATAAACAATTAATAATTAATATAAGAAATAAAGTCATTTTTTCAGTTTTTATAAATTTTATAATATACTTTATAATATTAATAAAAATTCTAATTAATCATAAATCTCGATTTAATTTATAATTACCATTTTCTAGCCATTAAAAATATTTTATATTGACATAAATACTTACCATTCTATAATAACTTGTAAATGTATATTTATCAGTTTAATAATAATATACACAAAACTAAATTAAAATAAATATTATGCTCATCACATAATTTTAAGAATTTCACTCATTAATACAAGTGCATTTAAATTACATAGGGTATTCTTAAAAAATTTTATTTTATAAAAATAATAAAACTAATTGTTTTTAGAATGAAAAATTTATGAAAAATTGTTATGCAATAAATAATTAAATTAATATTTAAAGGAATACAGCAGTATAAAGTTTCAATTAAAAATAAAGTCAATTGTACAACTGGGAGATTAAATTTTAGTCATTTTTTTAAATATATAAATGTGTATAAAATATACGTTAAGTGAGGAATTTATTTCAATCAGATGTATCCTATTAATTTTCATATATAAATTACACAAGAGCTATATTCTTCATAATTAATTAATAATTTTATGTAATACTTTTAAACGAGTCTTTGAATTACGCGATTTTATTTAATTGTAATAGTATATGTATAAAGAATAATATTCTAATGAATTTATAGTATGATTGTTAGTAATAAAATATAACATAGGCTAATATATTTAATATATTATATATTATCTTTTTAAATAGAAATCATATTATATTTTATGATCTTGTATAAATAAGTATAAAAACAATATTATATTTGAAATTTGCTAATTCTTCACTTATATATCAATAAATTTACAAAATAAATTTAATAGACATAATAAACGTAAATTTTATTACAATTAATATTTATAATAATTGCTATAAATTATGATCAATAATAGTTTAATTACTTTAGAATAATATATACACATTTACATTTTCTTTAATGGGTAAGTATTTAAAGTACTGTTTTGTAAGATAAAAATGAATTTTTTATATTTAAAGTAATTAAAATATTTATAAAAATTTAAAAGATAGAATTTATACTTAATAGTTTATGTAAATTGTATTTTATAATAGTTAAGGTATTTGTTTGTAAATTTAAACAGTTGTCTTAATAATTAGTGATACTAACTTCATTATCCTTCATATCATTATAATCATTATTATAAATTGTTTTCTTTTGATCTCTGATTTTTTCCTCTTCTAACTAAAAATAATTTATTTTTTATATTATATATTGTTTCGTATATTAATGAAAATTTTAATTTACATACTTTATCAGAAACCATTGTTTTTAAAATAAATTCATCATCCGATTCGTCAGTATCGTATAATTTAAAGGAATAAATGGATTTGTTACAAGGACTTTTAGATGATTGCAACTAAACAATAAACTAAATGTAAATAGTAATTTTAATGTTTTTTAACATAATCATGGTAATAACTTGCCTTCGGAGATTTGGGAATAGAATTTAAGGATTTGGATTCTTGTTCATCTTCTTTTTTAGAGAAAATTAATTTCTTTTCCGAATCCACAGTTTGTATAGTCTAAAATATATAGCATTTATGTTACTAATAAAAAAAATTAATAAAATAAGTTTTAATAATGTAAGTAATATATCAAAAAATTATCTATTTTCGTACTTTTTTATCATTTTGTGAAATTTTTTTATTGTTTTCTGTAGATTTTGCTACATTATTATCTACAATATCTTTTTCATATTTAAGAGATTCTAATTTTTGTTTAATGTTGCTTTTAATTCCTTGTAAATTTTCCATTGTTTTATTTAATTCGGTTTGCTTTTTACATTTTATTAAAATATTTTGTTCATATTTCTTAAGCTCATTGCTTGACTTCTTACATTTATCTTGTAAATCTTTATCATTTAATAATTCTTCCTGTTTTTTTTCTTTTAGCGTTTTTAGTTTATTAAGATCTTGTTCATAATTTTCTACTTTGTTCGATAATTTTTTATATTCCTCCAACTTAGATAATAAACTGTTAAATTCTTTGTGCATATCGCTTTCATCTTTCGAAAATTTATTTTTTGCACATTCCAACTCGATATTGATTTTATTTTGTTCATCGTTAATACTTTCAATATTATTTTCAAATAATTTTTTTGATAAGTCGATAATTTCTCGTTTTTTTGTTACCTAATATAAATTTTTGTTTAAATACTTAATTTATTCAAAATATTAAATTTCAGATTTTTAATGTATAAAATAAATATCAATTTTATTAGTTTATCCATACTTCACTGAAAATATCTTTATATTTGGTTTCAGCTATTTTTAAGGATTCAATTAATGCAATTTGTTTTTGTCTAGGATAGGATAAAAGATAAAATTAATTTCATAATATTCAAATGTAGAATTATGCCGTAAATAAATTTATTATATATTAATATTAAATTTATACTCCATTATTAATAGTTCTGGTTGGAGTTTTGACGAAGACTTGATCGTCTTTTCCTCTAAACTCTTCTTGTTATTATCCAAATCCTAAAATTAATTTTAATTAATAAAATATTTACGTTTATTGTACCTCAAGTTAATTCAAAACAATGATATTATACCTTCATTTTATTATTTTTTTTGTGTGTTAAATGATCTATTTCTTGTTTGAATTGTGTTTGAAATGCTTCATTTTCTGTATCTAATTGCATAATTCTATTAATAGCAAAAAAGGTGATTTCATTTTGCATTTCTATAATTATATTTACATATTGTAATTTTTTAAATAATTACGTTTTATTATTTTGTTGAACAAGTTCATCAAAATTATTATTGATTTTTTCTTGAGTTAATTCTACTGTAAGTAGTTCTATTTTTTTATTTAATTGTGTCAGTATTTTATTGAGACTATCGTTGACTGTTTTCCTTTCTTCAAGTTCTTTTTGAACTATTATTTTATGAATTACAAGATATTTTTTAATATATTTCATTATATAATAATGAAATTTTATAAATCACAAGATATTTTTTAATACAATTTATTATATAACATTTATACTCACTATTATTATTTAATTTATTTTTTTGGTCGATAATGTTTTTATACAAATTTTTTGTACAATTTTCTTTTTCTATCATCATTTGAAATTTATTTGATAGCATATTATTTTTGCTTAAACAGCCATCAGCTGTTTTTTTAGCATTATCAATATTGATGTGTAAAAATTCATTTTGAAATCTCTTTAACTCATTGAACCTTAAACAGTTTAATGTTTGTAATACATGTAAGTCCGTGTGTAACAAGTTAAAGTTATTTGTTTACTTTTCTATAATAGCTTTATTAGCTTGTGAAAGTTGATTTATGGTTTCTGATTGTGTAGATGCCTTTTTCCGCGTTTCATCTAATTTTTTTTTTGAATAAACGAAATTCCTTTTGTTTTCAGTATATTCTCGCTCTAACATTTTTATAGTCAAATCATCTTCCATCTATTTTTAAATTTTTTAATTATAAATGTAATTATTTCACAAAATTCAATTATTATATATTCATGCACGTACCTTTTGTACTTCAATTTTTTTCATTTGACTTCCTATTTCTTCATCAACTTTTTGCGTTAAATTTACAAGTTTTTGCTGATTCTCATCTACCGCTAAGTTATTGTTATTGTTACTCGCATTCATGTCCGGTACTTTGTATTTATAATTTCGAAATAAAAATAATGTTTTCTTGTAAAAACTTTTGCAAAAACCAAGTATTATCTATGAAGCTTTACGATATATATATGAATATTAAAAGGTTTTTCGTTTAAAATTATAATATAATAAATAAGTCGGTTCTCTAGGACATGCATTAAACGATTTGTAATACTAAATGCTAATAAATAATTTTTTGATAATACAAATAGTTACGTCAATGTATATATATATATATATACGTTGATATTGGAGCTTGTAAGTAATTGTATATAATTCCTCTGCGATCACACCAAAAAATCTCCAGCCGTAATAGGCAGGACGAAATAACGTCTTCTTTTTATATTTTCGCAATATCAATATCAAGTAGAATTTCTTTTTAGTTGAAAAACTTTCTTCATAAGAAACGCCACCGACTACTTGGGAATCGTTCTTTTGCATACGGTTGGTAATAACGTAGTTTTTAAACGATTGCTCTATATGTGCATCTTTCTTTAAAGAAGAAAAATATTTTCAATTTTTGTAAAGCAGTCGTGCGCGCGCACGTCTGTTACGTATTTATGTGCAAATACTTTCAGTCAAATGTACTATGTTATTAAATATTTTATTTATAAAAGTAACATCTACAAAATAATAAATCCAAATCGGAGCATAGAATTTTTTAAAGTAACGATTGCTTCGGGTCTTGTATAAATAACATTTAGAACTATAATTTAAATGTATATATAGATGAATAAGCACGTGCACAAGTGTAGGTGTGGGTCAAACTAAATGTTTAACGAATAATTATGAAAGAGTATTGTAAAAGTGAGAGATTATTCTTAAGCGGTTTTTAAGTTTTGTGATCTTAGGCTCTTGGTCGAGGAAAAAACCTCTCTCGACAGAGAGGCGCATTGAATTAATGAAATAAACCGATAATAAAGTAAATTACGTATGCGCTAGAGGAGCGAAGTATCAAAGGGGGGAGGGGGGAGTAAATTTTTTTTTGCAAAAGTACTGATAATCGTTATTGTTTCCCAATATGTAAATAATTAGCGTGCAATTGGCGTGTAATTAGCGCGTGGGGAGGAATTGCTTTTGAGAAGGAATGTGATACGTGATATTCGAGCAGTTGGCTGCTGGCCTTCCTTTTACGCCGTTCCAATAAAATAAGAATATCTAAATACGAATTTAAGCGAGAAAAGAAAGAAGCCGAGTGGAAGGCAGAAGAAGAAATGCTGGTGGGTGACGGACAGTGACGGATCTGCAAGTCAGCGCGGCTCTCGTTTGAAACAAAAAAAATTATTGGTTTTAGCGCCAGGTCTAATAAGGACGTATTGCGACTGGCCAAGAAATCGATCCCGTTCTTCTAAACCGTTTAAATTCGTATTTTGACGGCGGAGAGACGGGAAAGCATAACGATACAATGAAATCAAGTTGACTCGTCGTCGGGATGGATGTGGGAATCGAGGTAGGACGGGGGAGGGGGGGGGCAGGGCAAGGTCGAGGGTGCCGGAGGAGTCGGGAAATCGAGCCCGACGGCGGTCGAGTCGCCCGCGGGCTCGTCATCGACGGTGCAGACAGGCAGGCAGGCAGGCAGGCAGGCAGGCAGACAGGCAAATAGCGACGGTGGCAGCGGCGGAGGTTGCCGCTTATAATCGAGGTTCCCCTTCGAATAAAGGAGGTACGGGGGGCAGGTGGGGAGTAGAGCGGGGGCAATGGGGCACAGCCGGCGAGAAGAGCGCGATCAGAGTCGAAAAATCCGAATAAGGTTAAGCGAGAGCAGCGGCCTCGCGTCGGGGCCGATTAGGGTAAGCGAGTGGCGCGGTGGACTGTATCGGTATTAGCACCGGCGACGGCATCATCGTCAGCATCGAGAGTAACAGTATCAGCAGCAGCATCAAGAGTAGCAGCAGCAGCAGCAGCAGCAGCAGCAGCAGCAGCAGCAGCAGCAGCAGGGGCGGCGGGAGCCGTGGCGCAGGTTATATGCAGCGCGTGTAAGGAGAGCAGGGCCAAAAATTCGTAAGCACGGGGCTCTCGCGCGCCTCGTCGAAGGTCACGCGCGCGCACTCGAGCGTATTTTTCTCCTCTTCTCGGATCTCGGAGGCGGTTTTTTCCTCCTCCCCGAGCCGTCGCCGCGACCACCGCCGTCATCGCCACCAACCGCTACGAAACGAGGAGGGTCTCGCGCACCGTCTCACGCAGCAGTCCGACAGTCGAGCCGTTTCGAGTGCGAACTTTTCCAAATCCGGGTGGGGGTCCGTGTCAGCAGCGAGAGCTCACTCCGAGTAGCGGCGGCGGCTACAGCGACGGTTCTGGTGCTGCTGCTCCCGCTGCTCGTGGTGGTGGTCGTGGTCGCGGTGGTGGTGGTACTCCTGCTATTGCTGTGCTGTTGCTTGTGCTCTCGTGCCCACAGTGATAGTGGTGGTAGTGGTGCTGCTTCTGCTGGTGCTGCTGGTGCTGCTGTTCCCGCTGCTCCCGCTGCTACTGGTGGTGGTGGTGGTGGTGGTGGTGGTGGTAGTGGTGGTCGCGGTGGTGGTGATCGCGGTGGTCATCGCAGCGGTCGCGGCGGCAGCGGCTCGCAGCTATTCTACTGTCCGTGATCGCGGGACACTATTCGCGCTGCCCTCGACTCGGGCAGGTTTCTGACCAAATCGGGTCAACTGGCTATGACGACTGCGGTCCAAGGGGAGCCAGTACAACGGCTACGACCCTGTAACTGAGACCATCCGGACCACGAGGAGGGCTGCTGTAATCGCGCTACGCTTTTCCTCTTTCCATTAATCGTACACGCACATCCGATTTTTCACGTTGCCTCCACGGACATACGTGCATCCCCGCATACGTATACACGCATACGTACGAGCTCTTCTAATATATACGTATAAATACGCGCACGTACGTGACACGCGCAAACGGGACAGGCTAACGTACAGGATACAGATACGCAGTCACGCGTACACGATACTTACGCACTTGCACGCACAAAGTTCACACGTATGCCCTCATCCATATATAAATGCATATATACATATATATATATGTATGCATATGTATACATATTTAAATAAAATTTTAAAAAAATAGATATATATATATATATATATATATATATGCGTACAAGCAAAAACATCATACACATTATAAATACATTCTCATTTACATTTATATTCTTATAGCGTTTGCATATACATATTATATATATATATATATATATATATATGCGCGTATGCACGAGCGGTCGTGCCTGCATGTGTGCTTTACGCGTGTATACGGGTACGTACGTGCGTGCGCGCGTGTGTGCGCGAGCGCGCGATCCACGAGAGAGTGATGAAACCGTCTGCTAGGAAGGAAAATTGGAACAGCTGTTACTAAAAAATGTGAAAAGTCCGACCGTGTCCGTTTAGGAGGCCATCCAGCTTTTTTCACTCCTTTGAGCAAGGCTTAAGCTCTCTAAGCTTCGCGTTAATGAAGTCTATCTCAGGGACACACGAAGCTAACTTGAACGGTGTGGCCTGTGATATGGCTGAGAAGCTTGGCCTCGGACCTGGGGTCCGAGAGCTAAAACTCGGACCCACATTCACCAGCGACAAGTCCACGGCTTTTCACACCTTGAAATGTAAGGGCCTTGATTTTACGAAACAATGAACTAGCAACACATTCGTTTATCCTTGCCCAACAGCTGTGACCCATTGTTCTCTTCATCATTGCAATTTTCTTAAACTTCATTCCCTCCTACCTTACCTCGTCCATTACTTTATTAACCGTCGCCTTTTTTCCCTCTCCTCATATTAATGTCGTTTTATTTAGATGATTTCAAACCTGCAAGTGTGGATGTTTCAAAAATGGCAACGGTGGACGTTGGAGCCAATAACACAATGACAGTAACAGTGCCACATTTAGACGGTGCTGGTATTCCACACACAGTATTTAAAGGTTCTCAAAGACCGTATCACAAGGAATGTGTTCTTATTATCGATAGAAATACAGGAGAAATTACTTTGGAAAGGTTGTCTTCTAATATACAAGTTAAAAAGACGAGGTAAACATCTGTTTAACAGCACTCTCAATTTTTCTATTTCATGATTAACAATTTCACTTATTTATGCACACTCTAACGTTTCTTTGTTATTTACACAAAGCATTTGAAGCATGTATAGGTAAAATTGCTCATTAAATTTTCAAATGTTGCTTATATTTGTAATTCCTTTGTTGAGCAGGTCTGAAACCAAATCCCAACCCTTTTTATCATTTCCCAATACGAATCCTGCGATCAGACCTATTACTCCCATTGAAACGAGAAGGAGTCCAACGGATGGAAGAACAAAAAGTAGAACTAAGGTAGCTAGCGGTAAGAAAAGGGAGCCCAGTCATCAGTTACGTCCTAAACATAGCCCTCCACGTGCCTCTTATCATGGAAAAAGCCCTCCATCTACGAATTTATCTACTAGCACTAGGTAAATAAAAAATACTTTAATATTATAAATAACCTTAATTTTTATACAACTTTTTAAATTCTTATAAGTTGGGACATTAATCGTTAACCCACGACTTAATTATTCATTTAGAAAAATATGTGTAAGAGCTTGTGTAGATTTTTTTTACTTTATAATTAGAAACCTTTATCCGATGAAACGATAAATGAGTAAAATTCTGAACTATTTTTTGCATTCCTTAACAAATAAGTTGCTTGTACAATGTGTAAAATCTGAGTAAAAATTACTTTATTATGTTAACAATATTGGAACGAAAAATGTTTCAGTTCTTCAGCCATGCCTTCTCTAACACATTCAACATTGGCGAGCCTTCCCATGATCAGCGAACACGACGATTTTACTCTTTCGCCACCACCTGCACCTTCTACCATATCTACATCCACATCACATTCAACAGCCCCTCCAAGAACTATTTCTCCAGTTGCGAATGAAAAACCTTTTGTTAAAACTTCTAATTTAGATAATGATGTGGGGATTTTAAGTGATTCCAGCTCTAGTGGTTCAAGTTCTGATAGTTCTGATAGCGAATCGGAGCCAGAAAAACCAGTACAACTTCCAAAAGTTAATGGTAATTTAAAAGAACATTTATTTGCAAGCTTTTAAACTAGTTGAATGAGTTTTCTTGAGTAACATATTTCATTTATTTTTAGGACATACGACAAATGGTACAACAATGTCTCCATCATTATCTATGCCAGACAACTTATTAAACGAAGATTTACAACTCTCGGAATCGGAGTCGGATAGTGATTAATAAATTGATACACATTCCGAAAGACTTGTAAAAAGGATGCCAAGTTATAGTTTAAACTTGAAACAATATTATAATTTTTTCCGTAAAGTAACGTAATTTCTTTACAATTGTCTTTCAATGGAGTATCTAATTTTTGCGCAACATTAAAAAGCGACAATTCATCGCTCAAAATGTTATTATTCAATAGTACTCGTTTAGTGATATTTCATTTTGTTTTGTCTAGATCACTTTATGTGTTGTCGAGACGACGTGATGTAAGCCATAACGCTTTCTTTTATAATCTCACGAAAAAAACTATACAAATATATATATGTATATATTATATATATATATATATACATGCATGCATGCATACATACATACATACATATATACATATACATAGAACTGTTTGATTATAAAGGAAAAAGGTGAATAATGAAAAGAACTAATGGGGTCTTTTCAAACTGCACGATATGTACTTTAGTTTTTATTGCAATAATGAATGAACGACAGCTTGTTTCTTCCTTGTTGATAAGGGTGTCGTGATAAGGAAACAATTGGCAAATATGCCAGAAAGTGTATAGGGTAATAGGGCTTTTATAATGAATAATTGTTATTTTAAATTTATATGCTACGTTCTCGTGTGGGCTGAACCTTTAACAAAAATGAAAAAGGTCTTGCCAATTTGTCATGTTCATATTTTGTTTGCTGGGTACTTGTTTAAAATAGTTTAACCCAAAAAAAATTTGAAAAAGTATTTTTATACAATTTATTTTCTAAAAAAAAATAAAAGTAACATGAGACTTAAATAAACATAAGAAAATGTTTCTTGAGTAATTTATACTATGTAGGAAGTGGTTTATTAAGTTTGTCATTACTTTTGTGCCTTTATGTCGATCTTTATAACTAATTTTAATGTAAAGTTTTGTAAATAGAATAATTAAATTTACAATCTTGCAATAAAATTTGTTCCATTATGAGCCTATGTATATATAACTCTTTAGTAAACTATTTCTTTTACTGAAGCTGTTAATAAATTTATAAGTTAATTCATATATTTCGTTATTTTTTTTATTTTTATTTTTATTTATTTTATTTTTTTTTATTTTTTTTCTGCCAATGTAATTACTATTTATATTTTACGATATATATCTATATGTATATAAATATATATATATATATATATATATATATATATATGTTTATATATGTATATATACGTATGTACTATTAGACAGATAAAAACAGAGATTCAAACACACACGTGGTCTGTGCGTAAGCATTCGATAATTCAATTTGAAATCGATGCGTACATTTATAAATGTACGCATCGATTTCAAATTGAATCCTAGAAGTGTTTTCTTAGATAAGTATTTACATTAAACTATTTTCAGGAGATACCCAGCTCTTGTGTACTATATTTTAAGAGGAACTTGATTATTTATTTATCTTATCACAATATAATTTGGTTCTTTTTATATAATATTAAAATCAATAACATATTTTAATGATGTTCTTTATAGTCCAATATCAGTCTTGTTAGTTGACCACGATTTCCCAGTTGAAGATTTCTTTGCTTTAAACATGTATTAAGAGTAATGTTATTCCTCGTGCCAATACAATCAATTTTTCTGTATCTAAGTTTTAAGGCCGGTTCAACAGCGCGGAATGGATTTAAATTACTGAAGTTAACAAACATTTCGAAAATTGAACCAATAGAAATAGTTTTTGATAATTTTAATATATTAGAGATATCTTTGTCCATTCTTACTAGAGGTACTTGATTTTCTATAGATTTTCGCACTGAAATGTACAAATTATAAGTTTATTAAACTTAAAAATTTACAAAAATAAGATAAATTTTTATAATAATTTTTATAGTTAAATACCTGTCATGTAATCTTTTACATAGAATGATACAGAATCATAATTATATTCATCATAACGTCCGTGACTACGGATTATATCAAAATCAACATGTTTAGTTTTTTCATCATAGTAAATTATATCCGGATGATATTGTACAAATGGAATTGGACTAAAAACTTGCCATTGCCTAATAGTGTTCATGCGTACCTGTACAAAATTTAACATTTGAAAATGTTAAAAATGATATAATTATTAAATTTGTAAACATTAAAGCAAATGCCTTGAAATTATTTATAACGTTCTATTATTATAATCAGCCTACTCTATTTAAATATTCAGGTTTCAGTTCCATTCTAGTATCTGCGAATAATACCAAACTATCAGAAGAATATTTTTTAACATATAAATCTGCAATAGCAATTTTAAATAATGGTTCGATTTCTATAAAACTGGAAGTAGTGGACAGCCGAATTGAGAGCCAAGTTACTTTTAATTGATCCTTCTTATATTTTTCTGTCAAAAATATGGCTCGCTGCTTAATTTCATAAAAAATATCCTCATATCCCTTCGATGCGTAGCCAGGATTGTATAAGAAAATCTTAAATACAATGTACATTTCTTAAGGTAAATAACAATAAAATAATTTTGATTACAGTTGTAAGGTATTTTTTAAATGCTTACTATTGTGAGTAGAATTTTATCCTTTCTATCCATGCATGTATCTGCATAATGTGCTAGGAATTTCAAAGTTTCTTCCTTCTTTTGCAAATCAGTTATTATAATCATGTTAATTCGTGAATTTTCTGTAACATATGGAACTGGCAATATTTCAACTTTTCCCAATGGCTTACAAACTTCTATTCTTTTATTGATTTCTATTCCTGAATCAGTGACAAAGCTAAGATCAAGTAAATAATCAACTCCTCTAGACGAATCGTATTTCCAATATCCATTTTGTAATTTCATAAACTTTAACGTATTATAAGAATTTTTTATAACTCTTTCAACAGTCGTATTTACAACATAATTTATATCTTCTTTTTGATTACTGTCTAATTCTTTTACAGTATCAAAATCGTTATGACAAAAAACATGCGTCATATTAAAGTATGTCCATCTTAAAATATCAAAACGATTCATTGCTTTATTTCCTGGTTGATTACCAATTGGCCAGCTTAAATCCTGCTGATTTTTAGGAGTAAAATTTGCAGTTTTTTTTATCTCTTCACGAATGAATTCTATTTCTTTCTGTACTTTTTCTAATTCAACCTTTAAATAAATTTAGTTTATTACTTTCAATTATTCGAACTAATAATAGTGGATAGATACATTTACATATATTTATATAAGAAACTATACCTCTGCAAAAAACTTATTCATTTTATAAAGGATAAAGTGATCGTATATGGGATACACAGTTATAGAGTTTCGAAAATCTTCTTGTAAAGATAGTGCTGTAAAATTATTTTCATACTGAAAAGTCACATTTAATTTTGTTGATATAAATAGTTCTTCTTGAGAAATATTTGAACACTGAATTGACGTAGAGTGCATTATGCATCGTCCAAAATTAACATCATCAGATGATGAAAATGTGATTTTCACACACCAATCTAAATTATTTTTTAAATTTCTTATAATAGAGTTACTTAATAATATACCAGCATCTATGAAAGAAACAAATCATACAAGTATATGCTTATAAACATTAAGATTATCATATATTTATTATATAGATAATTGTATTATGTATTTATTATGTTTACATTAGAACTACAATAAGTATTATGCTAATATAGACTGTATTTTTTTATTTGGTTTCTAAATATTTTTGATAAAAAATGTAACAGTATTTTAATAGTTTATTGTATTATATTGAATACTGAAATTTATATTATGAAATATTGAATTCCAATTGGTTTTTATATTATTTATAAGAATTGATATGTACATAATAAAAATAAAAGAATAAAAATATTAATTAATGCTTCTTAAGAATTAATAATTTAAATAATTAATTTGTTACACATAGTAGAAATTAATTTACTGCGTTGAAAATCTTTTTAAGCTTTATATCATACCTAGAGAGCAATATTTATCCTCATTATTAGTCTCTCCAAGATGAACATCTTGGCTAACACTAATTTTATTAGCTATTTCAATTAATCTTCTGGCATTAATATAACTGGTATCTTTAATTAAAAAGTAGTAATCATAATCTTCTAAATAATTGTCAATTATATATTTGAGAGCATGAAATGGCTGTAATATACTTCTGGTATCTGTAAAACCAACGATGCCTGGCAACGATACATTTGGTTTTATTCCTTCCGGTATTGAAATAAAATATCGAACTTTATTAACTAAATGTGAAATTGTCTTATTTAAGGCAATAGCTCGGCTGTACAGGTACTCTGGACTTGTTAGTATACCAACAAACAATTTGTCACGAATTCCAAGTTCAGTAGAATAATATCTTGGACGAACAAATACTTTTGGAATCTTCTTGGCTTTTTGTGGCTTAGACTCAATGTTTATTTTTGGCTCATATTCATCAATTAACTCATTACTATTCATAGGATAAGGCAGAGATTCTTCTAAATCTTGACAATCATTAATTTCAATGGGTGCAAAAAGTAAACTAATACTAAGCCCTACACAAATGCCAACAATCAAATAAATATTGCTTCGACAGTGGGAAAATAAAATATTAATAACAGGACTCATGTTTATGGCATTAATATCTAAATTTTGTTATGTAGTAAAGAGCTCTTCTTCACAATTTGCAACAATTAACAAAAACTTAATTATAAACAAAAAAAAAATTGTACAGTAATAATTGACTGAAAAATACCATGTTATACGGCTTTACATATACATTGCCGAATTGTTAAAATAAATAAAAAAAGCTAAACGGCAAAAATTAATCCATTAAATCGACTTCCTAACAATCAACCGCACTACATTAATTTATAAAAGTGTACGTGATACGTATCAGCTGTGTTTACACCGAGCACTGTATATATATACATACAAATGTGCATAATTCAATGCTACCGTATTACGCAGGCTAACGCAATCGCAATATCTACACTATGTAGTGTGATAGTGTAGGTAAGCTACTAGTGGCCGCTTAACAAGTGGAATCGCATTGGTTAACTGTATAGTTTGAAAATTTGAGAATACGGGATGAACGTTCGATTAGAAGCGAAAGCAAAAATTGCTCAACTGTCTGTACAGATTTCCGATCTCGATTTTACTGTAGACACTTTTTACATTTTTAAGCTCATTTATTTTTTAATAGAAAAAAAAATTATTATAAATGTAAACGGTTAAGTGAACACATGGATTTTACGTTTGGGACCAACGTATATTATTTTGGCAAGAAGAAAGAATAAAAATTTATAATGGATTGCAATGTTAATTAATCCAAAAAGTGTTTATCATTTCTAGATTTACGTAAGTAGTCAAATCGATAAAATATTTTAATTAACAATACCGACTACAACAAATGAGTTTCTAAACGAAATTTGAATTAGATCATAAGTAATTGTTAATTCAAGACTAATTATAATAAAGAAATTTATTATTTATTATTATTTTATTATATATATTATGTATTATTATTTAATAAATATACGTATAAATTTACAAACAATGTACGAATCGGTTAATAATTTTATAAAATCTATTTATAATATACGGAATACCGGTATTATTTAATTTGTTTTCGTATTAAAAGCATTTTAAAAATTAAATGAATAATTTTTTCATGATTTCAATTAAATATTTAAAATATTAAACAACTGTGCCAAGAAATTTAATTAACTGGTAAATGAAAGCAAAGGATAAAATAAAGGACAAAAATGATAAGAGTAATTTAGAAAACTAATCGTTTTAAAAGTACAAATTGTACTTCAAAATTCAAACCAATAATAAATAAGATCCATTTGTATACGTAATATGAACAAAATTGTTCTTTTATGTAAGATAGCAAAACTATACATCCAACAATTTATATGTACTCTAATAGAAATTGGAATCGAGTTATGTAAAAATTTTCATCATTATATTTACAAACATTGATAATGATGTATGTTAATTAATTTACAAGTTAATTTAAAGCAAGTGATAAAATACTTTTTTATTATTATTTTTATATATCGAAAATATAAAACTTTGGTCGATGATGTAATAATACCAATTAAAGATAGATATGTCAAATGTAAATAAACATAAATTAATTATTTAATTACACTATGTTGAAGAGCATTAAAGGGTAAAATTTACTTTTAATTAAAAATATATACTTACATTTCAAATCAGCTTATCGTTACATATTTTTTAATATAAAAAGTATTGTATAAGTTATATTAAAAATACATTATAATTCATAAATCATTTCCATGATGTACTAAGTTAATAACATATAAATAGAAATAAATACAGAATTAAAAAGCTTACAGTACAATAAGAACGGGCATTTGTAGTAATAATTTTTTACAAAAACTTTTAAATATTTTTTTGTTTATTTTTAATATACGTTTATTTTGTTTATTTTAATATATATTTTTAATATGTTTATTTTTGTTTATACTTATTATTGACTCTCCCGCAAAAATTATTGCTTTTAAAATATATATTAATTTATAGAAATATTTTAAAATAGAATATAACATGTAAATGTATAATGTTAGGCGATAAATTTTATCTTAACTTTATCTAGAAAATCAATATTCCACAAAATTCTTTCTACGAAATAACAAATAAACTTTTTTTATTACTATAATTTTCAGAATTATAATAATTACTATTTGTTAGAAAGCAAAACATAAAAAATATTACATAAAAACATAAATATTTACTTTCAACTTTTACATCAAAATAAATTAATGTTAAACTTGTAAGAATATTTTAATAAAAATAAGTATAAATATAACTTAATTTTATAGAAATGAGCTAGATAACTAGGATCTTCGGTTTTTTACATTTTTGCTTTGTATAATGAAATTTATATAATAGTAAATAAGGTCAATATGTATTTCAATAAAACATTGGGACTTCTTTGTTAAAATTTAGGCTAATTTTTAATATTAGGCATTAATTTTTTAGATTTTCTATGTATAGTAACAATAATTATTATTCATAAAATGATATTTTTCAGTTGAATATAAATATTTAAATATAAATTAAGTCGTAAACGTATTGAGTTGCTTCGATTGCTAATTAAATCTGAAAATTCTTTTCGATTTGTAGAAGCAAATAATAGTATATTTTTTTCCTATATGTAATTACATTATTTATGAAGTACAAGTTCCTTATAATATATCTGATGAAAAGCATTGTATATTTAGCTTTTAGTAAATATATCAAATTAAAATATTTCATCCGATTATTAAATATTTTGTAGTTTTTAAAGAAATTTATTTTATTAAATTATCAGGACATATGATAACGTATGTTAATGATAATGCTAACGATTTAATAATATCATTACAATGACATCAATAACAATTGTACGATCGGTACTTAATAATTTTAATAGTACTGGAATGTAGTTTAAGTAGTTTGATTAAGCAATTCTTTTAAATCAAAACATATCAGATAAATTTTAGTAGATAATTGATATTTACATTTATAAAAAAAAAAAAGGATAAAATAAAAGAAGATAAAAATAAATATCTTCAATTTTATAAAAATATTTTCTTTGATGATAAAATTAGAAAGTGCAAGAAAATTATAAGAATTGTATTTTATCATTATTTTTGAAATTAATAATAATAATATATCCATATAAAGATTAGTAATTCTAAAGGGATCCTGTTAATAATAAATTACGTTTCTGCAAGTTTTGTTTTCCGAGTTTGGACACAGTATAACGTTATAAAATTTTTTTATTTCTATCATTTTGTTTGTATACGTTTTAAAATAATAATTTCATTCGAAATGAATTGTACAAACAAAAAATGAAAAGAAAATATTCTAATAAAATTTAATAATCATTGTAAGGTCGGAGCATTGAGAATATAAAGATCAATTCGAATGAGGTACTGTAATAACTTGTTTCATTTGAGATAAGTATATAAATACATTAGTGAGACTGTTTCAATTTAACAAAGTCGGACGTGCTTGGAAATACTACAATTGATCTGTGTCTCTTTCTCTCCCGATCTCTCACTCTTGTGTATAAAAATAAAACTATTTTACATTTACGGCAGGTCTGTAATAGATGATAACAGGGAATAACCATCTGTTGGTAAAGTCTCTGATATAACTTCCTCTTTAACCAACTTATCATGTACTCCGAATATTACTTTTACAAAATCCTACATCACCCAAGTTTAAGTGTAATTTACGTCTTATCCTCTTTGTCCATCAAAATATTCATATTATATTTTTAATATGTGTATAAAATATTGTTTGATTAAATTTAGAGATTTTTTAAGCGTAAAATACTATGAGTACTAACTAACAAATATAAGATTTTTTTTATTTTTCAGTTATAAAACATTTTTAATCTTTAAAAATTTCTTTCTTGTAATATTTTAGTAATAATATTCATAATAACTTATGAATTTTTTAATTTTTTATAATGGTAAGAGATAATAATCTTATGCCTGTATATCTATATATCTATATATCTGTATATCTAATACTAGTTCATATATATATATTGTATTTTTTACGAGTTCGTTAGTTATTATTTTTAATTTTCTTATAAAATATACTCTTTTAAGAATAGAAATAAGACCGAAAAAATATTAGGCAAACGATTTGAATTTTTTTTTTATTGGTTTGAAGTTTTAGTAACAATTTGATGACATTATTACGTTAACGCATTTACTGCATATAATTCCTGATTAAATTAATTTAGTAGCTCGTTATGGTGAAGGTTGTAATTATGCAGTACGAGGTTTCGCCTGCTGAGCTATGCGTGGACGTGCACTCGGCAATGATTCCGGTTGTCTAGCTTCGAAGCAGAGGTCGCTAGAAAGAACGGCGGGAGAAAAGGTAGCAAGAGTCGATCTCCAAGTCGAGGTAAAGCTTCTTGATTCGTTGACATTGGCAAATGCACTTGATCCAGGCCTCGGGGCGATGCTCGGAATTATTGTATCAGTACAATAAAAATTACTCTTTCGTGATATTTTTATATAAGAAATAGGACAGCGACAAAGATCGATGAAAATTATTTATCATAAACCAAAGAATTAGAACAAAGGTTAATTTATTCTTCCATTATTTTGAAGTACATACTATTTTAAACCAGTTGTTTTGATTTTTTATTCGTCTACTGGTAATCTTTTTGTGATTGTTCACTTTTTAGACTAACTTATTACGAAAGACATTAATTTCGCAAATTCAGAGTATTCTTGACACTATTTTTTTTATCTTTTCATTTTTATTTACTTGGGTACTACCAAAATTCGTACTGCATGTTGTATTTATAAGGATCTGTCGAAATTCGGCCAGAATAACTAATTAAGTATATCACTCAAATTGTTATTTGTATCTGAGTCTCTGATAATACATTTAAGAGCACCATAGGATCGTGTCGAGAAGAATATTTAATTGGGAGTTGTGACATTAATTATTCTTTAAAGTATGGATTTAAATTCCAAGATGAGATTAGCAGATCTAATCTATTCCTCCTCTTCTCTAAAGTTGAAATAATTACCAACAGATACGCAGTACATGAAGACATTGTTGCAACTTTTAGAAAACTTTAATCTCAATATAATCTTGTTATAGTAAATGTAAAATTATTGTTGATGCCTGATTTTCTTATTATTCTAGCCATGAATAAATATTTTTTCTCATTTCTAACAATTTGGTACTGTAGAATTACGGATCGGGTTAGTCAGCTCTCGTAATATCACATTATAAAACATATACGATCAAATACGATCAAATGATAGTGCAGTATGTCATGATTGATTTTCGAATTGACTGTAACGGTACGCAAGTTCTTTTTATGAATAGGTTGAACGTCTTGAGAAAAGCTCCTCATTCTAATACTTATGTATACAACTTTAGTCGACTTTTCTGTTCTGCGTGTGTATGTACCGAGGATAAAATTTGGAATCGTTATTATATACTACAGTGATATCAAAGATATTTACTAAGTAAGATATTAATTACTTCCGAGTTTTCTTTTCGTAAATTATAGAGTCTAAGTTATAGGGTTCAACGTGAACGGATATCGTTTTAAAATATATCTACGAATTTATTCTCTAAATGAAATTCTAGCCTCAAACTTTGTTTCAGTATTCTCTCAATCTTAGTCTCGCGCAAATCTTTAAGCTTTATTATTCTTTTTCAAAGAATTCATTTACCTAATGCACGAGCGTATTTACGATAACAAAGTTCGCCGGGCAGAGCGTGAGGTGAGAGGGTGGGACGGTTAACGGGTATATCAATGACACATTGGTGCACATGAATCTCTTACAATAATAACATTTAATAAAGTCATTGAATATTAATTAACTAAATTTAAATGTAATAATAATAACAAAGCAATAATGTACTATATATTATAAAAGTCATTTAACTCTTAGAGTGAAGAATGCTCGTAAATTTCGAATTACTTGGCGAAAATTTCTCGTTTGCAAGCGTTACTGTACTACAACTCCTTACTAACGGCAGCAATTATCTCAGAATTTTATTCAAGGTAAATTCCAAAATTAGGAATTTAAAATCTTGAAATATTTTGAATACATGAGATAAGCATCACATTTTATTTCTCTTAGATTTAGAAAACTATTTTATTCGCATAATAAAAATTAAATTTTTAAAAAACTTTCTATTAATTAAATGATAGATAATCAAATTTTGTTTAAAAAAGATATGTTATTAAACGAATATTCGTATTAAATATAAAGTAGGACAAAATGATATGCTTTCGAAGGAACAATTTAGAATACAATAAATAAATCATAAACTTTTTAAGGAATAATCAAATATACATCCTGAATGAGTTGGTAGTTAAAAATTCTTAGTAACAATCATGAAATCATAATGATGTAGTCGCAAGGAAGGAGTCTTATTATTAAAGCAATTATTGCATCATGCATTTGAAACATATGGGACTATGCAACTTTGTAGCTATAAAAATATTTACGTCGGTAACAGAAGTCATTGAGAAATTTAGGAGTGAATTAAAAGAATGAATTTCAAATAAAATGATCTTTTTATTGAATTTGCATTTAAAAGAACAATTTTTTTTTATTTACATGTAACTAACATGTTTTTTTTATGAATATCTTAAGCTATGTCAATAAATTTTTTAGAGTTCGTAAATGTTGATAGTTTAAATGATAGTAACGGCTGCGTAACATTCGAAAAATTGTTGATGTGAGAAAATGATGTAAAATTTGAGCTATTTTTATTATGCAAGGTATGCCATTCGAATAGAAAACTGGTAGTTCAGTAAATATTGAGCAGTTAAGAATTAATTTATATTTCCATAATTGCAAAATGATTCCTGACACAAAAGGTTTCTCGTCAAAGTAATAGCGAATGCTAAAGTATAGTACGCATGGTATATAATAACAATAGAGAATCAGAATAGTAAATTAAACATATGCTTATTTAAGTATCCAGATCTAATAGTAGTCGTAACTTTCTTATTAATGGATTAGGAATACACGGACGATAAAGAAACTAATAGACGAAAAACAATGGGCGATAAAGATACAACTTTCACAGAACTCATCACTCTTTTCAAAACGAATATACCTTTAAGTACTTTAATAATGTCCAAGTATAAGAAAACTACGGTATTGGCAACCAAACAAACGTACGTTTTTTTTAAATCTTTTATAAATGTTTACACGTTTAAGGAATTGCGGATAAGTTAAAAATGAAAATTTGAAAGTTCGACAAAAAATGTGTTTTATCGTTTTCCACTCACTAAAAGTTATGAATATTTCAAGGATATAAAGTATGGCTTTTTTGTAGGAAGAATAAGTTTTCGTATGAAAGACCAACTGGCTTACGTTGGCCGATGAAATATTACAGTGAGAAAATGATTCTAACTCATTTTACTCTCAATTTCTTCACTTAAGCTCGAAAGTTATATATAAATTACATCATCTGCTGCGGTACGAGTGTTCTCGTCTTTTCAAAACTGTAATTAAGAGAAAAAAATCCAATTCATCATTTTTGTGCGAATGATAAAAGCATTTTCTAACGAACACGATTATTTTAATTATATAAAAAAAAAATCAATTAGGGATGTGATGCAAGTTTTTTCAATCAAGCCGATTAACAGAACCGAAAGTAAGTCTTTTAAAGTATCGATTTAAAAAAATTAAAATCACAATTCCGAAGAACAGTTAATCTTCATGGACGAGTTGATAATATAACTTATAACTTAGATATTCCGTGTCTCATGGTTTTGCAGTCGATGAAGCGAATCAGATAATCAAAGACGAAATCGACTCTTATATCTTATATATATATAACGATCTCTTAAATCTTTTATTCGATGGGGTTTGGCGATCGATCTCGGCACGTACAAGTATCTCATTTGATCTTGTGATCGAGCGACGCCAAACTTGTTCGATGCATCGACTGCAGCATCATCGGAGCTGCTGAAATTCGGTTGATCGGTAAGCTTGAGCCTTCAGTGAGTCTTATTTAGACTCATCGATAAAAATATTTAGCATCAGTTTATTGACATCGATATCGATAACGACTTGTATTTTTTTTTACAATTTTATTAGAATCGCGGGAAATCGTTAAAAAGTTTTTAAAAATGTAAAGTCCTCACCCTCTCTATTAACTCTATATTAATGATTTACAAAATTTAGAACATAAACTAATTTATTTATTATAATGACAATTTATACGGGCTGAATACGCGTTTCGTTAAATACCTCTATTACTAGTCGTATTTTTAATCTTGGACCATTTTCTCGAATTGTTACGATTCTTTACTATTCTTAAAATAAAGTGGTACATAAAATAAAGCAAAAGTGGTATATGCTTTGAAAATGAAGCGTATTGAAAAAAAATTATTCGTAGAAAGTGTTAAGTGGGCTCAATGTTTTTCCTTCTCTCTCTCTTTTTTTTTTTTTTTTTTGTCGTAACATTTAAAGATAAAATATTAATGCAACGTATTAAAATGTAATATGGCATGAATAGATAAAGCTGAAGCCATAAGTAGTGAGAGTGCAAGAGTCCCGGCGTAAAATTGCATTGAAGTGTAAAATTTTATTGAAAAAAAAATTTGTTGCCTAAAAGAAGTACAGAGCGAAGAAAGTTTAGAGCAGTTTAGCGGCCTTCGGCGTTTTTTACCTAATAGATGTTGACTCGGAATAATAATCCATAATAGGAAATTCGATCTTTTCTATAATGCACATAAGATGTAATTGCTAACTGGATGCCATCGTAATTTCACAACCGTTGTTGTTGAGGTTTATTTTTTGCCCTGAGAATATTCGTGTCAAGAGTCTGATTTTATAATGTGAAAAGTCGCGCGTGCGCCTCGTGGACAGGCCCTACCAGGCCTGAGAAAACGATCACAAAGCACCGATCCACAAAGCTTCTTTAGCGAGTAAGGAAGTCGAAAAAAACCGAATTGCCGAAACGCCAATGGGAAACTATTCTTCACGGTAAAGTTGATAATGTTAGCGATTTGTAAACCGGATTCAATACGTGAGATACGAATGCTACACGCGAAAGATTATAATTTCTATGCGGTCGGGGCGATTCCGTTCGCGGGGCGACTTGTGAAATCGCACTTGTGCCAAAATACGTAAAAAGGAGGATGGTGGAGGTTGGCGGAGGATGACCCATCCGAAGAAATAAGTGTGCGACTGACCCCGAAAAGTCCTCGCGATCGAAAGTACGTAATGGGCAGAGGTGTGCGCGCATGTGGATTTATGTGGGGCAAAAACGGTACGCATCAAGTGTGTGACGGACTTTTCACTCTATGCTAAATGCACCGATCCCTCTTTGGTACCAATCGCCGCTCACACAAAAGAGGGACAGAAATAGGTGGATGCCCCGTGTAGCTGCGTACGTGCGTGCGCGCGCGTGCGCGAGATTGTGTGTGCGTTTGCGTGTGTGTGAGAAAGAGAGAGAGAGAGAGAGAGAGAGAGAGGAGGTCGGGATAATACCCAGAGGAATGTAGCACGTCGTCCTCGTCAACATGAAAGTTTCGTTGTTTAACGGCGCCTAATCATTTATAACGACTCATCTTCATTTTTCTCAATGTCCTTTTTCAGGTTGATTGGCTCGCGAGCCGCGATTACCGGATGCAAGGCTACTGCAACCTGTCCGATGATACGCGCTAGGATCGATGCGTGGGTGGTCGTTTAGAGGCTCGATCAACTCTCGGCCCGATAGATCGTTACGAATGGCTTGGTATTCAGGATAACCAGAGTTTTCCAGAAGAAGACGAATATCCTCGACAATCCGGACTCGAGACCATTAGACGGTATGTCACAATTATAGATTATCTTCTGCCATCAATTCTTCTCTTTTTCAATGTATCTTTTATTTCAAATTTATCTTTAAAATTTATTCCGCAATAATATTTATTTATTGCAAAGTTATATGTCTATGTGCATTAGCTGGCGATTTGCATACCATAAGCTTTGAGGAGTATCGGTACGATAGGAGTCAAGGATATTTAAAAAGCTGCGTTTACGTTTGAGAAAATAATTTTTTACAAATCGAGAACTATATTTTACAATATCTCGGTTTTCTGCTCAACACACATTTTATATAGCTCGGCTCATACGGAATTGGAATTTTTCATTTTCTCCTTACTCTTTCTAGAGTAATAATTAGTATAAATCCTATCGAATGCGTTAATGTACATGTATATAATTAAATGTCCAGGTTACTTAAATAATTTTATATGCCTTTTATTATTTGCAAGAACAATTAGGAATACATTTAAATCTTTAATTATTAATTCCAAAATAACTATCACTGAAATTTTAAAACGTTCACGCGTTTAATAATTTTAACTGCCTTGGTTCACCTCCTTTATAAATCAATTGCCTTGGTTATATTTAATGTATAAACTATGTATAGACTATTCCATTAGTCGCGAATCTGGTTGACACAAAATTGACATTAACTAACTTAAATCTCTACACTTAATTGTTCGACTATGGAGGTTCCGTTCATAATTATGCCTATTTATATAAATCTAGATTGTGCACGAGAGATGCAACAGTAACGTAAATTCAAAAAGGTCTGCGTGTTAATTTTAAAAATAAGCAGGTTTCAAATGATGCATTACTTTTACTGTTAATTTTGAATTTACTTAATTACTTTAGATTCCTAAAAACAGGTATGCTTAGATCAAGTTAAGAAATGTCTCGTGAAAGAAATTGGTTGGAGTTATATTGGGGTTACATATTAACAATGTGCTTGACAATTCAGAACGCTTATCGCTTCATCTATTACGGTAATCATAAATTATTACATATTGTCATTTAATAGATAACTTGCTTGATACTGTCGTGGAAGTTTAATTTTTTTGGTCTTAAAATTCTTTAAAATAGAAGGTTTTCTTTAGGTATTAAAATTATTACTTAATTAAAAACTGGATAATACATTGAAATAGTGTCGATAAATATTTTTATTTAAAATAAACAGTCCAAACAATAATTTAACTTCGTAATTAGGGATGGCAATGATTTTTATTAAAGTTTATAAGAAAAGAAGTGTGGCAGTTGTATGTGCTGTTTTTCAAATTATTTTTTCTCATCTTTATCTAATTGAATAAAATTATTTTAATCAGCGTAACACTTATTACAATCCTAATCTTCAATGAATATGTACTTGTAGGACTATAGGATTTAATATCTATTAAAAGTATCTATTACATCAATGATAAACAGAATAAGGTAGAATTTCATTACCGTTTTAATGTAGTAGTTTCGTACTATATATTATTGTATTTTTGATGAACTTAATAATTTTTAATTGTAATCAGTGGGTGAATTTATTATCTCCATGCTATTTAGTACTAAGAGCAGTAAATAAAAACGTGTAATTTCGCAGAAAATGTACAGAAGGAAACCATTAAAATTAAGTTAGAAAGTTTTGTGCTTATACAAATATAATATACCAGTAGTTTTCCGTCATTGAATTAGAATCGGTCACGGGATATAAAAGCGTTGATATTATTCTCTGAATATAATTAATACAATACAGTTTTTAATTAGTATTTATACTTTCTGGTAAGTAGCAGCTGTATTGTTGAGCGAAGAAGTTTTCATAATTTTCGCAACTTACTGAAATAACTTATCTGAAATTCTGATAAGCCGATTATATCGAATGTATCACTTGGCAGTGAAAGCCGTGCACGAAATTCAATTTTCAATTTATTCTTCATTTTAAAAAAGTCAACGGTGTTACTCGAACATTCCATTGTTCAAAACTTTATCTGACTAATGATTGATTCTTTTTAATCTATCCTATTGTGCTCAAATTTTATTATACTACTTAATAATTACTCGTCTCTCTTTTTTTCTTCTTTTAATAATATAAAATTCAGTAAAGTTTCTGTTTTATTCAGTTTTAAATGGCAGAATTTGTATAAAAGATATATTTGCGAAAATTCATAGTATCAAGATTTAGATTTAGAAGGTAGAATTAAATTTTTACAAATTGCTGTAATAATTATCTGTCAGAATTGAATTGAATGAGAACATAACTTATTCATTGAAATTATAATAGATGGGATACATGCTTTTGCCATATATCTATTTATTCTTTTAATGTAAGCGTATAAGTCGTCAAATAATAAAGTATAAGTGTATATTTTTCAGTCAATAGTCAATGTATTTCAGTTTTAATGATAATTAAGAAAATGGTATTGTAAATATAAAATAAAATATTATGGCAAGTTTGAGTAGCACGAGTAGAAAAGGTAGCCAAGGTTTCTGTTCATTAATTTCTTTCGTTGAATTGGTAGTTAATAACTAAAACCTTTTCAGTCGTTAAAAATAATGTACTGAAAAAAAAAAATGTAGAAAAATTATAATTAAAAAGGCGTTTCTAAAAATTAATTAATTTTTTTTTTCTTTAGCCATTTAACATGCGCGCTTATGTTTATAGATTTTCTATTTTCCTTCATGATCCTATGGCATCGTACTAGTTTCGTTCGTACGTCTATTATAGCTAACAACACACGGATGTACATAAAGATGTTAAATAATGGTTGATGAAGAATATAGAATTCGAGAAATGCATGGGTCGTACCAATATGCAGAAATATGTTATGGCCGTGTTATTATGTATCATTGGAATGGATGTGGTAGTTGCGTCAGCTCACGCGTACCCTTTTCACGTGGAATTCCTTTGGATTTCCAAATGGGGATGTGATTGCTCGATATCGTTCGGGAAGCTGCTACGGAAAAAGGAAAAAAAATTTGTAGAATCAAAGGTTGCTGCTTGAAATGCTGAATTATTCTATTGACCCGTTAAAAAAACTTTTTCTTCCGCATTTTATCCTCCCGATCGTACTATTCTTCTTTGGAAGCAAAAAAAAAAGAAAAAAAGACAGGCACAAGTTATATATAATTCATCAATGCGGGTTTTCTATTGAATACATATGGCTTATAAACATTTTGAAACATAAGCCTTTGTATTATTACGTGAACAAATGAATAAATCTCCACGAGTGATAAAGAGCAGTAAAAGCAAAACGAGAAAATCATCGAACAGGTGCAATAAACAAACAATTTTTTTTTTTTTTTTTTGTTCCCTCGACGGCAACATACCAATCAGGTTGCCATATATGTCCAATAATATTAGTCGAGTCGGCTATAATACAACAACTTTCCTATTCGGGATGGGACATTTCTCTCGAACGATTAATTGGCAGCACGAGTTGCCCAAACGAACTACGCGTAGGTTAAAAAGGGGGGGGGGACAACAACAACAAAGCAGTGACTAGAGTCGTGGTGCAACAATTCCTTCCGAGAGTAGCGGGAGAAAAATCCCGTAATGGGGGAGGCGTGAGGAAAGCCATCGTCTAGTCAAGGAAGACCGCGACTCATTCACTTTCCGACGGGGGGTCCGTTCAACATTGGACCCCGGGCTCCCAGCGAAATTCAACATTGCGAAAAGAACGAGAATGGAGGAGACCGCGCACAAGGTGACGACGAGTAGGGTGCAAAGGAGAGAAAGCCAGCGGAAGGAGGGCTGTGGCGGCGACGACGACGACGACGAGGACGTGGAGAAAGCGAGCGGGGCCGCGATGACGTGCAAGGTCGTCGAACCGCTTGCCGATCGAACGCCTCGACGATGTCGCTTCCTCGTTCGCGACCTCCTGTCAGGATGCCTCCTCCGCCCGACTGACTTCTCCTACGACTCGAGCTCCATATTTGCATTCTCGGCTATCCTTTCGGCCTTACTGTTATTCCGAACCTGTCGATCATTGCATGAGCGATAATATTAATTGGTATGTGCATGCACCTTTTGCGTATGCGCTTCACATGCCTTCTTTGATTTTTATAGCGACGAGCTTTGAAAGTCGACATTGATTTACAGCTAATTTTACGATATTGACAAATTCCTCTCGAAATACCCTCCCTCCCGCCCTCCCGTCTCTTTATTCGACACTTCTTCCTCGTTGCCATCCTCATTACTCACTTTATTTCTCACTTAGTCACCTTGTGTTTGCAAACACACTTAAAATTTCATTTTTCTTTCTTTCTGTCTTTCTCTTCTTTTTCCATTTAATGAATAAAAATTAAGCATCGAGTGAAACTTGATTCGCGTAATAAGCTATCATTTTGAATTTTTTATCAGAAGAACAGGTATTACTTTTTTTAATTTGACATTGAAAAACAGAACGTCTTGCCAACGTTAAATTAAGATCTCAAGTATGGCACCGATACACAAAATATTTATTATTTTATTATTTGTTAACATCTTTAATTTCATTAAATGTAAGAGTCGTTTATATCAGATCCTGAGACTACTTTGTTTATAATACAAAGAACTTTTTTATAAAATATATAAATAAATAAATAAATAGATAAATAGATAAATAGATAAATAGATAAATAGATAAATAGATAAATAGATAAATAGATAGATAGATAGATAGATTTTGTTAAATGTAATTATAATATTACGATTCCCTTTATAACGTACGTAATGATCAATATTACAATATTAATTTATATTAAAATTTGATCAAGGATTGCCGATTGGTAAACACATTTTTTTGTCAGGGCTAGTTTCTTATTACGAATTTCAATTATGCATTTTTACATATATTTTATCACAGCTTGTAGTTACGTAACATAAAATTATTTACTTCGTTTAGTATTATGAAGTAAGCTATTTCTATTCAAATATTTTTTAAATTGAACATGAATTCGTAAAACTTCAAATGGGAATAGATATTAAATAAATAATTAGTTTACGTTTAAATGAATTGTACTTGCAGAACAAATTATGAAATTTCATTCGGATTAATAACCGGGAATATATAAATATTTTAATGAAAAATTATTTTAATGAAAATATAGATTATCTTTATTAATTAAAGATTAAGCCATTGATTTATGTTAAATTTAATACTATTTAGTTATTAAGATTTTATGATATTTAATATTTTACAATTATAAAAATGCACGTTCTTTTAAGATTTCATTTTTATTAATTTAAATAATACGAATAATTATATTAATAAAGGACCTATTTTAAAAAATATGTGATGCGCAGTACGTTTAGAAAATGTTGTCGAAATTATTTTTTGTTTTTTGAATAGCTACGATCTATAAATATTGATTTATTTGTCGATTTCTTCCCATTAAAACAGTGGCTAAATTATTATTGAATATAAAATCTAGATTTTTTTTTCAACGGTATGAAGAAATATTTGCGGCTTCGTAGGTAAGCAAGTGAATCCGAGGCCCCGAGTAATTTAAGATTTTTATTACTCCATTTTATTTTATTTTAGAGGAATGCAAATAAAGATCGAGTTTAAGAGATCAAAATTTTCTACGAAAGTACACATTTTTGCAGCCGCACTATCATTTACGTACGTGACGAAGCGCGGGACAGTAGAAGGTTCCTGGCTTTTTAAGTTTCTCCAATTACGAGACGGTTAAAGAAAAATATGCGAGCTGAATACGCGAAGATGAATTTGCGTTCGTCCCGGGACTATTACCGTAAGTTTCGACGTGAAACTCTTTCAGCGAATTTATGCTGATCCTCCGACTGATGATAATAATAAAAATATGGAGAGGATTTTGAGCTAAGCACTGACTACAAAGTAGATGATGTCGGATTATACGCGTTAAACATGCATACCAACCAACGGGACGGCTGTATCACTTTCCCGGCTAATTCACTTTGTTTTATTGTACTGTTTGCAGTATATTATTCTATTACATACTCGATCCTGACATTAAAAATAATTCCAGCCTTTTACCGCGCTATCAGTTTCGTTTATAATTTTCTAATTTCTACAACTTTATTTTATTTAATAATTATCTTGGGTTCTTTTACAATTTACCTATTTACCTGCCAACTTTTAATAGACAAATTTATTTCCAACAATATTTATATTAAAAGCCGTTTTGTTTTATCCAAAATAATGAAAAATTGAATAGGTTGTTTTTTTATTTGAGGCCAATTTATTCTAATTTGAATTATCTGCAAAGAAATAGTTACACGTTATCGAAACAATAGTTTAGATAGTATTTATTTAGTGACGCTTTATATATATAAATACTTCAACACTGTGAAGGTATAAATTGTTTGCATTTACTCATAAACACATTTAAACGTATTTTACAGTATTGCGTGGGAGAATTTCTTTATCGAGTAGTCAAGTCTTAATATATACATTTGTTTCTATATGTAAGCCTTTTCTTTCTATACGTTTTTATTAAAATTAACAGCTTAAAAGTCTAATATTTCGTTCAAGTCGATACATTAGTATAAGAGCAATTCACGGCAAAACATGGAGATGAGATATATAAAGTAAATGTTGACTTTGCAATTATTAGTAAAGAATACAAGACGCGTAACTCTTCGACTCGATTAGAGAAAAATACCGAGGCTTGATTTCCTTAATTGGAATTTATTGACAATCGAGTCTTGATGATCTTATCTTATTGCTTTCCGACACCAATCAAACGACTCTAAATTGCTTCATCCAAAGCAATTATATTATTGTAATATTGTTAATAGTAATAATAAAATAAACAAGAAGCTAAATTTCACAAAAGTAGAAAAGCATATGCATACCGGTATAATTTTTCCTTGAGCTGAAAGGACAAAATAACTAGTCTTGACCGTTGAATGAATCCTAGTTCTACTACGGTACTTAACAACTTGTTCCAGATTTTTATAACAACTATTTATTGTCATGTATTATTTACTTTCTAAACGTTTCCGCGCTCTTATTATGATTAAATGTTTTCATTTGTCCTAATCCTTATTTACATTAAAAGCTATGCTATTTTATAAACATATAGCTATGAAACGGATGGATTTTTCTCCTATACAATTTCCATCTTTCAATGTTAATATTATTTTCCAAATAACATAGCATTACACACGGGTGCATTATATTTCTCCATTTTTTCCGTTAATAATTAACAATTAAATATGTTGTGAATATACGTTGTAAAGCCTTCAGTTTCGTTTTTATCTTCGTACGAGCAATAGTTTTGAAACTTTTGAAACAGATACATTTTTATAAAACGAACTATTTGGCGAAAAATACGATTTTTTTTTTTTAAATAAATTATCTTCTATTAAAAATGGTCTTATAAATTTCTCTCTCCCTTTCCCTTTAAGAAAGAGCGTAATTGTATTTATCAATTAAATTCTATTTGCCTCCAGCTCGTATTTGTGTAAGTGATAGAATACTTTATCGTTCTATAAAATGGTTAATGAGAATTTAGAATACGATTATGCTTAACTGTTTTAGTAACACTATTCGAATATTAAAACAGAACATTCAAAACGTGCTCTCTAAAATGTTATAAATGTATAAGACAATTATGTAATGGATATCATATTGCATTTAAAACGCATTGTAAATATGTAACTCGCACTGTTTCCACGCATTAAAATTGTATAATGTGCTAATGCTAGTTAATATAATAATAAATTAAGAAATACTTTTAATGAAAATTCTTAATGGTTAAGGGATTTTCGTCTCATTGAAGAGATGTAAAATGCTTGATGAGAGTCGGAGGTGCTTATACTTACAGTCGTGATGCTCAAGCTATAAAGATATTTTTCTCGCTTCGGTTCGCAGAATCGCCTTCGTGACTTTAGGCAACGAGAACAGACTTTTTTTTGCTTTAATTATTTTGTCGGGATTTTTTAATGTTTTATTGGGGTAATAGTTCAAGTAAGCTACACGTGAAAAGTACATTTATTGTAATTGGAACACGAGTTAAGTTTAGGAGAATGACAACATTCGGAAACCTGTTTAATTAGGCCATAGAAGTAATTAATTGTATTTAATAATTGTAAATAAATATTTTTATGAATCACTTGTGAAATTATAGCTGCGGATACATTTCTAAAGATTTTCTCTGCAGATTCCAATTCAATGTTTGCGGATTCATTGGCCTATTTGCTACTTATTTATCATACATTCATCAAATATTCTGCATTTCTTTGCTACATTAATATCTATAAAGGTATTTTAATCCTTATCGTAATTCAATTTTATAACACATACGCACAAATAAAGCGCATTTATCTATAATTTAACAAACTTTTTAATAATAAATTTAATTGTATAAGAGAATATATGGTTAAACTTCTTAATATTACTATTGAATATAGAGCGATTGATTTCAGTAAAGTGCAATTGGTTATTTTACATTTTCTTCTTATTTACAATGTACTTTCTATTTGAAAAAACTTTTGTCTCCAATGTAATCTATACGAGTAATTAAATTTTCAATATTTAAATAAAAAATTTATGTGATGAATATTGTATTATTCTTAAATTGACTACGTTTTCTCGTCCGTAAAGAAAGAAGGCCCCGTAATTTATTCATAAAATGTAAATTGAATTATTATTGAAATAAATTGTTGTTACATTTCTGTGGAATGGGCAATGCTCCGATCGTCATTAATATACATGTACGCGATGTAGGGTTAAAAAATAAATTTATTATTAAGTTTGGTCAAAGCGTCGCACCCGTAAATATATTATTTAACTCTGATCAAAATCAAAAAAGTATCATTTGATTAATCTCGGGTAATCTATCTAATGTCAAAAGGACCACTTATGCTTTTGAGTGAGGTAATCAATAATTTCTATCTTAAAATTCTACGTTGCCCATCTTTCGTTTACGTGCATTGAAGTGTCGTGTTGTATAAGGCAGGATATGGCGTTACCGTATACTTGAGAATGTAAATCTTTCTAAATGGCCCCATCAAAATGAGATTTA
This sequence comes from Ceratosolen fusciceps, assembly GCA_018883505.1. Lineage (NCBI taxonomy): Eukaryota > Metazoa > Arthropoda > Insecta > Hymenoptera > Agaonidae > Ceratosolen > Ceratosolen fusciceps. The sequence continues at coordinate 3,418,450 of RCIC01000005.1, forward strand.
ATCGAGTGAACGATAAAAAGAATGATAGATCGAGTCGCGTATAGGGGGTTGGGGGGATAGAGCGACGGAACCGTGGCGTTGCAGATGTGTTAGTAGGCGTAGAAGGGAGGGAGGGGGGGTGAGGCGAGACGGGCGGCGGGTGAATAGGAAGGAGTAACAACGTGCGAGAAAGGGGGAAAGAGTATAGGGAAAAAAAAAAAAAAAAGGAAAAGGACTGGAATGAGCCTCTCGTTTTTGAGACAACGGAAAGTGACGAAACGGAGGCAGTCGCCTAAGTCGTTTTTATTAGCGTCTATTGCGGCTCTCGGTACGCTACTTGTCCCAAGATTACGCTGTAATTTCTTGCAATTGTTATTGGGAACGTAAATAAATGTTCATCGAGAGTCGTGGGAAAAGGTGGGAAAACAGTACGCATCGCGGCCAGTCTTGCGTGTCATGCTTTTCACTGATTCTACATTTATCTGGTATTCTTTCGGGGAAAACTCTACGAGAGATTTCAATGTTCGCCGTCTTTTATAATTACATCCGACTCTATCCAGTGTTTGTTTTTCACGATTAATTATTATCCTGCTATTTCCGATTTCTAGCATGCCCGGAACATGCATTAATGAGAAACAACGGAATACTACGTTCATGTTTGTTTATTTTATTTTCACCTCCATATTCTATTTATTCACTGGCTCACGCTGATAATCAATTTTTTTCTAACTTGTTGAAAATCCTTTAGAAATATATCGATCACGTGGTATTTATTTTACTTCTCTCTATTAAATTTATATATATATATATATATACATTGCAAGGATTTTCTGTTACATATATAAATTTATACTGTAGTTTAAAGGGAAAATATTTTAATGCGACAATTGTTTACAACTTTAAAACTGAAAGTTTATATAACTTAATGCATATAAAAAAATTTACCATTAAATTTTTATAGTAAATGACAATACTTCATTTAATAATGTTGCAATTATTGTATAATCACGTCGCTGCATTACTTCTTTTACTTGCCTTTAATTATTTAAAGAAAGTTTTTTTTTTTTTTTTTTTTTTTGTAAATTATCTTTGTAATACATTTAAGTAATCAAGAAATACCATAACTTATTTATTATAATAAATTTGTGAGAAATCAATGCTAAAAGTGGGTTTTTTACCGATATCATTAGTAGAAATCTAAAAGACATAAAGTAGAAAACAGCTTCAATTGACTTTTTAAACTATTCCCAGTGAATTTTCATATTACATTTCTTTTTTCTTGGATTCCAAAAGAATAAGTAAAAATAGGTTGTTGACTTTTGAAAGTCTGTAGATCCAGGAAAAGAAGTATTTGAACAAAATGCTTTCACTCCTTCATTGTATTTTATGGAACATTTCATGATAAATTTATGAAATATATTTAATGCAAAATAATGATTTTACTCATTATACGGAAGAATTTTAAAAGAAAAAAGAGGCACGAATATACTCACGTTATAATGTATGGATTATTAAATATGATTTAATGATCGAGCTTTATGATAGGTGAAAAAAATAAACAATATATTTATTATTTCTGATGATTTTCTTTTTTCTTAAATAAAACCACCATCTCCGTACATATTAGGTAATTTGAAATTTTTCAAAACGAAAGCCAAGGTGCTAGAAAACTCTATAAAACTTGCTTCGAGGTTTAATTAGTAGATAAAAATTGTCGGAAGGAATATTAATAATTGCAAGTTCATCGGCAGAATAGTTAAATTTCTCATTTATTTAATTTTAAATAGGATTTATGCGATACAGATACCCGAGCGTTTACGATACCACTGGTTTAAGAGCTTTAGAAGAAAGTGAATTTCTTTGGAATTACGTAATTTTTCAATTACAACTATAAACAATAGTTTAAGATTGAATAATTTTGACCGGATTATTATGCGGGGTAAATTACACTTGCCGCGGTGCTTTCTTTTAATTTTAATAGAGAGCGGAGCCGCATTTCGACGAAAGTTCTATTCTAAGAAGCCTCGGTCGCTCGCTCGCTCGTTCGCTCGCTCGACGTCGATTAGATGACAATTAAGTAGCAGGTGCGTTACGTTAATAGGAATTACAATGTTGCATCGTTGGGTATCGAGAGTCGGAGTGCGCCGGTTGTTTTAGAGCGATCGTATAACGACAATCGAGCGCGAATAGCCGGCATCATTGGCTAAATGCTTTCCGGTAAACGCTGCCGCATTTGAGCAACTTATCGTCCGCGGATGCATTAATCGTAGCTCCGAAGCGTTACATCGAGCGGCGACGCTCGCAGGACTTATCTCTCGACGTCGATGTCTCCCGTCGTCGTCAGTCGCCTCCCGCCGTCCACCGCCTCGCCCGCAATCCACGATCGGTAAAAGTTGCACTTGCCTTTTCACTGGCACAATGCTATTCCTCTGCACGGAGAAAAAGTGCAAAATTCTCAGGTACGAAAAAAGTAAAAGTCCTGAAATGTGGAGCGCGCGAATCGAAAAATCGGGAGCGCTTAGCGCGCTATGACGCCCCCTCCCCCTTCCCGCCCCACCCACTCCATCACCCCTGACCACGGGCCACGGGCAGGATGGCCCGCCTCATCCGGCTACCGAGATAAAGTAATGGGCATTCTTCCGTGTCCCGATTAAGCTCGTTAGCGCGATTTATCCGCGCTCCTGGACGTGTAGAGCGCCCGATAGATCCGACTCTCTTAGATAGCGTCGATCGAAACAAGAGTCGCTTCGGGTAATTGGCTTTCACCGGCAGCACGCGCCATCCAGACCGAACCATCCACGTAAGAGCAGGAGGAATTTTTTTTTCTTTTTTTTTTTTTCCCGGACCTCGAGATCCGATGAAACGCCGCTCCTCGCAGCGAGCGAACGACCGCACCCACCTTCTTCGAGCGGGACTCGCGCGCACATGGGAGATACAAATTTACGGCTACTCTCATTGTATGACAAATAACATTCATTTTCGCCGGGATGTCTTGGCAGTTTTTTTTTCATTCTTTTTTTTTCCACTTTTTTTTTTCTCTTTTAACTCCTCGATGCCTCTCTGTGAAAATTCCAAGCTAATTCATGGCTTTTTCTTCTGCCACACTGGTAGCTTCTAGTCAGTGAAAAGAGTAAGGAATTATGCGCTATCTGTAATGCACGAGCCGCCACCACCTCTCTCTCTCTCTCTCTCTCTCTCACTTTATCGTAACGTCGAGCCTCATTTTTCTTAAGTTTCATCCGTAAATTTTTATTCCTAAAATTTACCATCTATATTATATTGGAATAAATAACCTACAACATCTCGCTGCCAACCTGGAGACTATGGCATTTCTGAATATGTTTTTTAATGTCTAAAATAAATTATGACTTTAGATCAGTTTTATCTTTTTGTAAAAGATTCATTTTCTCGGTTATACAACTCTAATTCTTTAATTTATTTATAGCTTTTGAGTAATAACTTATTCATCATAGTGAAGCACAGTTTAAATTGTGTAGAAATCCAAGACTAATTACACATTCCATAATTTATACTTTAATTCAGATAATTATTAGATTGATAAATTACTTTTACAGAAAAATTTGAATATACATATCTGTCGTTGAAATTAATACTTCTCAAGCGATATTTCTTTGTAAATACGTATATTAGTTTAAATGTTTTTGACGCGCGTATTACTGGCGTTAAATCTATGTACTTTGCTTTAAAATATTTCAAAAAATAAAGAATTCTTTCATTTTTTTGGTTTAAATTTATGTAATATATATATTTTATATAAAAGGGCAAAAAATTGAAGAAAACTAGATTCAGAGTGTTTAATAATTGAATACGTAGAAACGAATTCGAGACGAAATCGATCGATATAAGTGGGGAATAGAATAAATTGGAATTATATAATCGGAAAATTGAGGAACTGTATACTAAATACGGCGCAGGTAATTAAATTAGTTCCATAGAAATTGGTAGCGATTATAGTCACAGTAATAAATAATAGAACAATGGCCTGAGCTTAAGACAATTTCTTGGATGGTGATGAAAGTGATCTTTAAATAGACTCATGTGAAAATAAGAAGTTTAAAATCACGAGCTTTATCATTAACAATAATATTTCGGCTTACGAAGAACGAACTCTTAAAGGGAATATTGTCCTGACTTTAATAAATATTCTAGCTTTAGACTGAAATGAATAAATAAATAAATAAATAAATAAACAGTTTGTACTTTAAAAAAAAAAAAAAAAAAAAAAAAAAAAAAAAAAAAAAAAAGCAAATGATCACAATGGGATGGCGAAGTTGAGTTACGTTAGGTAATTAGTTTCTTAGATAATATCTTTATTAATCGTAACGATATTATTATTATTATTATGTTATTGAAAAAGTATGAAAAACTATTTCTGCAATTATCGAATTTTAAATGTTAAATAATTCTTATAATTATTTTTATTATGAGTATTTTGATTTGAAAGATTTACTCGCGAAGGAATATTTTATTACTTTATGCACCATCATCGCCATGAAATTACAAGTTTAATTTTTAATGGAACAATATATTTAATAATCTTCAATTTCAAAAGTTCCAGTAATATTATATTTTTCAGCATAGCCTCGATCTGTATCGTTTAATTAAATGATTTTTGATCAATAAAAAGGTTATTTTACTTTTGTATTTCGTGAAATTTATATTTTTCTAATACAAGTACTAATTTTATTTTATTGTCCGCGGCATTAACAGCCGTCGCTACACTATCCAAGATTTTTATGATTAGAGTGTACAAAATAACTTTCTTATTTTATACTTTCGTATTCTAATACATTTTTGCCAGTATTGAGGCGGCATTTCTCTATTTATTCATCAATTTTTCCCCGCAAAACTAGTATGTGAGTAATGGCCAATATCCAAGCTTCTTTTGGCTACAATAAATAAATGTTTTTATTTATTCTCACAAGTTGTAAACTGTTTCCTTCAAACTGTTCTTTATGATTATTAATGACAGGTTTTCACCTCTCATAAACTTTGCATTGAGAACCACAAAATTCCATTTCAAAATAATGTCAACATAGTCGGACGTTAAATTTAGTAGCATGAGAATACCGAGGCAATAATTTCCATAAGATCGGACTATTTAAAAACCATGGGCAAAAATGTATATCATGATTTAATTACTGACTTATCTCTCCATGATATCCCTTGACGCTTAATTGCTATGATGCCTATTCAGTCTGCTGTTTTATCGGCGCAGGCGCACACCTGCGCATGCCTCGCATTATTTACGCATGTCATTGTATATTCTTATATTGTCGAAATTTTTTTTCTTCCATTCATTATTGTTAATATTTTTTTCGAACCGATAATTTACTTGACGTTTAAATTAGAGAATTGTATAATTAACAAGAGGCTATAATTTATTTCTGCAGATTTTACAATGCAACTTGGTTCGCTTCTGTGCCCACTGAATTTATTATAATTAAGGAATGTTAATGTTCTTTGGCAATGTTAAATTTACAAAAATGACAAACAGCCTAACTTAATCTTTCGGTAAAATTATCTAATTTATAATCTCCTATTATAATGTACGTTGCAATTTATCAGGCGGATAATATTGTTATACTTTTCTAAGCAATTAAGATTTTCGGTTGGCATTATCAGATGCTTCTCGTTCAATTATATAAAATTAGTATAAAAAAGGCGTGAGTATATTCCTGCAGAAAATGCATTGAATGGAACGAGTGACTTTATGAATTTGTAGCTAACAAATACAGCATGATCTATCAGAAACATTAATGGTCATCTTTGTTTACTGTTGCTTCGGTTAACGCATAATGGATTCTAATGGATCATTATTCAAGCTTACAACAACGATCGGATAATACATGCAGAAATAATTTTGTAAGCGGGATACATGCACGCAATAAAGCTTATTTCGACAAGATTTTAAAGCATCGCTTTCATAAATGTTTGAGAAATAAAAGTGACGATAAAAGCAGCTCGCTCGCGTTATTTAAATGTAGGTCGTAGGATGGCTCGTAGACCGAGTGTAATGTATATCACGAGAGAGTGGAACATCTTAATTTTGAAGGCAAGTGGATCTTCGTGTCGTAACATCGCCTTATCATTAGTAAATCTGTGCAAGTTAATATGACCGGTTGGGACGTATTAAGATGGAATATAATGCGAGCGCAGAAGTCGGTATTCCGTAAACCATATTCCCCGAATTGCACTTACGCGGCTAAGCGATCGGCTTTGGTTGGCAGGTGAGGGCGACGCAACGAGGCTCTGAATGCACGGCTCCGAAAATTCCCACACTCGTCATCCTCCGCGCGCTCCTTTCCGCTTTCTTTTTCCCTCCTCCTCCTAACCCCCTTCTCGGCCCATTCCTCATCATCCCTTCACCGTCTTTTCTCTTTCTCCCTCCCTCCCTTTCTCTCTCTCTCTCTCTCTCTCGCGCGCGCGAGCTTGCGGCTCTTGTACGCGTCGGTATGTGGGTCAGGAAATCGCGAGCCTTTCCTCGAGCGCCGGGGTCGACGTCAGTCTTGCCACCCTTGAAGCGTCTTGCCATTTCGTCACCGCCACTAATAAGGAAAGTAGAGAGCCGAGGAGATACAGCCGTATGGTAATAATTAAGTCGGAAAAGGTGGACTTCCCGAAGGTAGAGAGAGAGAGGGGGGGGGAGGATTTCCCAAGTTGTAGGTAAGGAGGCAGGGCAACGACTTCTCGATTTTCAGTCCGGGTGATAAAAAGGGATGCCACGGATTGTTACGTTGTCGCGACCACGAGAGTTACGCAAACACAAGGGAACCGGGCCTATAAAAAGCCACAGGTGTTTCTCGCGCTTGCGCGGACAGCTTTTCCTCCTCGCGACAGCGGTTCTACTTTAACCAAGAGCTCGACTTTACCTCATATCATCTATCTACCCTCCAGGCTGGATTCAACTCCGTTGCGTTCACCTGTGCCCGTGATGCACCGAGTCCATAATTACGACCCTTTAGCAAACGCCGCGAGGGAGGGGGGTGAGCGAGCGGACGGACTGGTGATCCGGGAGAGAGGTAATATTGGCCAAATATTTTCTTATGACGCACGGAAAGTGACGAACCGCACGAGGCTTAAGGATGAATTAAAAATGTCGAAGAGGAGAAAAATATTCCGTTAAGAAGACATTGAGTAGCTGCGCGTTGGATCGAGTCGGAGGGATCGCGGGGAGGACGTTTGGAAGCGTTGGTTGCCTCGTGGCGAGTTTGTCGAAAAGGAGAGGAAAAAGAAGGTATCGGTGACAAATCCGACGTCTCCGGGAAAGAAGGGGAGGGGGTGGGGAGAGAAGGAAAACCTTTCGGCTCGCGAAACCGGTATTGAATTTAAATTCAACCTACTTATCGGGAGCGGAAGACAGGCCCCCCCCGCGCAATAATAATTTTTATAATGCTTTATTTAGGAGTGACAATGAGCGCGGCTCAATGAAACTTAGAAAGCAAAACAAAAAGAAGAAAAAAATCCGCGCGGACGAATACGCGGACACGGAGTTTTCACCGCTGGAAAATAATGCGCGAGCCGCGCTTATATGGAGGCGGCGTTTTCCCGTCGGCGGAACCACCTCCGGACAGCCACATATTTATCGCGGCTTTCCCGAGCGCGCGAATCCCATGGACAATACCAGCAAAAAACAGCTAATGCTCGCCGAGAGTTTACAGGATAATCGTACGAATGCGCCATATTAGTTTCGATTTGACGGGACAACAAAGTGCCCGGGAGAGAGAGAGAGAGAGAGAGAGAGAGAGAGAGAGAGAGTCTGGCCTTTCGAGCCGACCTTCGTATAAGGAAAACGATTCGGTGACGCGGGCAAAGAAAGGAAAATAGTCTTGTCGGCTGCGCGGGGACAAGGTACACGTCGTAAGGTAAGAAATGGGTCCGGTAGAGCCGGTTCGGGGTGTCGCGGTCCGATGACCGCCGACGTATACACGCGCTTCTCCTTTCTTTGCTCTCGCCCTTTTTCTCTCTTCCCCGTTCCCTCTTCGTGAACCGAGACGCCGAGCTTTTGTTTGCTTGCCACTCTTCACCAACGAAATTGCCAGGACTTTTAGTTACGCTTATTCCGCCTCCTCGCCTCGCAGGCTCATGATGCACGTGTAATTTCGTTAGCGAGCATGTCGATGCCGGCAACGTCGAGGAAATTATAACGTTGGCCTGAGTCGGCCCTTCAGGATTTTCATGAATGTCACGGAAAACGTGATTATAGACATTGCCAGCGGAGGGGACTTATTGTTTGTCGGATTCGTTTCAATTAACCAACGGAGGAGTGCGCCGCTGCTCGTTTGCCGTCGGCTCTAATCCTAGGCAATGGTTAAATTGACCGGAATAATTTGGTTATCGGAAAGCCGGCTGGTCATAATATAAATTACTCTTGGATTGTAAAGCATAACTACTGCGCGCTACCGGCGCTACATCTTCCGCGTGGAAATGTAATTAATTAATGGTCGAAAACATTATTGCTTCCTTATACAGATATTTCCTCGATGCCCGGATGTATCTCTCGGACGTCGGGCGGAGTAATAATAATTTCAAGACATTTATTAATCAATGCCGGGCAGGAAACGTATGCCTAAGTCTTGAGGAATTCGTCGAGGAGTTGGATTGGTGGGTGGGGGGGGGTGACGTTTAACCCCCGCGTCGATGATCGGAGCCGGGGAGAAGACAGGAAGCGCGTGAGACGGCTCTACTCGAGAACGTCGAGCCCTTCCGGGCGGGAGAAAGTTCGCTCGGACTCGATCCGAACCGATCCGAACCGATCCGAACCGATCCGACCCGATCCGCTGACAAATAGCTTGGGTCTCGCCCGGGAAAATGGGTTGCTCTTCGCTCCGGGCGTCGCTCATCGTCCCTCCAGTGGCGAAAAAAGTAAGCGCCGATCGCCCATGGACGAGCGCTGCCCACGATTCGAAAGTCCACGGTGGAATTTCAAATTGGAGCGGCGAGTGTAATGCTTGACCGGCCGGGACCAGCGTTTATTGTTCGGCTGCTGTAACGAGCCGCGGATATTATTGGAAAGCGGACGAGCTCCTGGTGCCGTTGGTTAAAAAAAAAAAAAAATAATAATAATAAATAAAAAGGAAAAAAAAACAATTGCCGAACTTTCTTTGGGGGGATTTTCCGGGAGCCCGACGACGAACTCGCTCGGATCTTCATCGAGGTTGACAGGGGGTGAAAAGGGACGGAAGCTACGCCCTTCGCCCGAGGCTGCGATTTTAATAATAACGGAGCCCCGGGGGACCGAGCCCCGGGCCCGCTTTTTCCCTGGCTCGCGCGAAAGCGAAAAAGAGGACGAGGCTGCCGTCCAGATCGGTACGTGCCCTGGATTTCGCGTGGAATGCGCGCTTCTACCTGACGCGGACTCGATTCTCCTTCGGGCGCCGCCGACGTCCTTTTAAACGTCGCCTCGCCGAGAGAGTCGTATGAATGGCCCGAGCCCCCCCCCCCGCCTCTTACAATTCCGGGGCCTTTTCATTGATACGTAGCATCGATACGGGGCCCGTTAAGTCCGAAGCCTTATCTTTCGCGGTAGATGGTAGTAGTAAGGACGTAGTAGCGTGACAATGGCCGAGCTCCTTCGATCGATTAGCTCGATAGCCCTCGACTGCTGTCGTTTGATTGACAATCCTTTGATTTACCCGGGCTCTGGAGTGGACCACCTGGCTAGAGCTCAGGGTGTGACCGATACCCAATTAACTCCTTCGCCACATGCCGAGCTCGACAACCTTACACCTTTCTTTTTTCCATCCATCCATACGTCCACTATATTTTCTGGCGAAATGAATGTACATGCGCGTTTGAAGAACAATCCCCTGACATCTTTACTGTTCCTGGCCACTATTTTCCCTTCAAAGATATTTTATCTTCCCATTTCAGGCGCACTCGATTACGGCATCTCCCGGTGATTTAGGACCCAAATTTCGTCTACCTAGAAAGTTTAATATGGGCTATGTAACACAGATGCGCACGCGCGCACTCGCATTACGAATACGAAGCTATACGACTACGCTAAAAACGTATTATCACATCTTTATTTATACGATTTATGACTACTTTCTTGCTACGTTTTCTTCTTTTTTTTTCACACAATCATTCAGAGCACGTGCATTTTTCATGGTGCTATACATAATCTCAGCCTATATTGTTGATAACTAACGACACATTATATTGCATTTCTAAAATATTTTAACACTTATTTAATATTCGTAATTCGAGTTTCGATTGAAAAAAAAAAAAAAAAAACAATTTCTATCTACCGAATTCTCAATCGTATTAATAACCTTAATTTTAGTTATAATTATTGCGCAGGACAGGTATTACGTTTAATGCTTATAATTATTCTTAATACATTCTTGAAGCAGTAAAATTAGCCTACGAAATTCAAAACGAACATATTTTTTTACACCCTGAGGATAATCAGAATACATATTTTGCAAAGTACGTTTTAAGGAAAATGTTTTTACTCTGTTTTCGTATATATGAAATTTCATATCTGTTTCGGCCTAAAGAAAAGGTAAGAGTTTCAAAATACTGGATTACTACGAAACTCTTATCGAGAAAGTAAGGGAATAAGTTAATTATATATTAAATTTCCCTTTTTTTAGTAAACCTTGATGCTCCGTAGATAAAGAAACTAATTTCCAAAGATTCTGATCTTATTAGAAGCTAATAATGTTGCAAGCATTAATATTGCAGGTTATTAATACGATCAATTTGATAAAAGATACGTAGATTAGCATCAATCAACGTCTATGCGTTTATCTTTTGCGGATATATAATATTTTATAGATTTCGATGGCTTGAAAGGAATGCTCTTAACGATCCTTTATTATTTAATAAAACATCTTCTGCTTCAAGTTTATTTAAATTGAATTTAATAATAATAACTCATTTCGCACATCAGAATGTAACTCAATTTGCAATTAGTTTGTCGGCGTTTTTTCGACACATAATCCATCAAGTTGATTAAGATACGCCGCATGCTTACATATACACATGCAAAGTACGCGTAATACGTGTAAGAAGTCAACGATATTGAAATTCCGAGAGAAGGAGCGACAGCCTTTACTAGTCGAGCTATGTCAATTCCTACTTTATGGCGATGTATATAAATTAGTTGAAAGCAAATTCCAAATTCAGCGATTCGTTTACATTAGTTTTTAATAATGAATATTCCGGTTCGATTCGAATTCTTATGGCTGCTTAAAGACACTCTAATGATTATCATTCAACGTATAGGAGTTGAACGTGCGCTACGTATTATTAATTATCCGTTTCCGTGTTGGCCTTAGTGCTCACTATAAAGAAAATTGAAGCAGAATTAAAATTTGATGGATCGTCGTTCTTTATTATTATTCATAGTGGGCGAAGGAAAGGCTTTTTTTTCCGCGACAGGAATGAAAAGGCCTTTTATTCCAAATTCAATAGTTGTTTAATTATCTTATAAAGCACTCTTTTAAAACAGAGTAAATTTTATATAATTATTTAATTTGTTTTTAGAGAAATTCCGCTGGGCCGTCGAGACTTTGTCCGTAGCTTGAATACTCAAATATAATTGGGTGTAAGAATAGAGGTGGTGTATAACACTTTAATGTGGCTTAATCATCGAAATTGCACTCGAGTCGATTGTCTGGAACCGTTAACTTTCGATATTCTTCTTGATCAATTTTCATAAAACATGACTAATAGGCTTTTTGCGAGGCTAGAGAAAGAAGGGGGACTCAAAGTTAGGATACTTTTCATGGAGCTTTTCTCAGAAGAGAAATTTCGTAATTACGTAAGAATGCAAACGACAGGAATATATGTACTGAAAATAATATTGTTTTGCCTTGAATCGTCATTGGATCGTCATTTGTTTAAAAAAAAAAAAAAAAAAATTACCTACGAAATTACAGTCATTTGCATAGATTAATAATAATTCGATGATTGACGTATTAAGGCTAATACTGATGCGGCTGATAAAATTCAGTAAACACAAATTAATCCTAATACAATGTACATATACTTTTAAGCGTATCGTAAAAATTGAAATCTAAAAATCTACGTTTAATATTTTGCATGGAAGCGAAATATTTTAAACGAAAGCGGAATGAAAGCATATGATTGGAGTGGGCATTAAGAGCGCCTGGAAGGATAATATTTTCACGCTAAGAGCGGTAATTTTATTTAAATAAACCACGAATTTATTGTATCGGCATGGCATAAATAATAGACCGAATGGTCGGGTAATTAAAAATAATTTCAATTATTTGAAGGATTACATTACCGGCGATGTATGCCTAATGTATACGTATGTGTACTCTTTAATTACAATATCGGCCAAGAGCCTGCATGAAATATGCTAACATAACTGTTTATAATTACTCTCATTATGGAAAGTTTAATAAAATATATATATTATAAGATTGCGCAGTGTAGGTCAGAGCGGAGTATTCTCCTCCTGCTACGGGCTGTAAAAGTAAAGGAAAGAAGAACGAGAGGCGCAGCGAGCGTGCAAATGGAGGCTCGAGGAGATGAGAAGACACGAAATGCAAAGTCCGAGGAGACGCGGAGAGATCGCTCGAGTCGATGATAGGTAAATCGAACGAGGAGGATCCGAGGATCGTAATAAAAACGAAAGAGGAGTGGGCCCGGAAGACAAGGCGATGCGACGAGGGGAGATGCGGCGGAGGATAAGCGCCTTCAGGCCGGAGTTTCTCCGTTTCCATGGACGTGTCAGTCTCCGGGAAAAATGTCCGTCTCACCTCCGGCTATCCCCTGAGAATTTTCCGATACGCCCCCGCGCGACTCTCCGTCATTGTTCGTGAGCTGGCTCTTCCCCGAGTCCCTTCTCCTCCTCCTCCTCCTCCTCCTCCTCCTCCTCCTCCTCCTTATCCTCCTCCTCCTTCTACTACACCCCCCGCCCACCCAACGCATACACCTGCAGACGCCGACACAGACGGGCAGCCGTCAATAAGCGAGCAAATATGAGCGCAGAATTCGCACGGGCCGAAGCTCCGCCGCATTCCCTCTCAACTCGGCAAATACTGGCAGACAGGCGCGTGCATACACACGCACACGCAAATACACGCGGTGGCACGGTGGCACGGGCCCGTGCCTCGAGCCGGAGCTTCCCGTGGTTATTCACGTTCGAGGGAATCTCGCGACGAGGTTCCATTTGGAGCGAGGACACCGCGTCTTTGTTGTATCTTTTGCTCCCCTCGGCCTAAGCGCCGGGGACATTGTTGCGATCGCTCAACCCGACGCGCTTTGGCTTAATGGAATGACGCAACGTTTGCAACGCGCGGCGGCTCCTAACGGTGATAAATAGCAGGGGGGTTTTCTTGTTTTTGTTTTTTGTTTTGTTTTTTTCCGAGAAACGCCCATTAGGTGTGCATATGAGTTATTTATTTCCCTTCCTTCTCCTTCGACTCGTCCTCGGCTTCACTTGCTCCAGCATCTTCTTCTTTTATTCCCATCACACCGCACTCGACCTCCCTTTACTCTCTTCCCCTCCCCTCCCCCCTCAAACACCAATAACTTCATTATTAAGGATACCTACCTTCGCGGTACCGCTATCCCGTCTTTATTAATCATTCCCGACGCTCTCTTGCAGTTCCATTACTTCGCTCGCGGATACTCACTCACTTACTTATTTATTTATATTTATAGCGCAAGGTCGATATCCCTTGCAACAGACCGAGCGTTTTCAAAAACAATAACAAAATATCTAAATTGTCTAAATTACTAAACTATCCGTTCGTTTCGCCATTATTCCATTTTAATCTTAATAACGAAGGAAATAAGAGCAACTTGATACAGATACGCTCACCTTGATAAAAGCCGCCTTCCTCTTTATTATTATTCTCTATTCCGAAATTGCTTCACTCGCTCCTTACACGCGCGGGAGCACCTTTCTATCAAAATTATTATAAAAGCAATAATACATTCCTCGGTTACTATTTTATCTGACCGCGAAAAATACAATATATTCTTAAAAGGAATCAATGCCTTTTTAGCGATGCGAAGACTTTCGATATTGAAGCAAGTGCGCACGTATTACCTGTGTTAATTCATTCATTAACAATGGATAATGCATTATTTACGTTCTCATTGTGAGGTGGAATATGAAGTAAACTCCGTGAAGTATTAGCTTATAGATTACGTGTAGAAAAAAATAAACGAAAATAAAAAACAACGACAACAACAACAACAGCAACAACAACAAGAACAAATTTATACGTATAAATCGCTAAAGAAAAGGGAAAAGATGCTTGGAATTTCATCAGCGGCTGTGCTGTTGGTACTTCCAGAATAAGCCTCCAAAGCGCATCGAGTATTGTGTTCCTTATCTAGCCGATGTTCACGAACATTTCGTAATAAGATCGAGGCGATTACGACAATTAAAACATGGCTCACAGAGTCTCTGAATATAAACGAAAGATTAATAATGCCGGACTTTGGTTGGTTCAGGCTCGCCTATCCTATTGAAACCTCGTATATTATTCTGAGATGTGGAGGGATCCTGGAGCGGAGGGGCTCGGCCGTTGATTCGGACTGACCGAGGCAATTAATAATCCGAAGACGGAGCGGACAGGAGCTCCGCGGTCTTAAAAGCGTAATAATTAGTGTTAAGTGTATGCGCGGAGGCTAAGTAGTCGACGCTGACCGATAAGCCGGAGCCGCGAGTTCGAGCCTTGCATTTCGATGAATGAACTTTCTTTCGCTTATTCTAGAATAAATGAGGACTTTGACTTGAAATCGGTCAAAGCGTCCCTCCGGGCGTGATCACCACCTCGGCAGCATTCCAAGGACCTTATCCCGAAGATAAGGGCCGACTTATTTAAGCTCTCATCGCGCAGAGGAGCTGAACTGAGCGACGGAGAGGGGGAGGGAGGGAGGGAGGGAGAGAGAGAGAGAGAGAGAGAGAGAGGAGCGAGTCAGCGAGGGCCCCAATTTTTTCGAATAGGTAGGAGCGCGGTCGTCGTGCCGCGAATAGAAAGGACTTTCCCGAAAATATTGGTCGGGCCGGGCTGTGATCCCCTTCCCTCCTCCTTGGACGAGTTTCACCGGGGACGGCGAACGGGGGCAGCGCGCGCGCCAGGTGGAGGGGCGTCGTCTTTGGAGTAGGAGAGGCGGTCTGGCACCTGGATGACTTCCTGCCGGCGCGTCGGCCTCAGTCTTGGAGGACGCAAGCGTGGAACGAGACGCGCACCAACCGACTCTCGATCCGGATTATGTGCCTCGCGCGCCCTTACGACTAGTGACGCACCAGAGGACGAAGACGAGCCGAGCCCGAGCCTGTCAGGCCAAGTCGATTGCCGAGTCGAGAGGACCGAGAGCACGAGAATGCGCCCGGGAAAGTACAAGCGGAGTCTCCTCGCCCCGCTGCTGATGGCCGCCCTCGCAGCCCAAGGTGCGTTATCGAGCCCAGTGCGAGCCACTACTCGAGTTGTGATCATTTATTGTCCCCGGCGACGAGTGAGAACAGTGTCGTAGGCCCCCGAGTGCGCGCCTATCGCTTTATACGGCGAGTCGGCCGACCGTTACACCTGGCACCGGTCCACCTGTGCCCGCCTGTCTGTCTGTCTGCCTGCTTACCTCCTGCCCGGGCTCGCCCGACTCGCTACCCGCGCTACCGAGTCCGACCTACCGTGTACCTTAGACCGCCTGCGGCCCTGATGGCGCCGGAAAGTGAGAACGGCTCCTCCGGGGCCTCATCCTCGACCAGTTCTCGGACTCGGGGGCCCGCCGACTCTGCCTCGCGTCCCGCGTGTCAAATCGAATGACCTGTTCGAAGCTACCCCGGTCTCGCCCTTCTTTATATCTTTCTTCATTTTTACCTCCCCCCCCCACCCATTTATCTGCGGGAAACCTACTCGGATAAGCTACTCGCTACTTTAATGTAAGAAAAGTGTTACAATTTCAAGCTCTTGCCTTATTTACAGCAGCTCGAAACTCTAACTCGACTTTCTTTCTTTACTCTCTCTTCGTTTTTCAACCTTTTCTTCTTTTTTTCTTATTATTTCTTCTTCTTTTTTTTTTTAACAAACGATCACGTATACTGCACGTAGATAAGTTATATGATGTCCTAGTACCTAGTAAATAATGATTTTTATTAATTGTGACAATAAATTATTCGGGAAATTGCGTTGAATTAAACGCAAGCAAGTTTAATACTTTACGACTTCGTGTTAATTCTTATTACCTTGAGCATCCTTGTAAATTGGCCCGATATCTCTCTCTCTCTCTCTCTCTCTCTCTCTCACTCTCTCGCTCTTCTCTACTTATAAGGATTTAAATTTAAAACAGTTCGAGCTCGTATTAATTATCCCTTTCTCAAAACGATACATCGAAGCGACTTACTGTGAAGTGAGAACTGCCAATAAACATATCTAATAGCAAATTAGTTTAACGGATCTCTGTGGATAACATCGTATCGAATTACACGGCGATAAGTCTCATTTATCCTTATTCGATAAAAAGCTCTCAAAAACTGGTGCATTTCGCATCATGGATCTAACATCTGAAGCTTATTAAATTCGCATTGATATATCATCCCGGTATAACAGTAGTTATTCTATAATAAAGCACTTAATGTACAATCGCATTTTTTAAAGTCCAATTTATATTATCTTTAAGAAAGTCGTGATACATTCGGTTAAAAAACCGCTACTAATTTTCAATGTTCTTATCTTATTCACTAGCATTATCTTACATTGATACTTTTACTAACTTTTCCTTTTGAGCGGCATATTTATCTACATTCACATTATTTATGAAATTAATCCCGGTATTAAAATAGCCCATAAAATTAATCTATAGGAAACATAAAATGAGCACATTTATATAAATATACAAAATACATAATTATATAAATATACCGTGTCAACTTTAATAGTACAATATTAATATGTTATTGGCGTAAATAGTTACTGTTTATCTAAATTCACGATTATTATCTATAAAATTGGGTTCAAAAGGTACTGTGTAATAATACTTAAATGTAGTAGTGTACCCTCATGCGAATTGAAAAGTACATAGTCATTATAGAAAATTTTTTTTAAATATAAAAATTTATAAGCATTTGCTCATAGATTTTGCTTTTACTATAATTTTAAGCTCATAAAAGATATATTGGGCTCTTCTTCTCGGCTTTTCGCATTCGCAGTATCGAAAATTTTACATATACATGTGACGGATGGCGGTATTCTTTTCGTCCCATAGGATTCATGATACATATGCACGAAATTTAAAAAATTTGTTGCTGCAAATGATTTTGCAGAACATTCCTCGTCTGCAACAGTTCATACCAGTTTTACTTTCAACTACATGCATCCACATGCACATTTACATGCATGGCTACTTTAGAAACGTTATTTTCCCCGTAATATTTATTTTATTCTTTAAAGCAACGCTCAGACCGCTTTTAAAGCAATAGCTTTGTAATACTTTTTAGAATCTGTTATTCTCTGAGGTGATAATATGAAAATGCTTTATAATTTGTCCTGCAAGACTTTTGCGGCCAGTATTTCTATTTGCTTTTAATGCCGATTTCCATTTAAGATTCATTGAAGAAGAAGAATTCTATTTATTATTATTTTTACACGGAACAGACTTTATTTCGAGCGAAAGATAATCTTTCGCGGGCCCGTTTAATATAAATATTTTCGAAACAAGAGCTTGATTACTAGAATAATTTATTGAAAAAGAGAAGGATTCACGAAACTGACGTACATTGAATGCATAAATCATAAGCGATGAATATTGTCGACTCGTTGATTGTTCAACAGATATTGACAATTGCTCTCGAATGTTTATGTTGATAGTGTTAGATTAGCAGTGAAGTAATTCAATCAGATGGGAAATATAAAAGCGAATAATGGATTGCGAAAGATGAGAGAGCGGCGAATTTATGATAATTGACTATTATGACGTATCACGTAAACATTGTACGGCATCTATTAATCCAACCAATTTCACGTGCAAATACAATTAAATGTATTGCACGCCATGCATAATAGTCGGGCAGGTAGAGATTAATGTAAATGTATACATTACGTATGTGAGTTTGCGCAATCGTCTGAAACGAAATAAGCCGAAATTCACTTTAATTATTCCTTAGGCACTAGCGCAAGTTATACGCACGCGTGAAGAATATACGGCCGTACAGGATCCCCTAGGAGATGTAGGAGACTAATCTCCGTAAGATCGCCGACGTCCCATAAGCGAAAAATTATCATTATCATGTAATTTCGCGGCGGCTCCTCATTGGTTTATTCGAAAGCGCGTAGTTTAGTAGTCGGCGGCAAGTTCTTTCTTCGCGCGATTCATCCCATGAATAGAAAGAGCCGGGGAAAGCGAAATATTTTCACGAACCATCCCGCGACATAAACGTACGCAACAATGAGCCGAGTTGCCGAGATTTTTAGGTACACGATAATACGTAAATTTACAACGGACGTTGCCGAGTGCTATTGCTAAGAATGGAGCTTCCCCCAACCCTTTTCATTGAGAAGGATTAAACTTGTGAACACACAAGTAGTTTATTAACGATAGCGTTAAATAAACCGTCGATATTTCATCTAATCGGGTCTAATGGATCTCGAGGATTCGATTTAGAGGGAAGCAAAGCAAGCGAGCTTATTTACGCTATTTAATGAACGTAGAGAGGACGAAGGTCCCACGTTTTTTTATACACGTAGTCTCTCGACAGCTGGAATTATTATCGTAAAAAGCTGAAGGTCCCTCTCTCTCTCTCTCTCTCTCTCTCTCTCTCTCTCTCTTTTAAGGAGCAGTTGTCCGCTCTTTGTGATTCAATTGTACATTAGCGAGGAAACTCGCGCGTTCGCAGTTTCCCGAGCGGTGCGAATTTCGTCATCGCGCGGCTTCAAAGGACGCGCCGAGCGAACGCGGCGATAAATGTCGAATCGGGGGATGCTCGTGCTCGTAAAGTCCTTGGAAAACGCTTCGATCGTTTCGAAACGACGTTCCCATAAGTCCTAGCACGTAGTATGAAAGGGACTTGACGTTAGAGGTATCGGGATGCGCGGCGTATAGCAGACGAAATGCAACCCGGAGTCGCATTAGAATACTAATCCGCTTGGCCATTTCCTGTTGTCCTTACTCGGCTACGCCTTAATCGAACGCATACCTCGTGGCGTGTCAAGTTGCTCTTAATTATGTAGAGCCACGATAATATGGCTTCGCGTCTCGAGCGCGGGAAGTTTGCAGGCGCCGGCATATTCCTCGGCTCGACTCTGCGGTTTCGGCTTTCCGGTCATTTTCGATCTTTCGTTTCGTTTATTTGTCGAGAGCGAGTATTAGTAGTAGTAGTAGTAGTAGTAGTAGTAGTAGTAAATAGTAGTAGTGTAGTAGTAGTAGTAATAGTAGTAGTAGCGGTAGTAGTAGTAAAAGTAGTAGTAGTTCTCTCGGCAACGATTTTCGGACGGTAAAATTTCGTTTTACTTCCCCTGATTCCGATCTATAATCCCCTTGATTCCTTGCCTTTTCTACAGTTTTTAAGTAATTTTAATCACGAAAGGTTTATCTTCACGGTAATATAATGTGATGTACATCCGTTGTAATTTTTAAGGCTTTTCGAAACCTTATCGTCATCTCGTTTCTTTTTCTTTTCTTTTCTTTTTTAACGACATTTATCAAGGACAGTAAAGGATCTCCTATTATTTTCAATGAAGTATTAGTTATTCCGAGTCATTCGGCACAACATTAAACCGTACGTTTACTTGCAATTAAATGAGCACTGACAATTCGTTTAGTTCTAGGAAGCTAGTTAAAAAAATATTACGTACATTATTAATAAGTTCGGTATAATGATTTGAAAAGAGCTTAAAAAATCTATGATACTTATCTTAAGAAAGTTATGCCCCTTATTATGTAAGCTAAGATTCTCTGATATTTGAGGGATCGCTAGTGAAATTAAAATTTACTACACATTTATAGCTATTAATTTTCCTAATGAGAATGCTAGGCGATTTCATTACGACCATTTGATCTTATAATGTTAAATTTATTAGAAGCTCTTCTTGGGATCTATGAGCTGAAACTCTTCTACAGTGTTATATTATATGAACCTTTTAAATAATCAAAGCACTATTACGAATAATATTCTATTGAATTTGAAAAAATATACAATTAACGTACGTAAAATTTTCTTGTAAATCTTCAATATATTCGTTTGAAAATATAATTAAACGATAAAGACTCGATGGATTTAAATAAATTGGGCGCATATTTATAAATATTCTGTTCTTAATTAAATTTATTTCGTTCATTTTTGCTTCGTTCGCTATTTTTTACATATCGAAGATCGTGTTTCCTTATGTTCTCCCTTTCTTATGATTAGACTTCATTTTACTATCCATAATTATGAGCGTTGCAATTTAAAATTATAAAAGAAGATAAGGAAATCTTTTTTTAACTGTATGCATTTTAATTACGTTTAAATATTGATTCCGATCTACCGACATTGGTTAAGGAAAAAAGGAAAATTCATGATATTCAATCGAGTTTCAATGAAATTTTAAATCGAATTATCGAAAAATTAAAATACTTGCAAAGTTTATAATACCACCATTCGAGAAAAAATTTCCTTTAAAAATCGCAATGTGCTAACGTGCGTTGAATCAGCTCAAAAGCCTCCAAGATTTTTCAATCATTAATTAGGAAAACGAATTGACTTAATTACGTCCATAATGGTCGCGTTATAATAGGAGCACCGAGACCGTAATGTTCGCCGCTTCCGCTTTCATATTTCGTAGGCAACGACACGTGATGCAAGATTTTCGCATTACTCATCTAAGCTATTTCGTTCCAACTTGCCGCTAAAGACTTAAACGCGCTCGGCAAGTGTACTTCAATGGGTGTACTCATAGCAAGGTAATTACCTTGTAATGGTTTCAATATATTTCAGCCGGGATATTTTATATGGCGATTGAAGCCTCTTGAAAAATGACAAAAGACCCGCTAATTACTAATTGAGCGGTTCTGAGCGGTGAGTGTCGTTGCCCCCTTTGCTCCCCCGTAACTTTTCTTCTTGAACTCTGTACGGAAATTTATAATTTCATATATATTTGGTGTGTCCGTGTGTATGTGTGCGCGCGCGTAAGGTGACAAAATGCGCGTACGGGAGCGTAACGACTTAGGAAAGTATTGGCGACTCGTCGCTTCGTAAGCGGAAGCAGAGATAAGCGAGCCGATACTAATAAGTGGCAGTGAGGATCGGGCGGATGTTCGATAACAAAATACTCTGCAAAGAGAAATGTCAAAAAGTAGTACTGCGAAAAGGAATCGAGTGTCGGTAATAGGAAAAAGAGTTAAAAAGAGTGCCACTCGAGGAACAAAGGTTGACCCCTACTCTTTTTTTTTTCCCTATTCATTTTTCGTCAGGGAAAGAAAACGAAGCCACCAGTTTACATTGTAAAAATAGAAAGTGTTATTATACGGCCAAAGCTAATTTTTAAGTAGAGTATTTCCAAGTAGCAGAATTCTAAGTCGATCTATGTGTGCGTGGAAGTTACTCTGAAAAAAGTGTTGCTTCCTCCATTCAAAGAACTTCCTTACGACCTCGAACTATTATTACACTCAATTAAATATTAATAAATATTACTTGGAACCTTCATTAGCCCTTGATAATTATAATAATAATAATAATAATAATATTAATATTAATATTAATAATAATATTATTAATAATAGCAACAATAACAACAACAACAACGACAACAATAATAAAAATAATAATAATAACAATGATAATGATAATAATAATGATAATTGGAAGAAGAACGTTGGGCAGAATATTAAATGGAAGTGGGTCTGTCAGCCAAGGCTTTGGAAGATTGAGAAATTCATTGAACGCGCATTGAAGAGACGCTAGAGCCAGTTCGACGTAATAATCGAATTGGCTTTAAATATCGAATGCATAAAAATGCGATTATAAATAAAGATGAAATTCGTAAGTGGCAGTCATTCGGCTTATTAATGCTTTAAACTCGTATTCGTTGGCCTGTCCCGTAAAGAAGGACGATTTCGGCTTCGTCTCGAAAGGTAGAGTAATCCCAGCTAAGCTCACGTCACTCCGTTTCGGCGGTTAATAAAACGACTCGGAATAAAACGGTGTCCAGCTGTGAAAATTACTTACAAGCACTAAGCGAGATATCGATATCACGCGCTTTTGTCGGACGGGGCCTCTTAGGCTTCGATCGACGCCGGGAGAGTCGGTAACGGATCCGCGTAGGTGGCTTGGACCCGATAGCCCCGAGACTCCCCGCATACCATCCAAGCCTGCCAACTTTCCAGCTGAGCCATGTCCTACTGACCAGATAAAAAAAAATACCATTCCTTGACCAGTGCGTAGTTTGTTGACCCCCCGCCACCCCCCTCTGACACATCATTTTTATTATTCTTTTTTAATTACAATACCCCTTGCGACAATATCAGTAATTACAAATGACCACAAATATTTCTAACTCAAACGTCTCACGCTCAAGCTTGCCGACACTTTACGAAACTTAAGCCTTAAATGTATTGTAAATTAGCCCCAAGTAAGGCCGTAACTGCATGGAATGTCGTATTTGCATTTGTTAGTCCAAAAATTTTGTACGAAGTATGAGTTAATTTTCTTTCGCACTTCAATAAAGACGTTAGTCTTATAATATTTCCCATTTGCATTTCTTTAATTGAAGCTCCGCGTTCCGGTCTAACATGACCTTATTATTTCCGTTGCTCCTTTTTCTCATTTGAATAATGCAGTTATGCGAGATGCGTAGGCTCGTTCGGTAAATACTGATCGGAGGGAATGAAAAATTCCATTAGCCGTTGAAAACGAAGCCGATCGAGCGGGAGCGAGCGGCAAAGCGAGAATCATCGATCCGCCGGTGCTGCAGTTAAAAGAACCATGGGCGTGATTTTTGATGAACCGCCAAAGCATCTCCATTTTAAATCTCTTTTCTAATAATTTAGCCGGAAAACGCCCCTCGCTTGAGCCAGCGAGCATCTGATAATGGACGTGCGCGGCATGGGATAGCTGAGCGGGTCCTGGAGGTGGCGCGTGAGAGTGGCCGTGGGACGGGGAAGGAATTAAAATTCCTAACCGTGCGTAGCGAATTTGCCAATTAGGAGGGGCAAGGAGCGTGTTTTAAAGAGCCCGGGCAATTAGATCGGGCAGGAGCGTTCTTGATAATAATTTGGTAAAGGTCGAGGAGAACAAAGTTTCCTGACTAAATCCTGACCCAATGTTCTACTTGAGTCCCGGCGTGCGAAGCCACGCGCATTTAACTTACGTGACCGATGGCACATTCATTTACGAGCCGATACATAGGGCTTACACGCGGCTGTGTCCGTGCGCGCGCGCGCGCGAGCACATCGATACATTGGCGCTCGTCGTCCCACCGATTATGCGCGAGCACACGCGAAAATAAAAGGTCGCGGCGCCTCAATTAGGCGCGACCCACTATTTCGAGATTTCCCATACGGATTCGATGATTTAACTTCACAAGATATAGGCGAATAAGATAACGGCTTACCCTCCCTCCCTCCCTTCCACCACACAGCCTAATCCCTCTCTTTATTCGTTCCCTCTGTTATCGGTCTCGTTTCATCCCGATAGACGAGGTCCCTCCAACGCTTTTAGACCTCCTTCGGCTACCTGCAACTTCACCCGATGAATCTTGTCGAGATACGATTTATTTCATTATACCTACGTCCACGATCAGTATACAAGGCTCTGGCCGATGAATATTTTAACAACTCCGTGTATTTTGTCGTCGAACGATGCCGACTGATAAATACAAGCTCACCAGCCTCTGCGTGATGTATCGACTCGCGATATTTTTTCACGCTTCGATGCAACGGACGCAAACGTTTTGTATACAAATATTCCTCTTACCTCATACCGAAATCATAAAACCATCGTAAATAATCTCACGATTTATTAATCTATATGGAGAAATGAAAATTTAGGAAAGTTATAATAACGTTGCATTAATTATTCCTTCGTAATCACAATTCGAAGTTTTCCAAATTCCTTGAACGTTCAATGAATGTACTCTACGTACAATTAAATTTAGTGAAAATATTCTCGTTCTTGTAGATTAAGTTTTAAATAAACATATGCTTATAAAAATGAATATTATCCTGAAAAGAAAGTTATATTCCAAAGTTAATTAATCGTGACTAGTTAAAGTATATTCATATCAAGATTTATTATTTCAATAAATTTCAAATTGCATAAAATTAGTAAATTAATTTCCATTCATCTGTACGATTTGTTATTATAAATTTATAATAATAATAATAATATGTTAAACATTTTATACCTCTCTTTTGTATTAATTATATATGTGCACTGCAATGATTTACGACAATTAAATTATTTACTCCTATAACGAAGGATTCATTATATTAATATTTTTAAATATAGTGGCAAGTATATTGTATACTTTAGATGTATAAAAGAATTTAAGTGACAATAATAGAAAGCGATGAAATACAAGTCACGAGAGGTAATAACAATTGTTTCTATTCTTATTGTCCTTGCAATAAATTACCGACGAAATAATCTAAAAAAAAAAAAAAAAACTGGTATTTTTACGGGAATTAAGTATGTTAGAAATAATTTATTTTAATATTTTCGCTCATTTGAATATTGTTATTCTCTTTATTGAGGCTAAGAATTCATAGGTTACCGTTGGAATGATTTTCATATTACGGGACTCGACCACTTCTCAAATAAATTTTCTATGAAACGACTCATTCAGAACCTTTAAAGTAGATAATTATATTATAGAATAATTTATTGCAGTTATGTGTATAAAACATCGCCGATTAAAATAATATAGTATGTCATTAATCGAGTGAATATAATTGAAATTAGCTTGAGAAATAAGTTGTCGCCCCCTGGCGGTCATTTCAGTATTTTAGGAAAACCTTGCTAATTATCGCAAAAGTTTTTTACAAATTCCAGGACGATAGACGCGAATCAGAAATTTTCATCTCCATGTCCTCGCAAAATGCAATAGATGCCTTTGAAAGTAGAATAATGAGAATCTGCCGTGGATTTTCGCAAACAGATTTTCCGGCATTATCAAAATTTTTCACTTAATCTATCGCCGACGCTAGTCATCTTTCATGGATACGATGATTTCATGGATCCTTAGACTCCGCTGGTACTAAAAACGGATAGATAAAGCTCTGCCTTAAATTATAGATTCTCATTACGTTAAAACGCAGCTTCGAAGGTTCTTCTTAACGATTTTTATCGCGGATACTTTTAAAGTTTTTGCACATGATTTATGAAGAAACAGGAAAACTGTAAATGCGTTTTATATGTTAAGAAAACATCGTTTCCGGTAAAATTTAATATTGTAACAAAGTATAAAGGTAAGGTAAGATGATTCCTTTCTACAAATTTTACGATTTAAAAAATATCTATATATAAATTAATTAATCCACATGTTAGTATATACTTTAAGTATTAAATAAAATTGCAAAGAATATGGTTTTATTTTGACATGTTTATCTATTGTATATTTCCTTCATCATAATGAATTATTACTATCATTAATTCGAGAGTTATTATTTATTTAAAAATTAAAAAAAATTTTTTTTTGTAAATAGATTAAGGCATTAATTTGTGCATAGAGAAGATTTCGTTTTTAAAAAATTTATTTACCGTCGTTAACTGAATTAACTAATACTACTTTTAAATAATGTTAATGTCGTGTCTAGCGTTTTCTCATACAAGTCTTTCACTCGATTGAATTGGTTATTTGGAATATGAAATTGCTTGAATAAGGGCAAAAAGGGAAAGGGAATGGAGAAGTTAGGTATGCGGAGAAACTGATAACAGTGGGAAAGTGGAAAAATAGGAATCAGAGAGAGAGAGAGAGAGAGAGAGAGAGGGAGGGAGAGAAGTGGATTGCGGTGCTGTTACCTTCAATATAGTGGTCACGGTAGTTTGCAATTGTAGGGTATCCTTTATTTTCAAATCTATAATATCGATTTCGTATAACGGATGAAGATAATGGCCGCATTTGTGGATGAGATTTCAGTATTTTATTATTTCCCTGTTGGAGCTCTCATGTTGCCATACTCGTATATTTTCGGGCCCGGTGCCCATTCATTGCAGCGTTATTCGTTATAGCGTTATAGCGTTATAGCGTTAGAGAGTAATTAATTTGGACTTTTCATTAGGCTCATTGGCTAAATAAATAGAATATGCCAGCTAAGTCATAATATAATAACATTCGATAAAATTATATCTTCCTTTCGAACGATGCGTCCGTTATTTTTCTTATTTTCCAAAGTACATAACAATTGTATAATTCTATCATTACGAAGATTACATAGAATTTTGAAAAAGATGCCCAACAATCTGATTCAAAAGTCAGCTTATACGCTTGTATTTTATATATTGTCAGAAAACCAACAATAACTTTAAAACTTTCACGTGTTTGTAGGCACAGCGAATAATAAAAGAATATTGATGCAGGAACCGATCAAGTACCGTACTTTTGTACTTTTTCACCGCAGACTATTTCTGTAGCGCATAAATGGCTTTTATTGTTCCATTCCCATAATTATTATGCAGCTTCGTTGTTAAAAGCAGATACTTAAAGGCTAATAATGTACGAGCGAGCTCGAATTATCAATAATACGTAGCACTTAATACTTTTAATTATTATTTATACGCATGGAGGAGTACTGAAAAGTACATTGCGCACTTTTCTCAGGTTAAAGTTGCTTTTAGCTCGTGTCAATTATAAATAATGTACAAGGAAAGTCTCTAAGTAAGTATAAAAAGAATAATTCAATCCGAGCGTCGCTAAGCATTTTTCATATTAGCAAAGGTCGGCGCGTAAAGTTTCTCCATTATAATGGCTGCTCGAGCTTCCATAATGCCGTCTTGAAATACGTTGAAGTAACTCTTTACTCGGCGAGGCCTATATTCGCTTAAAAAAACTCGCTATTCTTAGCGATACATGGATAACGCGGTCCGCGCACGCGAGCGTCAATGGTTAGCCGGTACGCGGCACAAAGAGCAATAAGCTGGACATAGTTAATCAACGATTCCTATTGGATTTGCTCATTTGAGAAGTCAGAAAGTACCTCTGCCAAATGAATACTGCCAAGCGTTGGCCAACACTTTGTCGAATGCGCTATCGTTATTGCGCAGCTCGAAGAATAGAGTAACGGCAACGACAACGACAACGACAGCAACAACGACGACGACGACGACAACAACAACGACACCTGAAGATGAAGAAGAAGAAGATGAAGAAGATGAAGAAGAAGAAGAAGGGGACGGAGGATAAAAAAAAAAATCTACATTTATACATCCTCCTGGAAAATTTCTACATCGCGCCTCCCGCCCGCGCGTTTTCTCCTTATTATTACTCTCCGCATTAAGGAAATCAGTGAAAGGAATCTAGGCGGCGCGCACGCAAAATATTATTGATGTCCGGCTCCGTGCCAATTATCCGACGGAAGTGCTCCCCGACTCGTCCTCGAAGCTAAAATAGCCGCCGATCCGATTGAGATTTTTAACGAGTCACGTCCCCCTCTCGAGACGCGTGGATGGATGGACCCGACCCCATTAGCGCATGCGCGTTATCGAGCAGCCCGGCATTTTTATGATATAACTCATAATGTTATCGCGCTAAACTGCGTCGTTAACGGCCGATTCGCTCGCTATAGCGATTATTCTCTCCCGACCCGGTACTTCTCTCTCTCTCTCTCTCTCTCTCTCTCTCTCTCTCTCTCACTCGGTAATAATGGACAACATCTTACTTTTTTTCCCTCCGTCTTTCCCATTCGCGCTATTTTACTGTTCGACAGAGCATTAGATATTATTGTGCACGCAATGTAAGCTTTATTTATCTTGCCGTTTAATTTAACGGCCGCAATTTAACGTACGTGTACGTCATTCATCATGGATTATTCCTATCCGACTTATTTGACTGGGAATTATTTATCAACTTCGATTTAAGTTACGTATAATCCGTAAAATGCCCTGCTTATCAATTTGAATTAAAATGTTTTCCAGCTTCATAACGGAATATTCATTACGCTCATTTTTCAAATAAATTTAATATCTCTTTTTTTTAACGAGCAAATTATTTTGTAAAAGAGATAATCGGCGTACACATTAATGTATGCATATTAATAATGATTAATAATTGTAAAATAGTTCTTCTTTTAAAAATTACATTCATAATTATAATTCATTTTTCATTACAATATAACAACGGATAAAAAAAAAAAATAATAATAATAATAACAACAACGACGATAATGAAAAATCGAATAATTTCTCACTCATTAAGTATTAAGAAAATATAAATTTAGAAAGGTGCATTAATTATTTTTCTTCGATTTTCTTTTTCTAAAGTCCATGAAAGCTCTTACTTCACAAAAATTTTACTTTATGCATCCTTAACATTTAAATAGCTAATTTTAGTTTTTACTAATCGATATAAAACAAAGTTATACTTATTGCATTTGTTTGCTTGGACCCATTGAATGATAGATATAGGAGCGCAATATTCACAATGAAGACCAAAATCACAATGGACTATTATTTTATTAATCAGCCTGGTTGATGTAAAATTGAATTTCAGCGCTTATTTCAAATAACTGGGATTCGCAATGTTCTGGGTCCATAATCCGTAAAATCGGTCTGCTCAAAACTTCTCGGAATACATAAAAAGTACAGAAAGGAAAATGAAAAAAAATAGAGAGAGAGAGAGAGAGAGAGAGAGAGAGAGATAGCGCATGGCGGCCCGCGTAGTTAATAAAAGTCATCTATCCATGTAAGATCAATACTTTAACAATTGGCATAGAATATTAAAGGGTTTCCCATGTAGATGCGAGCGTGGGGATTAAGCGAGCGGAGGGATTTTATAAGGAAAACGAAGGCGAGTAGATTCAGGAAGCTCTGCTAAGTGGGACTTTCTCGAGCTCTTGGCGAGTCAGGAGATCGAGAAGGCGAAATCGCGGCGGCGATCGGCGCAAAAGTGAAAACGAGGAGACGCATTATCGGGTCCGATGGCATTTCGTATGGTCGCCATGTGAAGGAGGCGAGGAGGACCGGATGAGGAGGGAACCGAGGAGCGTTGGCGAGCAGACCCTCGTCAGGCGGATTCCGCAACTCGAGGAGACTATACTTTATGCATTAGCAATTAGTGTCACAATCGTCGTAGCTGAGCTTAGATAGATCATGCGTGCGTTCCCGCGCATCGGCGCGACTATTGCGACGCTCCCCTATATGCATACAATGACAACAAGGAGGCAATGATCGATGTAATAGCTCCTCTCCTCCCTCTTTTCCCTCCCTCTCCCCACTTCCCCCTGTGCCGCCTTAGCTACGTTTTCAAGATATTCTTTTATAACGACGCTGGTTAACCACTTGCCTCGGGACTCTTTTTTCGTCATGCTTATTCCTATTGCTCCTCTATTCATTTTTTCCTTTTCAATTCTACAGAGACGTTATGTTCGTTGCGTTATTAGCTTTGATGATAGGAATTATTAAGGTTCGCCGGCCAATTCAATTTACTTTCACATTTTAACAATATCCGATGACGAAAATCAAATTAATTATTAGTAGTTATAATGTCATTAGTCTCATTGTTAGCATGGCCATTTGTTAAACCGTTGAATTCCATTTACATTTGTATATTTTAAGTACAATGGTACTTTTAGCTCATTTCGACCATAAATTATGCTTGTTTGGGCATTGGGAAGTAATTTGTGCATCGAAGTAATAAACAGTTTCGAAAAAGTCTAAAAGTAGGGAGTTATAAATGATATTGCCGGCCTATTAGTAATAAACATTTAACAATATCTAAAATGAAAATAGCCCTGTGTTTTTTTTTATTTTTTATTGCCCACATTAATTGCAAGTAACGATTCAGTGATTCGTTAATAAATAGAAAAAGGAAAATTCGTGAAACGGCTTCCCGAGCCTCGGAAAGAGGTGAATGTTAATTTAAAGGAGACAGAATGCTTTACGCTCGAATATCGTTGAAGTCGCGCGTAAATATCATGGCGTATTGGTCAGTAAAGAAAGAGAAATATAAAGAAGAAGAAAAATTAATCTCGAGGATTAATGGCCTCGGTCTCTTTTTGCGGTATTACTGGGACTAACGCTCGCCGAGCAGCAAAACTAGTCGCAGCGATATTTACTTTTGAATAGAAACGAGAAAATACCACGATAAAGGGTGGGGCGGGGCGGATACACTAACGGAATTAAACAAAAAGAGATTCAGCGAGATCGAGTGATCGGCCGAGGCGAAGCTCGTTGTCGAGCAGCCGCACAGTAAATAAGAGCGATACACTCGGAGTCATTCGGTGATTTCAATGCCTCTGCGAAGGCTCGCCCGTACCGGCTACTGGAATCATTGAGTCTTTGCGGCTGGCGGCGGGGCAGTGATGGGAGGGAGGGGGATGGGGGAGGGCGGCTATGCCGAGAGTCGAAGCCAACAACACCTTCAGACACCAACAACGACTCGTCGGACTTTTCCACCTGCTCGCGTTTTCCTACATTTTCGCACTCGAGCAGTCATGTTTTATTCAAAGGGCGCGTCGGCTGCTCTGGCATCGAGGAGATATAAGGAAAAGGGCCGCGCTTCTATTTCTTAACGAAAAATTTACATTTTACAGGGAGTTCGGTTGGGGTCCGCCTGCCGCCGAGCTTTTCGCATATTAATTGGCTGATTTATACTTTGTCGAGCTAACAAATTCAATATCGGCTTCCTTTACTTATCAATTAATTCACGACCGCGTACCTTTTATTTATTTACGTACGTACGTACGTACGTGCGTACTTTTTTTTCGTCAGTCCTTCGAAATAAATTCTGCCCCGAGTCTTATTAAACAATATTCATACACTACTGTATTTAAATTGGAATTTACGTGGAGGAATTTTAAGCAGGCAATCTTCCTGGAACTACGATTAATTAGATATTTTACTTTTCATTCCTCAAGCTATTTTTCACAGACATAAAAATTACTCATGCCCGACTATGGCAAGTTTACAATTTGCATTTCCGAAGCTTCGATCAAGAAAAATCCCATAGTTGGGAATACCGGCATGAAGCCTTCGTGTAATTATTAATAAATGTCCGTATAGCGAAAGCGTATTCGTAAAGTAAAACCATTGTTTGTACTTGTTTTGTCGAGTTACGGAGATGAAGATCCGAAAAACCGGTTCCACGCTACTCCTCCAAGGACATTAGACTTGACTTTGTATTGACATTAGACAATCGGCTTTGCGAGCTCGCGAATAAGCTTTAAATCAGTTCACGTTCATCCACAAGTACGTAGTTCGCCGTCGATTTTAATGAAAAAATTCTAATAATCGTGTACGAAGAGTCTTAGTATATTACGTATACACACCAATGTACACACTTTAAAATACGAATTAAAATGAGAAGAATATCTTTTGAATAAGCAGTCTTTCCGCTCTCGCAGCGATGCGACGTCGAGGTTTGACGTGTTCGAGTGCGTTCGAGCAGGAAGAACGACGAGATCTCGACTCGGCATGAAATAAAAAGAGGGATAATGGCTTATAAAGCTTTATTGTCGACTAAAGTTTTTCGACTCGAGTCGTTGGCACGTATATCTTAACGACTAATGTACCAACAAGAGACTAATGCAGGTACAACAATGCTAGGAGGGATTACGTCACACGAGGGAATAGCCGCGTAATAGATTCCTCAGTCGGATTACGATGCGGTCGGCTCCGCTGGTCGTAGCGCAATCCCGTGTAAGCTTTTCGTGAAAATTTACGGGCCGAAATGGCTTCGGCTGAATCGATACTATTCGTATCCGCGAGTGCAGAGACTCCCTAGCGAAGCGATGAGGATCAAAATAACCAAGTAATTATCCTGGGTAGGCGGACGTTCGCTTGTGCGTTCGCGTCTAAGGGCAGCGCTCGCCCCCCTCCCCTTTACCCAGTGCGTCGTCGGCTCGGCGCGTAGCTAACCCAGCCGAACATCTAACTCTACCGACGCCCGTGTTTATTTATTTCTCGGCTCTTTTTTCAGTTGCGGCGGCCACGAGCGGCTGCGGATACCCAGGCGCACCCGCGCACAGTAGCGTGCGCTTCAGCGGGGCTGGGATAGGGGACGTGCTGGACGAGGAGGAAGGGCCCGTTGGGCTTCAGAGGACGGCCTTCGAGACCGGGACCGTGGCCACCTACACCTGCGAGCGGGGATTCGAGCTCCTGGGACCGGCGAGGCGCCAGTGCCAAGAGGATGCCACCTGGACCCCCGAGGGCGTACCCTTCTGCGGTAAGTGAGAATAGCGATAGTGCCGATAAGCCGGAGCCTTTGGATTTATTTATCCGCGGTTAGCCGATGATTTTGCTGCTCTTCTTGCCTCTGCATGCCCCTTCTGTAGCCAGCGATGCACATCTAGAACTTTTTATTCGGCCGTCGGCCTTTCTCTCTGCGCCTTGATTGATTCGTTCGTCCGATCGACGACGGATTGATCCGCGCACACGCAAAACACGCGTCGGCGACGATATATACCTCGACCCACGAGATATTAACTTTTTCATCTCGAGAAATCGGACGGGAGTAGCCTTTACTTCCGGTTATTCGAGGCTTCGTCTACTCTTACGGAATTTCCGAGGCTGCTCCTTCTAATCATTTATCGAGAACGGATCTCTATCGGCTCGATTCAGTCAATTCTTAATTCTCAAGTATTTGAAAGATCGTATAGTATAAGATGTTCCATGAAAAAGAATGTCCAACGAAGCTACGAAGAGCAGCCCGCTTAAGAAATGACAGTTTACGAACGATGGGCTATCGATCTTCGGATCAATTTGGTCAAATTAGTCGAATAACGTTATTTCAGGACGGAGTAACATTAAATTACTATATATGCCAATCAGAAATGAATAATGAATTGACTGTGATCGAGTAATCCCTTATCGCAATCTTCATTACATTTACATTCTAATGGTTGAATGATTATTTTTCAACAACGAGCTTCAAGCTTTCGAATGTGAATTTCCTTGGATTTTGTAAAGTGTTGCAAATGATGTACGATGCGATGAAATACAGCGAGCGGAAATAATTATCGCAAGTTACTATCAATTAATCGAAATTATCTGATTCTCTGCTCGATTTTTTGATGGACACATAAATGAATTAGATCCGGCGTTCGGCTCTTGATTCGAACGAGAATTGATACTTGCAATGCAATATATTGTACTACGTTGTATCTAATGCATGAATAATTCAACGCTTATACGGCTTATCCGATTTGCGTATCAATTTTAACGCACGTTTTAATAGGAATTAAATCAGCTAGTCTGATAGGATAATTATTCTTGTTCTTCAATTTATTACATAATGATCGAGTCGCGGTTGCGCTGATACGTATGATCCGAGCAAATACCCCTCTGCGATCATTACGTATAATAAACGTTTCGGTTACGTTTTTATAACGTCGGATTTTTATAATGTCTTTACGGGTTTTCCGTTTAAAAAAAATCAATACTCGTAAAGCGACGAAAGCTTCAACGGAAAGTATTATAAAAAGATAAGTAGATGTTAAAAGAGAAAAAAAGAAGGATTAATTCCTTGAGAACTTGTTCCAGCAATTACAATGAATGTTGATAAAAAGTCGAGTTGATGTAGTCGAGAACTCGCGAATCGTAAAAGAAACGGACGCAAATCGGCGCAAATCGGCGCAAATCGGCGTAAATCGGTGTAAATCGGCATAAATTGGCGTTTCCGAAGCAGAAGTGAGATCTCTTCTCGGTAAGCGATCGTCAAATAAATATTTTTCGTTGCGTCGGCGCTCGTGTTTGCAAAAAATCTCTTGCCATTGAGCAGCGGAATTTCTGCGGATGCTAATGCCAGAGAAAAAGTTTAGGGATAACGCCTCGCGATGCAGTGAGCAGAAGGTGGAGGAGGAGGAGAAGGAGAAGGAGGAGAAGGAGGAGGAGTAGGAGGAGGGTAGATTAAGTGCCACGCAAATCGTCCGAAAAGAATGCCGCGATTATTATAGAGCGCACTCGGTCGTGCCACTGTTCGCTAGCGAAACTGGTAGAATCCCGTTTAAATGAACTTCCTTTAACCGTCAGACGTGTAGCGGGGAGGGGTAGGGGAACGGGCGCGGGGGGATGGGGGGCGTTATTCCGGTAAGCCGAAATAGCGATTTATAGCTTCGTCTTTGGCCAATAGCCAATGGATTAAGCTAATTTCTGCCTCGGACTCATTAGTGGGTGCAAATTTTTTTTGATAGACCTCGCCGAAGACACATTTTTACCGATGAAACCAATCGACGAGTCCCTCGGCTCGTTAAGGTAATTTCTTATTTACGCCAGTAAATATTTGAATACGGATGCCGTGGGCCGAAAGGAAACGAAAAGGCCAAACACCGGCCGATTAGGCCATGATTCATAGAACGGATAATATTATTCGTCGTTTTCAAAGGAACAAGTAGTCCTGGCGTATTTAAATACGCTAACCCACATATTTTCGAGCCGTGCGTCAACCGTGAAAAGAAGTTGAAGAGGCTTAGAATTTACCGATCTTTTATCCACTTTCATAATATATATATATATATATATATACATCGAGTGAACGAAGAAAAGTTATTTGTTCTAGCTTCGATGTATTCTCTCTCTCTCTCTCTCTCTCTCTCTCTCTCTCTGTATTCACTTACGTATTTAGCAGCTATTTCCCTTTATTTCGCGATCGTCGGAAAATTATATAATTCTCGTGATTATATTCATGGACTCCGGTCTGTTCGCCTTGTCGGCTAATACTTTTTCAAACATCTCGGCTTTTCCGTCAAGGACACAGAGTAACCGCTGCGTATCTTTCGTAAGTTCACAACCACCAGATGCGTTACATTAAAGGCATTCAATCACACCTTTTCCTACATACGAGTATGAATATTTCATCAGGAACGTCAACCCACTTTTTTTCGCCATTCACACGATCAAGTGGGAAAGCATCCATTATGTATGTAATTTAGAATTACTTGTGAAGAGAAACGGTCGATTAATAAGTAAGAAGGTAGCCGCGAACGCGTATATTAGCTATTATTGCTTATGTTACGATGGGTTTTATTATTGTTTCGCGTCTGCCATTGGCTGGTCGAGTTCGAGGCCTGGGAGAGGTCGGTGCTCGTAGGAAAGTAGGAGAAGCGGAATAATGCGAATGCTAAATGACCAAGTATCAGGTTCTTATCAGTGGAGCATTATTTCCCAAGCACAGTTAGCTGTTTATTTTAATTGGGTGGTTCACTCCCTCGGAGCCGAGGAATGGGATCGGCGTCGGGAGGGAAACGAGCGCACGCGCGTTACCGATGGACTCCGATGCACTCGGACCGTTCCTTGGCCTGTCAAGGGCTTCCCGAACCGCGGACTCGAGGGCAGGTGCATCGACAGCCTCTAAATCTATCTCGCCGCTCCCTCAATCAGGGATCTCGGGATTCTCCGAGAATTCCCATTAGACGCGCTTCCTAAACAAAGTGCGGCCGGCCAATACGACCGGCGGCGCTTGGCTTTCGACATTCTATCTGGATTCCTATGGCCGGGAAAGACCTTCAGGGAGATATCGATGTCACTGTTACGCGCGGCTCTTCGGCCACGTTACGAGGCCACGTTTATCACAAGCGTGACGTGACGGGCGAGGAGGGGGGGGTGCGGCGACGGCGACGGCGGCGGCGGCGGCGGCGGCGTAGAACAAAAGAGTTTTGACAGGGAATGGAATTTTTCGACCTCCCGACGAGGATTTTCGTGACCATTAGACCCTTCCTTTTCCCCGGTCCGCATGCGCCTCCCCCTTCCATTCTTTTTTATTATTTTTTTTTTTTTATCCAACCTTTACGGCTTCGTAGCCGCGGTCGAAGCGCCTCGGACGTTTATTTGTAATAATAGCGATAACCACGGGCAACGTGCAAGAGGCGCAAGAAAGCAAGTGCAGCCAGTGGAAAACTTGGCAAATTATACAGATATAAGTGAAAACGATTCTTTGTCGGAATGGGGCTCCGGGAGTTTCTGTGTCTCTCTGTTGCTTTTGAAAATTGATTATTCGAAAAAGGCCGGGGAAACGTAAGCGAGAGCCGCGCAGCGATGCAATTGAATTACAAGCTAATAAAATTACTCGGAGCCGCGCTAGCCTGTTAAGAGGATAAATAAGTCTCGGTACACGGCCGGCATAAAGTAACGCTTATTGCATATATGTAAACAGTTACAATGTATCGGCATGTAGAGCGACCGCTCCGTCGGAAGAGAGGAAGATAATCGGCCCCGAGCACGGCCCCGACCACGGCCCCGGCCCCGAGCCCGTTGGGCGGGCCGAGCTGCAAAAAAGTGTCCAACAATTTACAAAACGAAATAGCCGTTCAATCACTGACCCAATTACTCGGCTTAATCATTAATAGCCGAACGAGAACGATGGGCGGGGAGGGTCGGGGAGTGGAGGGCAAGGGAACAGGAGGAGGGAGATCGAGCGGCGGGCAGGTTCATAAGCGTCTTCTAACGGTACACGCGCGCTCGCTCGCTCCTCGCTCTCCCGCGGCGTATAATATACACGTGAGGGGCCAGTTTCTTACCCCCACCACTAGGTGAGTCCGGTAGCGTGGCCTCTCCTCGGTCAAGGACACCGAGGGGCCCAGAACGCCGGCCGCGGAAATCGGGTCAGCCGTGCCACGGAGACGATTCGGACGAAAATCCTCAAGCTGCTTTTACCTCGTCGCCGTATTCGCGCGAGCGACGAGCGACGTACCGAGTCTTCTTGGCCGCCCTTTGGTATTTACAATAATGATCAGTTAAAGCGAGCCGGGCGTCGTTTAAACTGTCCTGCGTCGCTCGCCGCGTGAATATACTCACCTCTCGTACTCATCTCGCGTACTCACCTCTCGCCAATGGGATATTAAGTCCCAGTAATATTTATCGCCGTCATTTATCGAATTAATTTTTTTCCTTTTCTTTATTATTATTACTATTATTGTTGTTGTTGTTGTTGTTGTTGTTGTTATTATTATTATTATTATTATTATTATTATTATTATTATTATTATTATTGTCAAGTTTTTCTCTTCCGAGCCACATTGACGGATTCAGCAAATTCTTAATAGACTTTAACGGATGATAATGTTATTACGAGGAAGAAAAAATCAGTAATTTTATCAATTTATACGGCCTGTTTATTTCCTTTCTTATTATATAAATCATGTTGCTTTGTGATAAATTTAAGTAGAGTTACTTTCAATTGAGTAGGTTCTGCTATTGCTACTTGAACAATTTGCTATTTTTGATATATATATATATTTATGTATATTAATGTACAGTTTGGAAAGCAGCTTTGTAAATAAACCGTACGGTTCCCTATATGCGTAGAAAGGTAATTAAAAATATCGCGTCAGAGACAGATAAGTTTTCACTTGTAAAAGTTGCGCGTTTCCCGAGTTACTAACAATTTGGCGTAAGGAGCATGATTTTGTAACGTCATCTCATTTATCTGCCCGGGGCGTTACTAATACGAAAAATCGAGTGAAATCCAATGATTATTTGAAATTTAACCCAGTTATGCGCGTCGGCCAGGAATTCCAGATTGCGAGAAAAATATTTGCGACTCTTACAACAGATTCTGACCCGAATCGAGCTAACGAGTCCTTAATAAATCCACGGGGGAGATCGTTATCTTGGGATCGTCATTGAAATTTCACTGGCAATAATGTTTCGCCCAATGTTGTTTTTCGTATTATTTGTGTACGGGGAATGAATCGAAGAAGCGTGTAAGTAAACAAACAGAAGGTAAGAAGTAGGTAGAGATTTATCGAGTCATTTGGGATTCAGCAGGCGAGAGCATTCGATGCCGTTCGATGCATATTCATAAATGGCGTCGGGTGGCCGATCACCCGATAGAGTTGGGGGAAGTGGGGCCGTGACACCTTATAGCCCGTCCGCTCGTCCTTACGCGGCCCAGAAAATCAAAAGTGTACCGCCAGGGATTGAGTATTGGCAGCGCTGCCCCTCGCGGTACCTCACCTCTTTGCATTATATTATCATTTCCTCCCGGCGAGTCTTATTGTTATTCTGACTGGACTTTGGCCGAGCCGTCCTTGTCGAGCGGACCGGTTTCCCGGGTCAGAACAGGTGACGGGCATCGTGATTCCTCTCGTGATTCCTCTCGCGATTCCTCTCATCCTCTTGAGTTTGCAGTATTATTACACATCGGATTACGTCGGAATCAATGCGCACCGACGACGACTCTCTATGACTATTGTCGTAATAAATTTCCGACCTCGTTAGACTCGACTCGAGGCCGTGCTTCTGTCGCGTACCTATAAAAAACCTATAAACCTTGCAGAGAGAGAGGGGGGGGAGAGAATACCTTTGAAGAGTACGAGACCTTTTTTTCTTCTTCTCTGGCTGAACGCAGCGAATGATTTAAGCACTCCATTCGATATTCGTCGATGTTTCGCGTAGCGAGCAGGATTGAAGGGGTGGGGGTGGGGAGGGTGTGTCGGACATCATTAGATATTAGCCGATGGATCTAGTCCAGTTATTCTAGAAGCCAATGCAGATAATCGGTAAGGTGTAGGGATACTTTTTGTAATGGTCCAATCGAGCTCGAGAGATCTCGATTCTTCGATGGAGTAGACTGAGGTATGAGAGTAGTTATGTTTACCAAAGCATACTCGGAGCCGAGCGTTAGAACATTTTCCTCGATATCTTTGCGGCAATGTTGCTTTTTTACGGGAGCGCGATGAAGGAACGGTTTTTTCATCGCAATAAGTAGATTAGAAGGACAGCCACGTAGATAAGCTCGTACAGTTAAAGGATCCGGTCGTAGGTCGCGTATAATTAACCGGTGAGTGATGGAGGGTGGGGATAGCGAATCAATTGATCCGAAGGCCAATCGGTGAGAGCCGATGTCGAGAGGGTGGGAGGGGGATGGTGGTGGTTGGCCGGGCCATCGAAGCCGATAATCGTGAATAATATTCAAAGAGGAAAGGGAATCGGGCGCTAATGCGACACGAGGCGCGGTGGTGGCTTATTGTAAAAATGATCGAGGCCGTGTCCGAGTATCGAAAGTGTAACAAGGCCAGCGGGGCGGATTCAGGAAAAGTCGTCTAACGGATAGTTCCCCGGGCTAACCGGGCTAGCCGGGAAGTTTTGGTTGGCGCTTGTTGTGGGAACGGGGAAGCCGAGCGTCGCGGTCTGTTAATCGTCAACCGCAGTAATCTAGAATGGGCTTAGCCAAGAGAATTATCCTCCGGTGGATATATGCACTGATCTGCTTCCATTGGATCGAGGCCTTTCTCTAGATTGCGAGCGGCCCGATCCAGCGACGCCTTCATATTTTCTTCCTTCCTTCCTTTTTTTCTCTTTCCTTGTTGCGCTTAGCCCGACCTTTATCAATGATCTAGTGCGACGACAATATTTCTGAGCGAAGCGTCAGGATCTACGTCGCGAGATCACTTTGGATCTTGGTTGGCAGGCCGGATGAAAGTTGCCGATCCATTTCGAAAGTCCGCGAATCCGTCGCACTTACTCTTTACTCTAGAATGACGACACAACTTTTCAACGTCGATGATCGAATGTAGTAGAGCTACAGTCTACAAAATCTAAATTATTTCTTAAATGCTCCGCGTTCCTTCGAACTTTTCTTACTCAGCTTATTTTCCTTTTTTGTTTGCTTATGCCTTTAACTTGTAATGCCGAGGAAGCTCGAAATGTAATATTTACAAGCAAAATTAGCTCCAAGAAGCGACAAAAACCTTGGCCTCAGTGAATAATCGATTAAGTCTCGCTGGGCATCGATTAAATTCCTCTTGTAATACTCAACAACTTTTCATTTTACGCTATTCTCGTTATAAGAAATTTTCATAACTTCCATGCGAGCGAAATGTCCTCCGGTGTTTTAAACACGTTTAGCCCTTAATACGCTCTCTCCCCCCCCCTCTCTCTCTATGACTTACCGTCACATCATGCTATTTTCCAAACTTGCTTTACTTTTAAGAATAATAAATACGACAAGAAAAGCTTTCTTGCGCAGTGTACAAGAGTCTAAATAAACTTTTCCGACTTCAATGTATTAGAGAGCATAAATTGGCGTTTAGCAGCCGTTTTTCACACTTATTTTTTACCCATACACCGAATGCCATGGCCGTATTTTGTACCCCCCCTTTTTTTTTATTATTATTCTTACGCGCGGTACGAAAAGTCACTTGCGGTCATATCCGCTCAAGTACTTACAAACTGACGTAAAATGCGGGTATCGGATCGGATATGAGTATCGAGTATGATTAGATTCAGCCATGCGTAAAGATTTTTCATCCGTCCTTGCATTGCTCTGGTCTTTATGCTATTCAGGACGGGAGAGTTTCTTTTCTTCTAATGCGGATTTTATAAGAACGAAAATTTGCGAAAGCAGATAATGAATAATAATGATCGACTTTTCTCACGTTCAGCGAGCGTCGCGTACGTTAGTCATCAGAAAGACGCGTGGCTTCTATTTCTTTCTAATATCGACACGCGTTTTCCCTTTTGATTGATCTAGATCCGATATTTATGCCCGCGTGAGAAATCGCAGGTGAAATTGCACGGTTCCCTCATATACAAGCACTTTTTAATAGTGTATTTGATTTGTAGGTGGCTATGCATGACTGAGTGTTTTGGAGAAATTTAATTATACGCAATACTATTATTACCCGTTTCTCTCTCTCTCTCTCTCTCTCTCTCTCTCTCAATAAATGCAAGCAAATTTTTCTTTTTTTTTGTTTTATTATTATTATTATTATTATTCGTCTTCTTTTTCTTATTCTTTGTTGCTTTTCCAATCTAATCCGCGCGGGAAATAATAATAATTGCTAAGCATAATTAGATCAATTTTTACTGTACTGTCACGTTAACTTTTACTAAGCATCGTCAGCTTCCTTCACTCCCAGATAGCGACTACGTGATTTTTATCAGAAAATTATTTCCGCGTATGTACGTATCAGCATGTGCGAGCGCGTGCACGCGTGTGCGAAGTACACGTAAAAGGGCGTTTAAAAGTAAATTGGTAATTACCGGGAGGAGAAAAAATGAAAAATACCCGTTTTCCTTGGATAGTGTATTGAAAAAAAATTATCGATACGGAGTAAGCGCTACAATAGACATTTCTTCAGTCATATTTCCCTTCGTCATTAATAATAATACAGTAATGCAAGTAGTTTGAGTATGCATAACAGTACACCGAGCGAATTTTATTTTACCGTACAGGAACATTATCTTACTTTTTACGTCGATTTTTTTACAATGATTTATAATTTCGACTCGCGGATGTGCAGTCTTTTGTAAATCGAAGAATATAATATATATTAAGATACGAATGAAAACTGTACATCGAATAATAATTTGAAGTTTTCGTTATGTTCCAGAGCTTGACGTAATATATATATATGTATGTATATAAAATGTATATGAGAAAAGTGGGCAAATGAACTTAATACTCGATCCCATGAATAATAAGACGTTCAATAAAATGATGTAATTTTTCGTTACATAAAAGAAGGGCTAAATTGATTCTTGTAAAAAATAGAAGAAGAGGAGGTTTTTCAAAGTAAGACCCTTTGATGAATAAAATAAGCAGGGAGCCAGGAGCGGAAGCCAGAACGATCCTCGTGCCCTTATTATTATTACGGCGTCCCATAAGTTCTTTCGACACGCACGTGGAATTCATTGCCACCTGGTCGGCGATGCTTTACGCGGGAACGCGAGCGAGACCGACCGGGAGAGACCAACACCTCCTCGTCGACCCGATCCGCCCCTCCTCTCCCACGACAATTACACCCGACCACATGCTCGGTAGATTCGTCATCAAGAGATTCTCTACGCGGATTCTCCGGATTTTCTCTCCCGCAGCCTGCGTAGTCAACTTACGAGCTTTCTCACGCTCGGCAAGTTATTTGCGAGCCACCGCCAACGTCGCCGTCCTTACCGCATACGCGATCCTCCCTCCCGCCCGCGTGTCATTGTTTCTACGCTCGGTCCTTTCGTGCTCGGCAGAGGATGCGAGCGTTCCCGGGAAATTCCGAGCCGTCAAATTAAACGACTGTCCGGCGATAGAGCCGATAGCGATAGCTATCCGCAACTCGAGCCTCTCTTCTTCATAAAATTAATTGCGGGGCTCAATTAGCGGGGCCGTGCCCGTGAGGTGAGAGGGAATACGCGCGTCGAGATAAGGATGTGCCGAGCGCTCGGTAATTGGTGCCTTGACAGCTCGTCCCGTCGACCGACGGAAGAAAAGCTTTTTAAACGAGGAGGAAGGGTTCACACGGAGGAGGACGTGAAATCCTCCGACCGGTGAAAGCCGAAATTCGTTTTCATCCATATGCGCGGCTGAAAGTCGATGCCTCTCTTATAAAGCTCGGTGTAAAGTGACAGAGCGAGAGAGAGAGAAAGTCGAGACAATCGAGGATGAATCGTCATCGGCGTCGTCCTCGTCGTCGTCGTCGCCGCCGCCGCCGCCGCCGCCGCCGCCGCTGCCGCTGCCGCTCGTGCTGTTCTAGAAACCTCCTTTACCTCTCGGCTTTGAAAAGGGAGCCGTGATGCGAGTGTGACTGGACGAGCGGCCTCCCCTTCCCTCCTGGCCCGCGCCGACCACGAAGCCACTCTACCCCCACCAAGAGAGCGGCGCTCGTCTCGCTTTTTCGGCCGAGGCGACGAGTCATGCCCGGAAGTGGGTCAAAAAAGCGACGCCAGCGGCAGGAACAAAAGCCGTAGGCGCTAGTGAATTTTCTCGAGAGCGGCTCCGTACTTATTGCTATTACCATCACAACTCGCCTCTAATAGCTTGATTAGATTTTTTTTTTTTTTTTTTTTTTTTTTTTTTTTTTTTTTTTTTTTTTTTTTATTGTTGCGCTCCGTTTTAACACCTTTTCTCATCCTCCCTCGATTCGATTCGATTGTTTTAATTCGTGACGCGCGTACGTCGAAGGTTTGCCGGCAAAAGGCTTATTACCTAGACTACGTCATTGTTATTACGCCGAGGCGTATTATTTTTTCACAGCTCCGTAATTCGTATGGTACGCATAAGGCCGATCAAAAGAATTAAGAGAAAACAAATTAAGGTAAAATCAAAATTGCTAATAGGAAACGGCCTTACCGACTCTTTATATCAATCCCAAAGGTAATTACAAATTTATTAAACCGTTTCACTGTTATTCACGGTTATTCTTAATTAATATTTTATGAATGAAATGTTTAATTGTACAGCTCGTCAATTTATTAAATTGCACGTACAATTATAGTAATGGTATATCATACTTCTATCATATATCATTTTTGTAGGCTCTTTTGGCATACCAGTTATGTATGTACTTATAAAGTACATCATTTTCTATATGTTATATTGGCAATCCTTCGTATCGCATATAAGGAAGGATCTTGACGAGCTCTAAAAATACAAACAAGTTTTACAAGACCTTTTTTTTCGAGAACTAAGCGTTTGACGTATTGTTGGTATTTAGGTTTATTAATAAACTCGCTGGGACTCGGGCATTTATTGTAATGTCATGTGCAACTGGATTTTCATACGGCGATCGTTTAAAAGAACACGTAACCGTACAACATTCTAATCGCGAGAGATCAACGATCAAGAATAGCAGTTTAGAAAAGTATTAGAAAAAGGTAGTTATGACGTTAAGTTGCCGACCCGGTGTTTATTAATGATCGGCTACGTGGTAGGTTTGCGTATAATCCGCGGCGAGCGTTCCCATAAACAGAAAAAAATCCAGCGGCAAAGGTATTCGCATTTTTCTCTAGGCCGTTTTCATTAACGGCAGAATGCCGCTGCTGATGCTGCTGCTGCTGCTGCTGCTGTGCGAGCAAAGTCCGTTGATCGCGGTGCGCCTCTCCGTCGGCTCGACACCCGTCGACGAGGCGGCTCAAGACTCGAGGAGACTCGAGCACGGCAGAAGGAAGTAAAGGAAGCGGAATAACCAGCGACGCGTTCAGCGCGGCCATTGTCTCGATTTTCTAGGTTAAGCAAGCGCGCGAACTGGACGTAGCCAGCCCAGCTCCTCCTCGTCTTCTAAGGATGGCGAACTGAAGGAAGCCGAGTCGGGCTGCGTCGGGGCAGTTTCTTTCTGCTTCTTTCGAGATTTCGATCCCTTGTGGCCTTGCCATCTCCCCCACTCACCCCCCCCCCAATCCTATCCGATCCGTCCGTAGTAAATCGTTAAACACATGTGTGTCTTCGTTTGCCACGGAATTCCTGTCCAGTTAGCTAAGCGGCCGAATTATAATTATAACGGGATTGCACGCGGACTCTTTCACTAGGAAAACAAGGCACTGTCAGTTTCCATAAGCGATTCTTTTAACTTCGCTACCGTACACAGCCCTTCGATCCCTGAGGCCACGAGCTTTCCGAGACTACCCTTACCCTTCGTCTCGTGGATCAAATATTTAAGAACCACGGGTAGCTGAGTCTGAGTCGTTCTCAGTCATAGAGCTGTTGACCGTGAATACGAAGCCCACGAACTTTCTAGAAATTCCTAAGCAGATGACACTCGCGCGCGACGTTCTATCTTTTGACTCTAAAAGCCAAACTCTGACCGAATATTAATATACTCGGAGAAGATGAGATCGGGTTAGATCGGCGAGCTCGGAAGGGAGCGTTAAATATCAATAAGTACATTCGTTAAAATACTCGAGACTCAGCTTAATTGGCATTACGAGAATAATAATGACGAGGGATTTTCGTGAAAAATATCCAAATATTCGCTTGTAATCAGAGCGATCGCTTGCGAAATAAAACTCTTTACCGAACACGGGACCATTCATCATGTGCACAACCTAATTTCAAGATAGATCCCGAGATACGGAAGGGACGCGTATACTTTGGAGGGGGAGGGGGGGAGGGTCATAATAATGCAGATACCGATTATTA
Organism: Ceratosolen fusciceps; assembly: GCA_018883505.1. Classification (NCBI taxonomy): domain Eukaryota; kingdom Metazoa; phylum Arthropoda; class Insecta; order Hymenoptera; family Agaonidae; genus Ceratosolen; species Ceratosolen fusciceps. Next base: position 3,463,356 of record RCIC01000005.1, read on the forward strand.
TAAAGCTCTACAATAAATAGTGTTAATCGAGATACGCTACACGATATATTCCGCGCTTCGCCATGGAATGTTAATTCAATCATTTCGAAATACGTTGGCATAGCTGCCTCCGAGCAAAGATGTATTTGATTTATCGGCTCGTGCAGACGGTAAATGAAGATTATATCCTCCCTCTGTTGTAATGCCTCCTCCAAGTTCTCCTTTTAATTCCCTCCTTATCACTCCTCTAATCAATTTAAAAAAAAAATTAAAAAAAAACTTATACTTTAATTAATGCAGAGGCTAGATCCAGCTGAATATTATGTACGTAAAGCGATTATTATGAAACCTACACACTGTAAATATCCGATAAATCGTTATCGTTATTGTTATTATTATGTACATCGATACGCGAAGCTCTGCAGAAGTCGGTATAGTAGTTTTATTTTCTTCTTATCCCTTCACGCGTTTCAAAATGTCTTGTTGCATTTGGGTTCACTGTAATCGTAGTTAAATCTTCGACGAAGCGTAACTGAAATGCTCAAAGGGGCCAAAGTAATATAGCTTTTTCACAGCATTTTCTATAAATTAAGGCTTCATTTTATTGAAAGCTCTTAAAACAAAAGGCAATAATTTAAAATAAAAAGAAGCCTTAGACTTTTACGATATTATCGCATATAATTAAAATTCATGCAAATTAAATACAATGTTATTCTTTCAAATTCAGAGTTACTTTTAACTATAATGAACTGCTGCGTAATTTTTCATAATAGAAGCATTGAAAAAAAAAATAATAATAATAAAAAACAAATAATAAATATATCTATTAAATTTCATTAGATGTCATTGCATAAGATTTGATTGGAATAAGTATATCGTTAACTACTCTTATACATTGCACATACACTGCCAATAGTACAACAATACTCCTCTGGATTCGTTTATGATATTAATATTTCGTTATATTACGTTATATAGAGGTACGAGCAGGTGTAGGATATAATGATTTTTTTATCTCATTTGTTTGGGTATATTCAACGTTAATAATGTAAGGAATAGCGAAGCCGTGAGTTTCTTTCACTTCCAGGTACTTATCAAATAAAATCTCTCGAGTCACGCAATAACGTATTTATCTCTTTTCGCGTCACGTTCCTTCAATTATAGGGTATATTAATCGAGTGGTCCCTCGGCCGTGATCTTGAGGTATTTAAAAGCAATTGATGAGCAGAACGTGTGAAAAAGTCGTGGAAGCCGAAGCGAGGCCGCGGAGGCTGGAGGGACGGCGGTATACGGGAAATTTGCGTCTGTCCGCGAATTGAAAAGCTGCGCGTACGCGGAGAGTCGTTAAACGCGCGCATATCCTCGTCCCGCGTCCGCAGCAGCAGCAGCAGCAGCAGCAGCAGCAGCAGCAGCAAGAAGCAACAGTAGTAACAGCAATAGCAGCAGCAACAGCAGACATTTTACGAAGCGTAACTGATATCGCGCCTTCTTCTCCTTCTCCTACTCCTGCTTACCTTTTTTTTTTCTTTTTTACCTTCGGACTTGGACTCCGGGGCAGCGTGTAACGGCCGGCAAAAACTAGACTGCGGAACATAACGCCGAGAGCCCGCTCTCTCTCTCTCTCTCCCCTCCCTCTCTCCCTCCCTCTCTCCCTCCCTACCCCTCTCGCTACTCTCCGCCGCGCGCGCGCGCGCTTTTATGCGTAGAGAGCAGGCGGTCACACTGTCTTGCCCAGTTCCACGAAAAATTCGTCTCCATAACGTTTTATCAGTAACGAAGGCAGAAATCGCTGGATATTCTGTAACGTACTCTTCGGAACGAGCACCGGCTATTACGATTAAATGTTATGCATACTCCCGACACATTGGCTGCTGCTAGTGCTGCTAGTGCTGCTGCCGATCGTAACTCGCTCTCGTGAAATATCTGGTGGGAATTAGAAACATGTGTACCTCCATGTGCATAAATATACATATTTAATGTATTACATGTAATAGTTTACGATCATATAATGTATTACAACAATAAAGCATTGAATCAATGTTTTGCCGTGCTTATGCTCGCACGAGTATTACAAACTACAAGGGCAAACGTAGATAGATCATAGATCATAGATAACGAGATTAGCTCATAATTTGATGTAACAGTTCGATTGATTCGTTTTTTTCGTTCATTACGACCCATCAGACAACATCACCTCGTTGCCTGATTTTATAATGGAGCAACGTTTTTTTTTTTATGTTTATATAATGACGATGGCATGATTATTTTTTTCCTTTCGCCAATGATAAAGCTCGACTCTTTCTTACAGAGCTTATTAAAATTCAATGTCTAGTTACGGTATGTCGTACACAATTAGTACTATCGAAAGATCCACGTCTAGTTGATCAGTGGAGGATAGACTCTTATTGCAAGGAGTATTAAATATCTAATAAAGACGAAAGCCGCCTAACGCATCCTTTTTTCAAATGCCAATGAATCACATAATTTGAGTATCGATCCTTAGTAATTGTAATGTAAGAGGCGAAAGATTACGTAGAAACTTGTTGTGACTCGTTGTGAATCAGCGAAGAAGTTAGATGCTCTCGTAAATGAAATAGTTTAGAGTGCGAATGAAAATTGGCAACGAGTATAAATAAAAGTAGTGTAAGGAGAGCCTCGCGTATGGGGTGAGGGGCGGCGGAGACCCGGGAAAAGAAAGCACGCGTATAATTTTCATTTGGGGGGGGGGGTCGTTGTCGTCGGTTTCCGTCGTAGGTTTTTGTGGCTGACAAAATGCCTGGCGTCAATCCCGTTAAGAAGTATGCGCCGGCTGAGATGAGTCTGTGCCCCACGCATGCGCGCCTCTCTCTCTCTCTCTCTCTCTCTCTCCTTCCATTCTGACGCGTTCCATTCGATTAGCGAGCCTCCCGCGGGCCAAGTTGTCCCGATGAAAGTTTCACGAGCGGGCGAATATGACGTGGAAATCCGGAGGTTGGGCCGACTTTTTCTTTCGGGCGCTTTTGCGATCGCGTGGATCGGCTTCGCCGTGAGAACGTCGTTCGATCCCTGATGAATAATGCCAGATTACGATCGAGGCGTGTTGCCTGCTCTCGTCTTCGGGACCGTCAGGCGCTGCACCGGATTTAATGGGGAACAGACCCCGGGAAGCGAATTCATCCATCATTCGATATATGGTTAAGTCCCTGGCCCCTGCTTACCCCCTACACCCTCCCCTGTCTCACACTACTCGCTCCTTTTCCTCCTTTCGGAATAATGAAAAGTACGGCATTCATACAGCAGTTTCTCACCAGTGCACAATGTCGCTTTTTTTTTGTCGTCCAAGCCACCGTCCTGGCTTTTTGTTTCTCTCTCTCTCTCTCTCTCTCTTTTTCTATCTATCTGCGCTCTTGCAAATTATAATAAGGCGGATACTAGGATTTGTCAGGATTGGTCTCTTATCGGGAGCGGTGATATCGCATCAATTGGCTCGGTGGTTCGACGAGGAGGGGGAGATGATAATGAGAAACGGGTCGACTTATATCGGGCAAATGAAAGGCGAAGAAGAAAAAAAAAAATATTGCAGAGGCCTCGTGTCGCCGAATGAAACTGCAGCATCTTCGGGCAACCGCTTTCGTTCTCCAGAGTCCCCGAGGCAGCTTGAGTCGCTGGCACCTTAACCCACTTCTCCTTGGCCGCAACCTTGCGTACAATAAAATCATCGGGCCATTCTCTCTTTCTCTTTGAGTTTGTCTCCTCGGCCGGCGCGTAATGGCGTCATGCCCCCCTAGCCCCGCGTGACCCGTGATTCTCACAGCCCCGTTTTCACCTGGGCGTGCTCCCTGACTAATAGCTAATTGGCTTCTACCCCGGATAGGCGACCGAATGCTCGTCGACGGCCACTAAGCGAGAAGAAGACCGGGCGGAAAGTTGCCCGGGCGCATCTCCGTCGGCTTCTCGTTTCGCTTACTTAACCTCGCCTTGCCATTTAAAGCCAAGCGCAAACATTCCCTGCTCGAGCCCATGAGTTACGCTGAATTTCACTGGCGCACGATAACGGTATTTTTACTCTATGGAAGTAGTGCCTTTTACATTACAACTTCGCCTTCTATCCTTTTATTGTAAACCCGGGGAAACTGATTATCCTGAGAGAGTCGACGATCGGCTCCGATCAATATAATTCCCATATTGGGAAACGAAGGAGGGGAGGGGGGACTTCCTTGGCTGGATTTCGGATCGCCTTGTCGATTAAACCATTCTATGTAGGAAACGCTTTATTATAAACTTCATCCTATTAATTTATAAATCCTACATGCCCGTGGTCTTTCATTACGTGCAATCGACCTTTAATACATATACATTACTCGCCGGTTGAACGGACGCTCGGATAGACGCTCAAATAGACATATCACTTTCCTATAATAGCTAATGGCTTCTCCATCTGGGCCGATTCCAATATCCAATATCCGCGCAGCAATAGAATTTCACGTTAATTCCACTTAATCCGGCCAATCGATTAACCGAACGATTTAATTAACACTGGACCCAGATCGCCGACTACTCTGCTTAATATATATATATATATATATATAAGACAACTTACAAGTCCTATTATCCTTAATCTCGTTACAGGGAAAATAGCACTTAAACTCGAGCTAATATGATTTCTTTCTCCATCGAACATTCAAAAGCTTATCGATTAGATATTTTTTTGTAAAAAAATAAAACAAAATAAAAACATATACATAAAAAAAAATAATGGAAGATCTGGACATTTTTTATTGGCAGTTTTTTACAAAGTCCCGAGAACCGCAGGATTTAATCCGTCGACGCTTTTTCCATGTTTTCCGAATGCGTGGACACACATATCAATGCTAACTCGGACGCTCGATCTATCCGCTGTTTCCGTATGAGAGGAGGTGATACCTACGCAGGCATACTTACGATAACATTTTTCCACGATTTACAGTTAATGTATTAAAGTATTACGTCTGCTTGAAAGATAAATACAGCGTACGAGAACGGCATTTGTAATTATTCTTACTATTGGTTTGGTCCCCGTCGCTCATTTAACGCTAACAACAACAACAACAGCAACAACAACAACGACAATAATAATGATAATTTTTATTATCATTGGACCATCATCATTGGACTCTCGTTTTACAATGGAGACGTTGAGAATCTATCTATTCTAAAATCTTTAGTCAGTAAAAGAACGTTGCGATCTATTTGCACGAATAAACGAAATTCCGCGAAGCCCCTCGACCAATACAGACTCCAGTTATCATAATCGTGGCGAAGAGTAGGTAAGAGTGCGAGTGGAAGCTATTAGTGGCCGGCATAAGGTAAATCCCCGCGTAATCCCTGTGCAAGTTGTTCTAAAAGCAAATTACGGTTACGTTACGAGTTTAAGTAGTCGGAGCCGTTATAAGCGTCACGATTAGCGTAATCAGCCGGGCGCGTGTATTAAAAGGATTATCTAATTGGAGGAGTCGATTATGCCTGGCGGCGGTAATTTTTGACACATTAACGTCGCGTTCGCCGGTGGGGGGGAGGGGGGTCAATTGAAAATTGGCCAAAAAATTCGCGGCCTCGGCTCCTCGGTCGAGCGGTTCGAGGTCCTTGTCAAGGAGAAAGGGAAAAACTCGCGGGTCCGGCATCATTTCTTTATCTGAAAAGAAAGAATGAATGACTGGTCCAGGTATCGTCATCGAACCGGTCGCCGGTCGCGGCATTACCTACGCTTTCCTAACACTCGCCGTGGGCCGATGTTTGCACTTGCTCCCGACGATCGCGAGCACATTCGTCACGCCTTTCTCGCCTCGATTATAAAAACGGGCGAATGAAATGCGCTTATTAATAATTGAGGATGAAGCGAAAACAGCGCCACATCTTCCTCGGGATAAGATATCCCTTAGAGCCTCGGTACGATCGTTAAAGAGTTTCTCCTTCGTTGTATCGTATTCTTTTTTTTTTTCTTTTTTTTTTTCACCCCCATGATCCCAATTCCGATTCGAGATATATTTTCTCGCTTTAATTAATGTCAACCTAAATTCCCCTGCTCACTTACTTCATAATCTAACATAGGAATTTTAATTTTCATCTACTTTGTTGATTCTCTCGTAAAGTCCCTCCATGATCTGCTTCCGTTTCCATAATAAATCAAAACCACTTGCTGCTTTGAGTAGCTGAAATTGTTGAAAACGCTGATATTTATCTTCGGGCAAACTCCCAGGCTCTATCCGTCCTGCACTTTCTTACATTTGAATTTTTTGCATTTCGAACAAGAGACTTGAGTCACTCACACAAGCTGATATCGTTACATTCAGACAAATATCGTCTTGTGCTAGTAATCCACGTACGTTAAGTATAGTTATTACTCGCATCGTTAATTTTATCTATAAATCTCACTACAATACTATTAGTTAACTTTGCTATTGTTTAGGAATCCAGAAAACTACAATCTTCCCCTGCTCTCCCGCCTCCCCCTGTCCGTTTCTTCGTAATTGGATATAATCCGTCGATAATTAGGTAATATTTAGAATTTTTATAAAAATAGGGATAAACCGTAACTTCTAGGAAAATGCCTTTATTTTCTATAATTAAAACGTACAATGTAATATGAAGAAATATTCTTCTGCTCATAAAAGAATGAAGTGAAGCAGTTGCTATTTAAATTGCAGAATGAATATCCCCTACAAATGAACTCATTTTTAATTAACGTATTAATAATACGCAATCAATGGATTTAATTAAATGCAATTAACTTTATTTTATAATGAGCCTATAAATATATAATAAATACACTGCAATAGATGCACAATAATAGTGCACGCGTAGCAATAAATCTTAATTCAATGGAATAATTGATGTAAATGAATGTTTAAATGTAGATCGAGCCGGAAAGGACTTGGAAAAAATTTTCTATCTTTGTTAATAGAAGTTTATTTTTAATCATTAAAATATTTGAAGGTATTAGCAAGATTTTTTTTATATAAAACTAGCGCCTCTTAAATATTTTTTATTACTATCCGATCGAATGGCAGTCGCATTGAGGTTACATTAGAGAAATAGTCGGAGAAACAATGAAATTAAACGTGGTTTTATGGATAATGTAATAAATTTGGTGGGAAAGAGTTAGAATATTATGAATTGGATGTATTTCGTTAGTTGAGGTATTTTTAAGATTCCAGACATACATTGTTGTAAATAAGTATAGTTTATAGAGATGATTTTAAAATCCTGAAATCCCACACGATCTCATTAACGACGTGACTCGTTAAAAGTAAATCGCGGCGAGATATCGCGATCCGAAAGGTCGCTTATGCCCTGGGAGTCGGAAACAATGCATCCGATATGAATGCAGAGATGATAACTCAATAATCGTCGATGTAAAAAGGGGGGGGGCGAGTCTTCCCGGCAAACGCTTGTTTCAACAGAGCCAATTAACCTCGTCGAGTCGCGGGGATTATTGACTTGGCTCGATCAAGGAAAGATCGCGAGGCTTGCGCAACGGCGAGGGCCGACGACGTCTTCACCGAGGCGAGCACGACGATCAACGCCATTAAAAGTCATTCTATTATCGTTTTCACATGCCGCGCAGCTAATCGAACGTCCGTCCACTCGGAGGAAATGGAGTGAGCAGTAGGGGGGGGCGGGAGGCTGGCTCATCGGCCGGGAGGGAGAGAGTGCAGGTGTTCGACGTGCGTTCGAGGTCGCGCGCTGGTAGCATTTTCACGATTACGGTACCATCTCAACTACCGCAATGGACGATGACGCGAGGGGAGTTTTTTTTCTCCACCGGCTCGATGCATCCCGATGCAGCTCTTGCGGGATAAGCACAAAATTTCATGTCCCCGGCTCAATCTCGAGAGCTGCGCTTCCGAGCAAATGACCTTTAATAACACGCGGCATAACTTTCTACTTCCTCATACGTCACACGACTTCGTATTTTTATTATTACGTTATTTATATTATTAATTGTCCTCTTAATCACCACGTGCCCGTATTTGCTACATTCTAATGGATAAGAACATATGATGCACGTAGTATACAAAAGTCCCGACGATTTTAACCTAATTATTTTTCTACGCTTAAAGGGAAGATATAAACGATTATAGGCCATTAATATTAATATATATATATATATACATAAGCCGAGGAAGTATTTTTAAATAAAATTTTAACACGTTTTTTGACTTTTCTCCTGACATATTTTTTTTTTACAGAAACGTTGAACTAAAAATGTTGAGCGACCCGTAAAGAAAATTGAAGTAAAAAGTAGTGCATCTAATTACAGAAGCATCTAAGCTGTCTAAAGCGTACAGTACTTTCGTTAACATAACATTCTTTCCGAGGCTATATACAAAAATGTACCTTGTTTTCTCTCTCTTTCTTTCATTCTTTCTTTCTTTCTCTCCTTCTTAATGGCGTTCCAGTTTTTTAAGCGAAGACCTCCTGTAATGTAGCTTTAAGTCTTTTAAATTTAAAAGAGACTTATTATAATTACTCGTCGAATCTGCTTACTTCTACGAATAGATATTAAATGTAGTTCTCTGTATTTACATAAACATAATATATTCTATTCCTTTCCGACATATGTTTTGCAATTCATTTCCGCATTTACACGAATAAGAACTTTCGTCAGCAGTGTACAATCTTTATACAAAAATTATTGTTAATACGTTTTTATAAGTATTATAATCAATACCTGATTATAAATTAATATAATTTTTTTAAATTATCCATCTACGATTAATAGTCATTTCTGATTACCAGTAATTTATAGACGAGTTTACTAATAAATTCGACGAGTCACAGTTGTTACACATTATACCAGCCTCGCGAATGATTAAAAATGTCTCATCATAATGAGAATAACGGAAAAATCCGAATTAAAAATAAAATCTAAAAAAAACTTTGCGTAAAGTGCTAATGACAAAATAGATCTCTTAATTTTATTAAATCTCATACATTGATAAAATGAAGAGAGAAGATAATGAATTTTAATATCAGAGAACAATATATTTAGTAGATTATAAAATTTAATTATCTGCTTATAGAGCAGCGAATAAACGATTTAAATTGACTGGATAGTACCCCCCCCCCGCCACCTGTCCCTTCCTATTTCTTAAGCATTTGCAGAAACGAGAAACAAGTTTCGCAGATGTTACACTCTCGACATCATTATTTCATGACTTATATGATTTGCGTGAATATGTGTTAAAAGACTTGAGCTTGAAGAGATTCTCTTTTTCTTTTATTTTGAAGAAAAACTCGTTTTCGTAATCAGGAAGACTGTTATTTTTATGGTTTATGCTTTACTTTAAGATGTGTTAACTTTTACTATTTATTACTTCTAGTTGAATTATTTATTGCATTTCTATACTCAAAATTCCACTGATAACTGACTAGTATCGTAATAATGTAATGCAACATATAATAATTATTATATTTTTTTTTACATGCGTGAAATCGTAAAAAAATTGTCCTTTAACTTATTATTAAATTCAATTAATTTATAAATTTATTGATTTATTAATCTTAAGCCTATAAAGAAAATTGGTAAATTATAAATATACAATTCTATAGCTAATTACCGATATCCCCGAGATTGCCATTTTTAGCAGATTTATGAATATTACTTTCATGTTTCGCGACGATACGTTATTTCTGGAAAATTGATTCAATCAATAGAAGACGCGATAAACCACTATATTAAATAAAAATTCTTCCTTTTGCATTGAAATGTATTACGTATTGTAATCACATCATTGTTTCTTTTCTTTTCTTTTTTTTTTCATCTATAATTTATTACGCACAACATCCTAAGTTAATGTCGTATTCAGTGATATAATACAAAGCTACGTGAAAAAAAGTTCACGACAAGTCTGTCGGCTTCAATCTTTATTTAAGCTTCAAATCAAGCATGTAACCTCATTACATTCAATTACGTACATATCAGATAGTCATAAAATTTAGATAAACATTCTTCCAACACTTCTGATAAGGAATGCTCTTTTCTTAAATACATGCATTTTTCAAAAGAATAAATATACAATAACGAATTAATTAAAATACAAGATCAAATTTAATAAATTATCCATTAATTTAATAATTCCAAGACTTCATATTTATATTACCTTATAAATAATAAATTATTGAAATAAAAATATTTTTATAAATCATTTAATTTTTAATAAATTTCGCATGATACGTAATGTCAAATTGCCAGTAATTATACAAAATTATAATATTACAATATTTTAATTCGAAATGTATTATGTCTTTTATTATGTAAATTAAAATTCTCTTAAATTTTAATATTCCGTTTAGTTAATGAAGATAAAAAGTTCGTCGTTATATAGAACTATATCAATTTCTTTCACTCAAAGTTTAAACATTGATATAATATAATATAAAAGAGATATTATATTTATCTTGAAGTACGTTACGAAAGCGTGAATATGCATACATTTATTTAACGTTAATTATTTTAAGAAAACGTTCGCTCGAAAAAGAAAACTTTCTCAAACGCAATAAATCTTATTGAATAATAAATTATTTATGGCGATTCGTCTGGACTCTTAACACTTTTGTGTAATTTTTCTTCGAATGGATGTTTAGTATAGATGAATAGCTAGGTAGTAAATATTTTGTAGTATGAAGTTGTTATTCATTTTACATGTAATGAAATGATTAACGATAAACATTAGCATTCCAAAATATGTAGTATAATTTATACGCAGAATGAAAAAGGCCCATGTAAATGCTACGTTTCATTTAATTGCAGATCTTGATTTTGATCTTGCTCCTTTTGCTTTTAGTATAAATCGAATTGTAAAATCAGCGAATACAATATTGCAAGCGATTCCGTAGAAATAAAAGCTGGAAAGAATACAAGTACCATCGATCTAACGAATTTTATCGTAAAAGACGTATACTGACATGAATATGCTATTGTTGTCGGGGAATTTTTATGATTTCTGAAAGCATAAAGACGGACGCTTGATAATCGATGCCAGCGTATGAAATTTGAATGAAATTATGCTAATGAATGTGCACCGCCGGATATTATAAGCCGAGCGTGTGGTACGATTAAATTTAATCTTCGTTTTGATAACTCGATGTTGGAAATATGGTAATTGCTTATGGTGGCCCATGTGACAGCGTCTTTTCGGTCTTCTTCCTTTGAACGATGGCATTTGAATTGAACAATTTCTAATCGGCTCGTTAGCCATTCTATTTACACAATTCAACGCATAGGAATGTAAGCTCGGGGGGGGGGCGTCTTGGCTTTCGTAATGCGCCCAACGCGGACTTTTATGAGCCTCGGTGGCAATAGCCATCACGAATACCTGTACAAATAGAGTATTTTCCGGAATAGTCGCAATTCGTATCAACGATCGGGTTAGAAGTGAAAGGAAATGGGCCGAGCGATGTAACGTAGCGATGACATACCGAGAGAAAGAGATGCTCTCAGCGACGATCCCTAATCCTCATTTTCGTTTTATTTATGTATTGCAGTGCTGAACGTGGCTGCGGGTAAGGCGCCTATGCAGTCGAGCCGGGCCGAGAGCGGCATCCCCCAGTTAGCCGTCGACGGGAGCAGCGCCCAGGTATATTCGCCCCAGACCTGCACGTTGACGACCCTCGAGCCCCGGCCCTGGTGGTACGTCAATCTTCTCGAGCCCTACATGGTCCAGCTGGTTCGCCTCGACTTTGGAAAGTCCTGCTGCGGTAAGTCGACCTGACCTCCTAATTTGCCCTTGACAACTTGGTCTTTATATGAATATCTATTTTCAAATACGAGTCAGAGCCGTTGCCCCTTTGAAAAATGAAAGTATCTTCAGCAGTGCTACGATCACCGCATCATCACCGCGCTCCCTTATCTATCGAACGATCTACAACGCAACTATTTTACAATAAACTTTGCTAATTATTGAAAAAGTCGGATATTTGATAAGATTTGATGTATAAGGTCATAAGTTTTAAGAACGCACGGCGCTCTTTCGACACTGCATCTTTAATTACTTTAGGCACAAGGCTGAAGAAGATCGAATTAGCCGATATGATAACTCGGGAATCATTGCTCATTGTACATAGGAAGCGTCGTTGCTCCACCAAAGCAAAAAAGTCGCTCGAGTTGGGCGGTGGAAGGCGCGGATCGTAATAAATTCTCAATTGCCGGCATTAAAGAAAATGGCGATAAACGGATTTAACAATGATTTCGAGCGATCGTCCGTCAGAGTTGCTTAACGGCCTGTCAAGAGAAAATTCGCGAACGTCCCGCCCACTAAATTGGAACGGTATTTATTCGCGAGAAAATATTCACGGCTCGTGTCGTCGAGGAAACACCGGCCCTCTAGTCGTTTTCGAACTTTTACTCGATTTTGCTGAATTTTCGTAAGCGTCTCACGCGGCATACAAACGCCTTCCTGTGCCAGTACTTGGTAGATCGCGGAGACTTGGGCTCTCGACCAAAAAGAATCAATCGCGAAAAGAATATTAAATGCAGCGAGTTTTAAATGTAGAGTCGATCGGCCAACCTTTCTACGTAAGGATAACGAATGAGTTGCGAAAAGTTCCCCTGGAAGTACGAATGAGTTGGGTCAAGGTGTAGGTTCGCTAGGTATTGGTGGCACTGCGACGAGGCCGACTTATCGGCCGACGGGGATGGGATCGCCGGGTCGTGGGACAGGGAAGGGAAGGGAAGGGAAGGGGCCGGGAAATACCGAGTGAAAACACGGCAAATAAAACGAGAGCGAGAGCCGTCGAGTTTTATGGATGCGTGGGTAGGTGCGGACTTTCGATTCTTCGGTAGAAATCGGGATAGAAGAGGCCGGTGCTATTATCGGGGATCATCCGTTACCGGCGAGCGTACGTTTGTTAAATTCGATTCGCGTGCTTTCTACTTTTTCTTTCGATAAACAAAAAACAAAAATAAAAAAAAAAAAAAAAAACAAAAAAAAATATCCAATCCCATACTTTTGCTCTCGTTTATGTAAATACCGGGGCAGCTTAGGTAAGCCTTGGCCCCGCTAATATTATTCGCATCCATCATCGCCATGGACGGCGCCCCGACTTTTATGGCGATTCTGAACACGAAAGCGCCAGCCGAGACGTATTGCGCGAGGCACACGCCTACAATGGATTATTATACTATTCTTGTAAATCGGCTTTCGCCGCTTTTAAATAATTCCCGGATTATTTTTACGTTACGCGGCTCTCGGCCCCCGTTCGAGCATCAATCAATAAAACGCGGCTCGCGTTTCAATCGATCTCGATAGAATCTCGACTAATTGAAGGACCTTTGAGCGCTCAAAGCCTCTTGTAGCTCAAACATCTACTTTCCAATAAATAATCGAATTTAATTTACCGTACTCGCCCGTAAATATTGGTCTGATTCAAAATGGCCCGACCGATTCTCAATTAATTTATTCAGTCATTGAATAATAATGATCCCGTTTGGCCATTATTCGCATGCGCGGGACAGCGCAGGGAAGGGAGACGCAGCCGCCGGCATTGCGAATGCCTATTTTCAATTTTATAAAATCACGACGGCTGAGTGAAGAAAAAACGCGTGATTGCACAAATTATTACCGGTTGAATGGCCATGTAAATATGATAAATAACGAAATAACGAAAGCCATCTTAATAATAAGCACTCGTAGGCAACAGCTGTCGAGGAAAAAGGGAAAAACACTTCTTCAATTAATCGAGATGTTTGACATCGTCCCATGAGTTTTCCACGGTTATCACTCCTACGTTATGTTAAATCACGCCTATCGTCGCCTGACTTGCTATTGAATGTACAGTCCGGGGCAAAAGTTCTCGGTTACTTAATTCTGAAAATGAATAAAAATCTTTATTCCAAAGTCATTGCTAATGAAACACTTTGGATCTCACTTGGCAAATAATAAGAAGTCGTGTATTATTAATAAAGCTGCCTCTGATTCACCGCTATTGCTCAATACATTCTCTTAATCGTTCTCATAAGCACTGGATCGTCAAAGAGTCCCGGTAATACCCCATTGTTCAAAATTTTAGGATCCATTTTAATGCGCCTATTCTCCGGCTGGCGCTACTTTCTCTGAAATGGAGATCAGTCAATTTCGTAAACGTAATAAATGATAATGTTTTGAAGAAAATGACGAAACTCGGGTGATAATCAGGAGAGAATCGCCGGGGCTCGGCATCAATCGGAAATAACCAAAGGGATCGTATAGCTATTCGTAAAGCGACCGTGAGATATATATATATATATATATATATATATATATATACATGGGATATATGGGATATAAACATCGGGGGAGATGTGGAACAAAAAATTTAAACGTGAAAGTAGAGTTTGTGCTATAAGCCCATTTAAATTGTGCTTATTCTTACGGCTGTCAATAGAGTCCTTGTTATAAGAATAACCGAGTCTTTTATAAATTTGTTAATCAATGAAGCATCAAAGCATTCTTGTTTGGACTTTTTCACTCGCTGGCTTGTCTAGCGTAATTGGACGTCAACTAGTGACACGGACAATAATCAAGTGGAAAGTAGTACTGTTGCATTAATATTACCGATTGGCTTTTCCCGTCTGGCGCTCACACCGTTCGCTTTCGATTTCATTACTCGTCATATTCCTGACCCGATATTCTCCCGATATTCTTCCGATATTCTCCCGATATTCTCCCGATATTGTCCCGATGTTCTCCCTCAATCTCCATCGAGTCAACGTGTCCTCGAGTCCGAATTCCCCTGTCAGTCATACCCAAGTTTACTAAATTCCAATCAACTCCTCAGCTTTCGACACTCCGACCTATTACTTATTAATTATCGACGACAGCTTTTCTGCATACGAACCTGTCAAAGTCATTATCGCTACGATGATCTGACGAGTTTATTGAATATTACGTACAGTGACTCTAGCTTGAGAATTCGTAATTTGTAGTTATTGGAATCCAGAAAATCCAGGAATATCTCCAACGCGTCGCCCGTGTCCATAAATCGCTTCGACACGTAATAATAACAACAACAACAACAATAACAACAATAATAATAATAATGGGATAGAGTAGAATAGCGATCCTTGTCGTGTAATGTTTTTGCATCTCGTTTTTACATGTTCGATACGCGCGGGACACTAATGCGATGATATTGTATCGCAATGCTCAGATTTACGATAATCAGATCCTGCATCGCTGTAGATCACAGGGCACAATTATCCTTGGGGCTTGGAGGTAAAATTTTAATTGCATCGTACGTGAAATATCGTTACCTTATCGTGCCCATTGTTTATCTGGCTGCGAGAATGGGGGTAGGAGGGGGGGGTAGGAGGGGAAGAACGGTTATAGGTTTCCCATATCGATTAGGTAAGTGGACGGACGGAGGCGATAGCGATCCATCGGCGATCTCGTCCCTCAGATCTAGCGGCCGATACTTTCTCTGATCTACTAGGACGGTATCAGTCAGAGAAGGGAGCGCTTGACAAAAATCGGTATTTTCAACAATGCTCATTTCGCGATTACTAAGCATAATGAGCTCGGCCGACTAATTATAATTAAGGGTATTGAGGATGTTCATAATGAGTCGAGTTCATGCGGACACGAGCCACTGGAACGAATATTGCCCCGGATTATAAGGAAACCGGATGTCCTACGGATCCTCCTTTGCCTCCTCCTTCTCCTCTTCTTTCTTTTTTTTTCTTTTTTCCAATACTCGGTTAGTCGAGACTCGTTTTTCCGTTAACCGCCGTGCCCAGACAAACTTTCAAGCGACGCAGTATAATTAGCGCTGATAACGTGCACTTGTTTCCATCAGTGGGTATCCCCCCTCTCCCACTCGCCGTGCTTGTTTAAGAGCATTCTTTGCTCTTGAGTAAATAATTATTAGTCCTTCTCGTAGATTGAACGAGGCGCGTTAAAAATTGTCCTCGAAAGTGTCGGGGCTCCCGCAAAGAACAATATGGCGCAGTTAATAATTACTCGCTGCTCTTATTGGCTGAGTTGAAGGGGAGCAGGGTTAGATTGTAATATCGGGAGCGAAGGTACGGCATCGAGGCCAACGTCGGGACCGATGAGTCGTTGGGCTCGTTGAGCGAGGCCGCGGGTGAAAATCACTTGAAAATATGACCTTTGAAAATGCCTCTCTAGCTCTGACGCATGCACCGCTGCGTCTCATTGTCTGTTTACATACGTTTACTCGAAGGCGTCGGTAATACCGAGCGGCGACGGCTTTCTTTCCAAATATACGCCGGCCAAAAGAATGGGCTCGGAAAAGTAATTAGCCAATGAGGAAAAACACTGGCTTTATCTGCCCTAGAAGTAAGAGAAGGATTACGTGGGGATCGGATTCGTAGAAATTTTACTGAGCAAACCTCTCCATCCTCCGTTTAATTGTTTGCTTTGATAATAATGCCGGAGCCTCGATGGTAATTTACAGCTTCGCAGCTCAGGCCAGATTACGGGAAAACCAGATTCTTAACACATTGTGACTCCAGATAAATAAGAGACTATAGTTAGTCGGCTTGAAAATGAATTAAACATGGGCCGCTCTTATCGATACTTTTCTTCATTAGGGTAAAAAAAAAAAACGCGAGCAAGAAAAATAGAAGTAATTGTGTGTGTATATATATATATATATATTTTACAAGAGAAGCGATGGGCCTGCGATAGTATTGTAAATAATAAGTAAATAGAATGTGCAATCTGGAGTAAGAAAGAAGGTGACGCAATGTTTTCTCAACGCCTCACCGTTATGCTCCCAATTGAAATAATGAAATTAGCCCAATTTCAGCGGGTAGCACATTTAAGAGCCACACTTTCTATTTTTAAAGCGCATAATGCGCCGACATTGAACGGAACTCCGTATTCCTTTATCAAGCTCGTTATAAATCCAGGAAACCCAGCCGCTCTCCTAATGGGGGAATGCAACAATCGCAGCCAGTAAAAACGCGTCATCAGTCCCTTGAAAAGTCGGCAAACCTTCCCTCCCCTCCGACCGGCATCGCTTTTCACTTTGTTATTTGTGATTGGATAATGCCGAGAACCGCGGACCTCGATTTGTTATTCTCCTTGTACGACGGGTTAATCCTCGAGTCCGGAAAATTAGCAGTTCAGGCCTCGTTACTGCTCAAACCTCGAAGAGCATCCATCGTAGATTTAAATAATATTGGTATTAGCTGCTTTACGCACGTAACCTTTACTTTTCCTAGGCAGCTGAGAAACTTCCATCGCCAGGGAGTATGCCATTTCCGAGGCTCTCCTCACAATGGCTAATAATTATCCCGGCATTTGGTTGGCGGCTCGGTTTATCGAGGAAAAAGTAGGTAAAACTACTCGGAATCAGAACGACCGCAAGTTCGTTACATCTATCCTTGTCTGGCAGGGTGCGCGGTTGTTGCTTAGTGGAGAATTTTACAGCCTAACCAATGCTCGAGTCGCCGGCGTTGCTACAGCCGTTTCCCGATGACGGTGCACTTCCGCCCCGAGGCCCGCGCTTCTATGAAACCGAAAGCGTTACTCTCGTAACGGAGGATGGCACCGATCGCCGACATTTAGGACAGAGAGGAAAAGAGAAAGCGACGAAGGGCCTGGTCCCGCTAGCTGGCCGGGGCCCTACTCCGGTTTTCCCGGGCCCGGTCAAATGGGTCTCGGATCTGGCCACGGCCGAGGTGCCAAGTAGGTCGGGATCCTTGGGCAACGCGAGCTGCTCGCGCCCGAAATGATCATTATCGCATCCTCCCCGGGGCGAAAGCGCTTTCCTCGCGGTTGGCTGCGCGGGTGGCTGACTTAATTGCCAAAACGCGGACTCCTCGTCGGGTGAAAGCGATCGGCGCGCGACTCCGGATGCAGTTTCCTCGTCGCTTTTCCGATTCGTGACCCCCTCACCAACCCCTCCACCGCCACCTCCCCATCCACCTCCACACCACCCCCATCTGCACCACCTGCACACGTAACCTCTCCGTAATCGTCCGTAGCTCCGTTGTTTCGGTGGGAGAGGGAGAGGGAGAGGAGAGAGAGAGAGAGAGAGAGAGAGAGAGAGAGAGAGAGAGGAGGAACCCCCCGCTCCCCCGATCATCCCATCCTCCCATCCTCCCTTCCTCTAACAGAGGACAACGGGGAAGAAATCTTGTAGCTTCCTTTGAGTAGTTGCGTAACGTCCCGCCTCCCCCCCCCCACCCGAGAACTTCCGCGCTCTTGTATAAATAGGCTCTTTGAGTCGAAATTTATTTTCCAGTCATTTTAAAAAATGTTTTTTTTTTATGCCTTTTTGTTCTCGAGCGCTTCCTTCATCCGAACACCGCTGAGAAGTATTTAACGTTCATTTATGACGCCGATGGGTTATGGCGACGCCGTTAAAAAATAATAATTTCGGCTCGAGCCCGACCGACTCTTGTGAAAATACTCGCTCGGCCTCTTGGAAGCGTCAACTATGCTCGCTTAGAGCTACTTGACACCTCTGCTCTTGATTTTCGAAGAAGTTCCTACCAAGTTATTTTCATTTATCCTAACGATTGTAGTAATTTCCTAGTATATTTCCCGAAATATAATGCTAATATAATGATAATAATAGTAATAACAATGGTAATAATAATAGTAATAATAATAAGTATAATGACTCAAGAGACGTCCAATTAAATATATAATATTGTATTTACTCCATACTCACGTTTAATTGTGAAAATAGATGCACAGCAGATAGAACGGAGGCATCCAATGTGCCCGATGTTTTTTATTCTTTTTATTTAATTCGCGCTTATTATTACTATTATCGAAATGTTATGAGAAAGCGAAGGTCGCCGCTTGTAAGAACTCGAGCTATAAATGTTCGTAGATCCGAGCAAGTACTTTCGATGGCTACATGTTGCAATAGACTGCAATTAGTGAAATAAAGTAGCGAGTTTTATTGCAAGTGGCGTTTAATCATTAAAATGGCTGGACGAAATTGCTCGGCTACCGATCGCGGATCTGCGCGTCTCCCAAACGAGACTGTTCCTTTATCTTGAAATTCCTAAAGCCCGTGCGCGGCTTAATTGAGCAATTACGGCCAGTATTAGCCAACGGGGCTAAGGACCTTAAAATCCCGGCTCTCCCTAGGTATATTCGATCGAGCATCCCGTGGATCAACGGGTCACTCGTACTCTACGCATATTTGCCTCGGTTGGAGTAAACCTAATAGGAAATCATCAGCGAGCTGTGAAAGAGCTTTGCCCTCCCGCGCCGGCCTCTATAACGTTTCGACACGTGAACCCTTGCCCCTCCTCCTCCTCCTCCTCCTCCTCCTCCTCCTCCTCCTCCTTCTTCTCAACGCGCGTACGGGCGATTGTAATCGTACGTGCCGTGGCGCGTTTACGACGCGACCGCGCGCGTCGTCGCGGCGAGGGGCCCGGACAAAGAATTGGAAAAGGCTCGGTCGTACCTCGTGAGCGACTCGCACCTACCTCGGCTACGTGAAAGAAAGAAAAAAAGAAAGAAAGAAAGAAAGAAAGCATAAGAAAAAAAAAGAAGAAGAAAAAAGACGTCGAAAGAAATGAAAATGCAAGAGGTAAGGAGTGACGGCCTGTCGTCGCGTTATGTCATTGCGTTTGTAAGGAAAGTGAGAAATCTCGGAGCCGTCATAGAGCACGTAATTTATTTTCCTCCCTCCCCCCACCCCCTTGTCCCCCCTCACGCTAGCGTGCCTTCGTTCGAGAAGAATGAAATTCACCGTTGAACTGCCTTTCCTATTCCAACGGTTATCTAATTCTCCCTCACCGTACCCCCCCCCTCCGTCCCACCCCGCTCACATATTTCCCTCGTGTAATGCGTCGCACACCTTATCGTCGTCGCCCCCTCCTCCCGCCGTCCATTCGAGACTCTTGAGAAAATACTTCTCGACTTTTTTGATGCCCGACGCTAATGCCCCTAATGTTGTCGTTCTCCTTTCGACGGCCGCGCACTAAAAGGGTAATTTGCGAGAGCGGCGTGTATCGCGTGCGAAAGATTTAACGGTTGATTAAGCCATTGTTAATCGATTCAAATACTCGTGAAATGTCTTGGTGCCGCGCGGGAGGGCGACTGCTACTCGTTCTGCTCACGTATACGTATACGTATCCGAGGTCGACGTACCTCGTCTTAAGAAACCTTCTTTCTTACGCTTGCGTACGCCCAGGCATTTCGATTCTTTCGGGAGCTTACCACTATTACCAGGGAAATCCCAAAATATCCAATGATTTTTATAATGTATACGAGGTTCTACGAACTAAAAGAATATCACCTCGACTTCGGATACTTTCCAAATTTTCCTCCAGGCCGTGCCCAATTATTTTATACTACATTATATAATCGAACTTGAGGCCTTGCGGACAATAAATTTTGCAAGTCTCGTAGCGATTGTTTAACGAGCGGCCGTTTCAAAAGTACCCGCTCGCTTTCTTTTAGCCAACTTCTAAATATATATGTATATATGTGTATATATATATGATGCGTATGTATGATGCATGAGGGACCACCGACTGTTTAATTACAGGCGAAGGACATCCTGGGACGATAGTCGTCCGCGTAGGGAATAATCGACCGGACCTCGGTACGAACCCTATCTGCAACAGATTCACCGGACCCCTCGAGGAGGGTCAGCCACTCTTCTTGCCTTGCAACCCCCCGATGCCCGGGGCTTTCGTCTCGGTTCACCTGGAAGCGACTGCCCAGACGCCGTTCCCGGTCCAGCTCTCCCTCTGCGAGGCGTTCGTATACACCGACCAAGTGAGTGCCCATTCACATGAACTTCCAATTTCATATCATACATTCATAGTCATTGCTTTGACATTGATTCTCCAAGCTCTTTACGCGATTTTACATAATTGTGCATCTACGAAATGTACTGATTCCCAAAGGTACGCAAGTACGCTTCGTCGGAATACATTAGCTTCGAGTCTTGGATCTCGGACATTCGCTCCCTCCCCCTGCTCCTATTCTTCGTGAATTTCTCTTTTAGCCTCCGCCTCAGAAGAATGTCGCGGTATGCAATTATCATCGTTATTACTATTATTAATATTATTAATCGACAATATAAGCGCGAGTGCCGGATTCAAAGCTGGTCTTTGGATTTTTATGTACGAACATAATGGAAGAAACGGCCAAAAACGAAGGTTATGAAACGCACGGATAAATTATTTGAAGATACCCGCATCGCCGTAACGTCGTAACGTCGTAACGTCAAAGGATTTTTAGAAAGTTGCTAAATTATTCCCCTATCAATGCTCTAAATATTCTGGCATTTTTATATTCCTCATTTACGACCGACAATTGTAACACCCGAACCAAAATTACTAAATCGCTTAACTACTTTCCTTCTGTTTAATGATCCCCGATAAATTTTTACTTTATAATCAATTGTTGTTGTTGGTGTTGGTGTTGTTGTTGTTGTTGTTGTTCTTCTTCTTCTTCTTATTATTATTATTGTTATAATTATTATTCTAAGAATCGGGATTAGCTACAAAATTATTTAAAGACCTTAATTCTTATTAAAATACTGTTGGTTCTAATATGGAAAATATTTACATTCACAGAGTCCGTAATTTTAATTAACTCGTACCGTACCGTACGATAACGTAATTCATGAAACTAAATCATTTTCAATGCTAAATCGTAAGTACGTATGCTCACGTGTACATTAATCATTGACTGCTTATTGACCCTTACATGCACGTATGAATAGAAAATGTATATGTATATCTACAGAAAGGAATAATCTTGGAAATGAATTTGAGATGCAAGAACATGGCAGTAAAATAGCATAAAGAGATAAATTAAAAAAAAAAAAATAAATAAATAAAAAATGAAGGTAGGTAAAGTTAAATTAGATAAAGGTAAACCCGTAAGCTTCCTTACCCATTTAAGTATTTTAAAAAATTAACATGCAGAGCTTTAAAAATGTTAAACTCCTCGGGTTTCAGGCCCTTCCGATCGAGCGATGCCCGCAATTCCGGGACCAGCCCCCGGGCTCGACGGCCACCTACAACGGCAAGTGCTACATCTTCTACAACCGCCAGCCCCAGTCGTTCCGGGACGCCTTGAGCTTCTGTCGGGCACGCGACGGAACACTCGTCGATGAGAGCAATCCCGCCCTCCAAGGTTTCATATCCTGGGAGTTGTGGAGACGACACAGGTAAGCCGCAGAGAACGCCAGAGTCTTCCTGGGAGGGGAGGCCGAGGTCGCTCGTTGACGATTGATCTTATTATTTTATTTTATTGATCTTCTTTATTGCTCTCGGTCTCGAATCAACTCCTTTAGGAGCGACACTTCGAGTCAGTACTGGATGGGCGCGGTAAGGGACCCGAAGGACAGAACCGTTTGGCGCTGGACCGGCAGCGGTGACGAGATATCCGTCTCCTTCTGGAGCATGCCTCAGGGTAACGAGGAAGAGTGCGCGAGATACGACGGGAGCAGGGGTTGGCTCTGGTCAGAGACGCCCTGCACCGCCCGCCTCAACTACATCTGCCAGCACCGTTAGTATTGACTTAGCTCGTTATCCGTAAGACTACACGTTACACCCTTTCACCCTCTCCGTCCCCCACCTCCTTATGGCGAACTATATGAAATAGCAGTCTAACCGAAGGTAATTTGACGGCGCGAAAAGCCTTACGTAAGCCTCCTACGTTTCAATTTTAATTAGCTTTTCAATTGCCGCATTACCTTCTCTTAACTCGTTTCGTTTAAACCTACACAAGCTTAGTCAGGCTTCTATTAATCATGACAGATTGAAGGTAAATAATAAATAATTTCCTCTTCTAAACTCGTTTACTTTTCAATTTACTTGGGCATTATCTTAGCTTTTGTTCCCTTCGTCTTTTTTTTTCCCCCTACAGCGGAAGAATAATTTTATAACGAGCATCATTCATATAATAATATACATGTTGTGCACTTATTAAATATCAAACTTAAAAAGCAAAACTATCTTTTTGTATTATTATCATTATCTAGTTGCTTGGAGGTACAATTATTATTATTTGTCTAATGATACATTTTGTCGATAAGAGCCTAAACATATTAGCACGTAATTTAACACTGGTAAGACAAAATTTTAGCCTCGCGTTAACCCAATGGACTCGAAGTGTTGGAAATTTAATAATCGCCGTATAAGAACCTACAGCGAGCGCTATTATATTTACTATTTACTATTATTACAGATTTAAATAAGAGAGCAGCCGCAATTATAATATCATAATTATAATTACAACGTTTTTCGTATTGTTTTTATTGTCCGGTATTTCCGCAAAGCCCGTAAATTAGAATTTATCATTTAGAATTAATGCAGTTTATATTGATTAATTAAAAATTTCTTCTAAAAAATTATAATCCTGAGGTGCTTTGCGACAGGCATATCCATGAGAATGAAAAAAAGCATCCATTTGTGATACGAAGGTTTTAGCTAATTAAAATTTGTAGAAACAACTTTAGTTTCGTCTGATTTTATGAAATAGATCTAGTAAATAGTTTATGATTCGATAAATAATTACTTGTAATTTTGATAACTTGCGTAAATACATAATTGAGGTTTGCTTTATTAAGGTAATTCAAGAGCATTGAAGTTATCGAAAAGATTATTGTTATTGTTATTATTATTATTATTATTATTATTATTATTATTATTATTATTATTATTTTTTTTTATTTTTATTATTACCTTAAAGTGAAATATAATTTTAGCAAGAGAAATAATGCCGTTGGGATTTTATGACTTGGATTTGTCGCAAATCAAAGCTTAACTCGGCGTTTTTTCATAAAAAGAAAAATGAAGAAATTTTGCTGAAATAACTCGAGTAATCGAAAAAGCATTAAACAAAAGTCCCGAGTAATATTACATTGTATTGGTCGAACAATAAAGTCTCATAAACTTTACGATCCCGATGTAAAATTACGAAACACGTTAAAAGTACGTATAATTCATTTTGAAATCCTTCCGGGATTAACTTTTTTCTATTCTTTTTTTTTTTTTTTTTTGTTTCACTAAATTCTACTGTTCTCTTGCGTAGTAATCGTATTTTAAATTCATGATGCCAGAGCTGCATTGCTAGGAATATTAAGCTTTGCATCTTTTAAATTAGCTAAGCATAAAGTGTTTGGGAATGGACGCTCTCCGGAATACCTAAATATTTCAATTAATGAAATATAATTCAGAAGCTCGGACTGCAGTGGAAATTTATTCTCTTCTGTTTGTCGTAGTTACGTAATCTGAGGACGAATGATCTTTCCATTATAAATTATACAGAGGCTGTAGCATAAGCTCGATCGACTCGTCGATGAAAGATTTATATAACTTTAATTGTTCGTCATTAAACGAAAAAGAAAAAGAAAAAGAAAAAGAAACAAAAAAAAAATGCATTCTAATGAAATTTTAATTGTTTACTTTTCTAAAGTTTTTTGCGCCTCCAATAGCCCCGAGGTGTAGAAAAAGAGACGGAAAATCGTTTTGGTTTTGTAACTTTGTCATTACTCGACCTCCGGACAATAACAATAGCAATAATAGTAAAAATAACAATCCGAATGTCGGCCTGAGTTTTGATAATTAAAGAAATCCGCGTCTCTTATATTAATGATACACATTAATAAATAATGCCGGGGATAAAAGCGGGCTTTATTGTCGTAGGGCGGAGGAGATAGAAAGCTCAGGAAAAGAAAGAGTCCGTGATTACGTAGTTCAAATTCCCATAGAGCGGCTAGAGCAAAAAGTACGCATTAGTCAATAATGGTATGTGGCTACCGGTTCCAGTCCCATTAGAATTGAAAACATTAAATAGCAGTAGCAGCAGCAGCAGCAGCAGCAGCAGCAGCAGCAGCATCATCATCTTCTGGATAAATGTTATCACGTCCACTGACTGGATAATCTTTGCCGTAGAGCCACGAGCATGCGGTCGTCCGGAGCAGCCGCCGAACTCCACAATGATCGTCGCCAGTCCACCTGCAGGTAAGGAGCCGACGAGGAACTACCAGGTAGGAACGAACGTCGAGTACTCCTGCGACGCCGGAAGCCTACTCATCGGACCCCCGAGCCGCACTTGCCTCGACACCGGATTCTACAACGAGTTCCCGCCAGTCTGCAAGAGTCAGTACCTTTCTTATTTTACAGCCTCCGTAGTTCTCCTGCCCCTCCCATCGTGTCAATTACATTAATCGCTTGGTCTGCCCCGAGCTTTACCTCTCTCCAATATTAACGAGAAAAGCTCTTAATGGCTCGTTACACACCATTCGCGGGAACTTTCATTTATTTATCAGCGAGACAATTTTCTCCATCCGAGCCATTATTTCGAAATAACTGGCTTAACTAACGAATGCTCGATCAAACGACTAGATAATCTTCGAAAGTTATAGTGCTCCTCCTTCCCGCCACGACCCCCATCCCCCTCCCCCTCCCCTCGTCTTTTCTAATATGGCTCATTAAACCGAGCCATGATAATGGCACACCCGGCATCCCTGGCTCTACCCCCCCCCCGACCCCGCCCCCACTTCGCCGGGCGCTGCTCTCGGAAATTATTTTATCGACCGAGGCGAGCGCTGTCGATCGAGGGTCGAATTTAATTTTGTGTCCATGTCGACGAGAACAGGTATCGAGTGCGGATTCCCGGCGAGCATCAAGCACGGCGGATACACGCTGATTAACGAGACGGTGACGTACCTGAGCCAGGTGCTTTACGCCTGCGAGGAAGGCTTCGAAATGACCGGTAAGCCGTTCGCTCTGCGAGGTCGGTTCTACGGCGATACGAATCTTAGGTACGAATGTTTTTTTATAGGTCGGGCACGATTGACCTGCGACATCGACGAGCGCTGGAACGGACCGCCGCCCAGGTGCGAGCCCATCAGGTGCGATCCGCCGACAGTCGTTCCCCATAGCCAGATTCAGATCGACGAGATCGACATAGAGGAGGTCGTCGCCGCCGCCTCGGCAGCCGCCGCCGCGCCGAACCTCGCCAACCTTACCGCCAGGAGCCTCTTCGTCGGGAGCATCGTCACCTACACCTGCGACAAAGGTTACCGGCTCAGCGGCAATCGGCAGCTCCTTTGTCTTCCCAGTGGATCTTACGATCGGGCTGCTCCCGCGTGCACAGGTACGCTGCTTATTTCGCGACCGGGGACCAACCCCAATAACATAATACCATAATACCATAATACCCGCTCGACTTCGCTTTCTACCAAATACTTCGCTTATGAATGATTCACGTGTAATTTCAACCGACTGGCCTTGAATTTTCTGTCCATTTCCTATCCGTGCACGGGTTAATGCTCGAATTACCGGTTTAACTGAATCATACTTTCTTGGCTTTATCATACTTGGCTATAGCCATGGGGTTTTCACAGAACGATAAAATATTCATTATTGACAACGAGCGGCGCATTGCAATGGAATTCCTTCGGTTCGTTTCTAAAATTTCAGAAATTGCCGATTTTGTTTAACTCAAAGAGGATTTTCCTAATAAAAAGTGTCACCCAAAGTGGAAACGTAATCGTATTTTTGCACAAGCGATGAATATTCGAATGCGAGGTCTTCTCCGAAAAATATGTTCGTAAATCGTAAAATAGATATATTCTGGGCTATAAAATTCTTTGTAAAGAAGAAAGTGCCCGAGATTCGCGTTCCTGAGTAGCGGGAACGGGAAGCGGGCTTCGAGAGATTAACGATTTTGTTGAACGACCGGCAGAGGAGCCGCAGATCACGACGTCGGCGACGCTAAAGCCGACCTCGCGGCCCAGCAATACGCGCGGTCGACCTTTCCTGCCGACCCGCCTCCGCACGACCACCTCGGCCCCGACGACCGCAGCACCGAGTTCCTCGACGCCGCGGCCGAAGCAGCACCAGCCCGTCGAGCAGCCCGCGACCGTAAGGGAAACCGCTCACAAGAGGCCGAGCGTCGGGCTTCAGAGGCCCGTCAACGACAGGACGGGTCAGCATCCGAAGAACGAGGGCATCGATCATCCCCAGGTGAGAGAATTACCGACTCTCTTATAAATAGAGGCTACAGAGCGAAACTCTACAACACGAGTCTCGTACTTTTATGGTTAAATAATGGCGAAATGAGAATAATTTCCTCGGACGTAGTACTCACCTTATTATCGATAGCCATGTCCTGCAATGCACGAATAATATACCAAGTAACACTTTCGCCCGTCTCGCTCGATATTTGAGTTGAATGGCAGGTTTTATTGAATCAGCCCGAGTGAAAATATCAATTTCACTGTCGACTGGCGGTGCTCGATCGAGGCTGAAAAATCGAGGATAATGAAAGGGTTGAGAGTGGTGGGAGAAAGCGTCCGAGTACTTTCTAACAATCCCGATAACCCGCAGGACAACGAGATATCCGGCAGTGGGGTAGACAACGCCCACGCGGAGATCGGAGCCGGGGTCCCGGAACCCAACGGGCCCTATAGGATCAACAGGGCGGACCAACCCGGTGCCCACCAGGCGAAGCTCAACCTCGGGGCGGTCATAGCCCTGGGTGTCTTCGGGGGCTTCGTCTTCCTCGCGGCCGTCATCACGACCGTCGTCATCCTCATACGCAGGTGAGCGTTACCGCTATCCCCGAACATTCGAAGAACATCCGTTTTATTTTATCGTGGCTTCACGTTACCCCAATAACCATCCCGACCGCCATCCCGATCTCCATCCCGTCTCGATCTCCTATCTCACTCCTACCCCCCGTCCCCCTGGCCCCACCTCCCGCCTTCCGCTCCGCCTCCCCACCCCCCGATTACAATATTCAATAACCTTGATAAGCCGCGTCTCTTTTATTATTACTGTTGTTGTTGTTATTATTATTATTATTATTATTAATAATAATGATGATAATAACGTAAGCTCGGTCTCGGTGTCAATGCTCATGTTTGCTTCATCTGCTTTGTACAAGAAACGCCGTGGAAACTCGAAGGGGACCACTCCGTATACTATTCCCCTTTCGGCCCCATGTAAAATGTAAAGAAAGAAATCTTCATCTACAACAGTACGGCTGTGTCGGGGGTGCACGCGAAGACATTTTTGCATTCGTATACATAGAACTTTTTTCCTTCCCCCCCCCCTTTCGCTTCCAATGCATTGTTCGTCTCTAAATATTAACAAAGCAAAATCAAAGCCATTTATTTTTTATTACATCATTAACTTTTAAGCTCATTGTTTATCCTTTCTTCTTTCTTTTTTTTTTTTTAATTTTTTTTTCTTCTTTGCATTCGTTTTCGTCTCTTCTTCCGTTCAATGTCAATAATATAAATAACGAATTGTACTCTCAAATCTACTTATAATATTTATTCATTTCTATAAAGTTTATTGTAAACACGTGGTTGTCAATGGAGAGCGAATTATTGATTTCCAGCCAACTCATACTGACTCCAACCAAAGTCATATTGATGGTAAATTCAGTTAGTTTATATCGCAAGTATTGAACTGCGGAAACAATTAGTCGGATCTGCGTAATTGCGCAGCTTACGGTTCTTTTGGA
Organism: Ceratosolen fusciceps; assembly: GCA_018883505.1. Taxonomy (NCBI): domain Eukaryota; kingdom Metazoa; phylum Arthropoda; class Insecta; order Hymenoptera; family Agaonidae; genus Ceratosolen; species Ceratosolen fusciceps. The sequence continues at coordinate 3,491,771 of RCIC01000005.1, forward strand.
AATCGATAGTTCGCGGCCACGGATATGTGATAATGTGAAATAGGGTGCACTAATGATGATGAACCTGTCTGTGTCTGTCTGTCCTCTGTCCCCGTCGTTCATGGGATGATCGTGCAGCGGGAGCGGCGTCGGTGATCCGTACGGACGTCGTCGCCGGGGCTGTGGCGGCGGCGGCGGCGGCGGCGGTGGGGCTCTAGATTGCGCCCTCGCCGGGGGTGGCGGCGCCGGGGCCGCTAGTGGCGGTGGCTTAGGGAGACCCGACACCGGGGCTATGCCCTCGCGGTGGTATACACTCCTCGCGCTGCCCTTCCCCGACCAGCACCTGGGGCGCCGCGACCTCACGGCTCGCCGCGCCGCCGATCATCCCTACTCGTTCGGCCTATCGGCGGCCCATCGTGCTGGCTACTTTTCGAACCCCTCCCTCTGATCCCAGATCTATTTAAAAAAGGGACATTATCCCACTCTATTTATTTGCCCAAGTATCCGTCTCTCTCTCTCTCTCTCTCTCTTGTCTCTGTCTCTGTCTCTGTTTCTCTCGTTCTCTGTCTATAACTTCTGTTTGTACATGCATCACTGCGCTCCCACCCCCCCTTGCTCTCTCATTCTTTATCTCTAGTGCCGCATCGATACACCCACGAATATAGCCACACCTGTCGCATTAAATTACGCGAAAGCGGGCGAGCGCGCGCGTTCACGTACACATGCATACACATCGAGTTTAGATTGACCGAGTGTCATACGAGTGTCATAGACGCGGGGCGATCCTTGGACCGCGAGAGCCGTGCGAATGGCCATTTTTGACGACATTAATAGTCGTCTGACAAATTTTTCTACGCACCTGCCCATTCGGTATACCGTTCGGCATACCAATCCTGATGCAACGAAATATGCGAAAGACGCGTTCTTTTAATATCAGGCATATTTTCTACCCTTCCCCACACCCACCATCATGTTCTTTCGTTCGTAATGCTCATCTAGAAATGTGTAATCTCCTAACTATAACATGATTCCGCGAATAGTATATTTTTTTAACACATCTATTAAATAGTAATTAACTATATATGTATAATCCTTACCTGTAGTAGTAATAGCTGTTAGTTTTATGCGGTTTCGATTGAAATATTGAAATGTTCAAATATTTATCATTTATAAGGAGAACTGTATATTTCAATAAAACCTTCTTAACTATGCTCTTTTACAACGTATATTAATATTTTATATAATAACGATATATTTTTCGAAGCGGCAAATGATCTCTTATTCGTTTGACAAATATAGAATACAATTAGAACTTAAACTAAACTCAAATAACTCAAACATCTAAAGTTCATTTAATTAATTAGTCTTATTCATTTGTATGAAGCATTTATTCATATGAAAAAAATATGCTTAGTCAAATTGTATTTTAGATTGAAAATTATAAAACTATTATATATTTTTTGGGTACTATTATACATTTAGCTTTTCCGAAATTGAATTATTCGTAATACAAAATTAATGTGCCATCTTATATCTCTATAAGATAAATTAATATAAATTTATAAAATACTGCGCGTTTCTTAATCGTACTGTAATAATAGTTCCTAATTTTTTATATAGTAGAATTATATTAATACTAAAATAGTTTGTATGGCAGGTACGGTTAATAATTACTTATTGATATTATTTATATTAGTATTGAATCGCGTAAATAAAACTATGTAGCGTATACAAGCAATATATGACAAATAAATCTGTCAATAAATGCAAATTTACACATTTAATTTAATTATAGTTATTAACTATTTAATAAAGAAGTATTTTAATAGTTCGTATATAATGAATACTCTAATAACACAAAATGGTACTAATAAATTAATAATAGAGTTAGATGTATATAATTAGTAAAATTAATAGGTAAATAAATACGCATATGAAGGAAGAGAGAGAGAGAACTTTTTCCGAAATTCGTACAAATTTATAAATATCGATATTACAATAATAGTGTAAGTTAATATAAATTATATCATAACGATAAATAATATTTAACGACATCGAGGTTTAATTATTTAATCGACAAAGAGAGAGAGAGAGAGAGAGAGAGAGAAAGAGGGAGAGAGGGTGAGAGGGAGCGGGAGAGGTTTTCGTTGGAGGTGAGAATGGGGGAGGGCAGTCCGGTAAGAGAGATCCCACGCGATTGAATGAAAAATGCCTTTATAAATCGTCTCCGTGGGAGATTATGCCACGAAAAACCACGACGTGCCACCCCCGCGCGGCCGCAATTAAAAAAAAAAAACTAGTCAAGGTAACGTGTTTTCGCCAGAGAGCAACGGCTCGCGGTGACAAATTATGAATCAACTGCACCAACGTACTTAGTTAGGCCTTTGCAGGCCTGCACGGCACGCGCGCCCACCCGCGCACACACGCATGCACACACGACAGACAATGCAGGCACAAAAAACAAAAAAAAAACAAAAAAAAAGAAACAAGCCTTTTTGCTTTCTTTGTTGGGTCTTTTTCTCTTCTTTCCTTATCTCATCTTTTTTCTCTTCTTTTATCTTTCTTTCTTATTTCTTATTTCTTTATCACTTTCTGTTATTGTTTCTGTTATTGTTCTTTGCACGGGCGTAGATCTTTCTGCTGGTCATCTCTGTAGTGGTACGTTTAATTGGCGATTGCGTAAGCTTAAGATACATTTAAATGATTATAATTGACGTCGGAAGGTCAAATCTAACGGAGCCATTCACCTATTCCTCAATTCTCATTACGCAGCGTTAATTTTTCAATTTACCAATACCAAATATTAACCATACTGGCTTTCATCACAAAGGATCTATATTTACTCGGCTACTTTCTATCTGACGTAATTAATCGACTGGACTCTATTAACGTCTGTACGATCAATAGATTTGGGATCGAAGAGTAATCACCGTGCTCTTAAAGGGGATAAATGAATACAAAGAAAATAATGCTCGTCACGCGCAAAAGAGATCTTTATGTAGAATTAGATCTTACTCGAGTGGTTAAATCTACAGCTTCGCACCCAAGCACGATTCTATAAATCTGCTGCTTAAGCACACGGTCATCAAAATCTAGATATTAATTTTTTCTTCTTCTTCTTCTCCTTATGCATTACCGTGATGACCTTTGAAATGCATGTTATTACAATTCGGTACAAAATTGTCGGTGGAGCGCATTCGTGTAAATGCGCATATGCACGAATATTATATATATATATATATACACATAAATATTAGCCTCGTTTCGTTTCACCTTTTTCATCCTTTTACTTGCGGCTTCTTTAGATGGCATTTTAGTAAGCGGACTCTCGGTCTGATTGCTTCCACGCATTATTTTTTTCACCATTCGCTTTATCATTAGAGAGGTAAAGTAGTTAACCATGGTAAGGGATTGAAAGCTGCGGGAGAAATAAATGCACAGCCGGGGCTATAACTCTAACTGAGTTTTGTGGTTTTTCATTACTTTAGAAGGAATTGTTTGTGGGAGGAAATGCTTTCGAGTGTATAATTTAGCTGGAATTGAATATATATATATATATATGTATATATGTATATATCTGTATGTATATGTGTATATACATAACGAGTTCGATGTGTGGGTGACGAAAGCAGTTCCTTCGACGAGGAATCGAACGATAATTGGAATGCGCACGAAATCGAATCGTTATTGGCGCTAATCGCTAATACGCGTGCGATACGAGCAAAGGCGTATGAATGGCATCGTAGGAAGACTAGCGCGAATAACGATTCTCGCATTCGCGTGTAGACGAGGCGTATTCGTTGGTCGAATGAGCCTCGAGCCCGATGTATGAGAACTACTCGCTCACCGGTGCCTTCCCGTGCTCCAGGAACCGCGGCCGGGGCGGTAAGCATTACCGGCACCGAGCGTCGCCCGACTGCAACACCGTCGCGAGCTTCGACAGCGGCTCGTCCGGGAGCCGAGGTGGCCTGAACCGCTACTACCGGCAGGCCTGGGAGAACCTCCACGAGTCGGCGACCGGGCAGAAGATCGCCGGGGCGAACCACGCCGGTCTCAGGCGCAAGGAGACCCTCGACGAGCCCTCCTACCGGGACAATTACCGGAATGGGCCGAGCAACGGGAGCGTGGAGCGCGACGGTTCGGAGCTCGTCGTCAGCGACGTAGCCGCCTACACGACCAAGAGCAGCAGCACCGGACCCGACAAGAAGAGGCACCACCACCACCACCACCACCACCATCCGAGCTATCAGCAGTCACAGAGCCACCACAGATACTAGGACTCGCTAGCCCCCCCCCACCTGCCCTGTCCTATTCATTTATCCTCCTACCTTTTTTTTATTGCGGACTTTTAGTGCGGACAACTCGCCGAGTTCGGTCCTACGAACGAGTACGCGAATACATCGCCACTTGTGCGTGTCTTCTTCCGCTTTGTTATAAGCACCTTCCAAGACGAATTTCCATCTACTGTTTTATATTTAAAGTATTATTCCTATTAATAATCGTTATGAAAGCTCCAAATTCTATAAAATAATTTATATTTTTATTTTTACATACCGATTACAATAGTAATATATCTGTTATAAAAAAAATGTATATAAAATTAAAAAAAAAAAAAAATAATATAATATATATACACGTATATTTGACAAGTTGAAATTCTGTTAATTTATTTGGATTATTGATTCGTTGAAGTAACTGGTTTATTTATCTTATACTGATCGCGAATCATTGCTTTAAAAAAGGGCGCATTCTCAAAAGATTTCTTACGTCTCGGTGTGCACGAGCACCACGTTACCTCCCCCCCTCCTCCGTATTCAACGCTCCCTTATTTTCTTCAAAACTCGAAGCATTTATTTATAACGATTTTTTGGCATTTATGCGCCAGCCCGCATTCTGCGCCCTCATTATAAACTAATAAGCGTTTTTACTCGCCTCGTTTAATTTATAATAATATTATATATATGAATAATCGTCAGATATAAATACTGTCTGTATCTGCGTATAAATAAAGATCCCTCCCTCCCCCAACCCTCGCCCACTCCCCACGTGTAAATACTCCGACTCCCCGTAGGTTTTTTAAGAATCAAACGCGCATCTCTACCTTATCACCTAGACAATTATATGCATGCCTTTTTATTCTTGTACCCATCAATGTGTACTTACAGGTTGGACGCGACTGGTCGATCGACATGCCAAAAAGCGCAGAGAGTTAATAATATATGAGAATTTACGATACCTCTGAAAGTAATTAAATTTATACCCGTATGCATGCATACGTACATATATATATCATATGTATATCAATGTAGTACATTGCGTACATATACAGAGCACAATTCTAATGTCGCGTTACCTTTAAATAGCAATTAACGCGATAATAATGTTCTTCATTAATTTCTTTACATGAATTTTCAGTTCCGTAACATCCTGTAGCCTCCTAAACTAATTAATGATTCTGGCTAACGATTGGTATCATCGTAAATTCATAAGATTAAGCGATATTGTAAAATTTATTAAAAAATGTTTATGTATTTGGTCAACCGTTCTTTCTTGTAAATTGCACGTGCATAAGGAAAAGTAATCTTGCAATTATTAATTATTACTTAAGGAGTACGTCGATGTCTTTGCTCTTGCACGCGCTCAATCTCTTGGGCGTGTATTGTTCTTCTTGCGTATGCATATGTTGCATTGGACTTGACTTTTGTGTAATCCGACTAAATGCTCATCCATTCGCTAATAATTTTATGGTTTATTGAATAAATCCATTGAAAATTTTATGATCAGTGAACGTTGAAGCTGTAAAATAAAGAGATTCGCGACCACGTAAAGTGGACATCGAAAGCCGTGGGAATTGTAAAACAATAATAATACGCTGTTTTTATATATTTCTAAATGAAAATGATATGCAACATTACTGATATGGGCACCTTGGCCTCCCCTTATATGGTAAAAAAACAAAAAAACAAAAACAAAACAAAAAAAAAACAAGAAAAAAAACAAACAAATACCTTTTAAGAACGTACCTTAAGAAAGCTACTCGTCCAACATGAAACAATTAAAGCTTGTCTGTGAAGGAGAGGCCGACGATTTCCATTCCAGAATCGAAATTACGTAGTTTAAGAAAGGCAAATCCAGGAGAAAGTAATTGTTAATAACTTCCCACATAAGATAAGAAAAAGATCACCGTTAAATATAATTGTTATTTTTATATTTATGGGCTATCGTCGATTGTCGTGTCATCAAATAAGATGCGTTCGCCGTAGTAATTGTAAGAAAGCAAAGATTGTGCGACATGTAATCAGTAGAATTTTACTATTTACACTTTTCTTTGTATAAATGAAATGTTTGAAAAAATTGTATATGGTAGTGCCATTATCGGCAATTTATTTCTATAAATTTTTATTGTCAATGAGCAATTGAAATTTTGCTCTCTATACATATGTACTTACTCTATAAGACGTAAGGTATAGGTATTATATGTATAAATTATAAATATTTTAGAAAATAAATGAGACCTGTGCAAAACATACTTTCCCTCTTCATCTTTGTATTTCAAGTGAATGTGATATAATAATAATTAAAGGAGTTGGCAATCGATGTTTTTATACGGAGAGAATATCATTTTCGTTGAGTTCGTTGTATACGAAAAAACAAAAACAAACAAAAAAACAAACAAAAAAAAAAAAAAAAAAAAACGAACATATTAATCGGATTGTTAACAATTATTATTATTTATATAGAAGTTGCAGAGTAAGAATGCTTGGAGTTATCCATGGGATGACAAGCCGAGTAAGGCATTGGAAGCTGCAGGTCATGCAGGTCGATGAACAAAGTGAGTCTGCCGAGTAGAAGCGGAACAATGGGACATAGAAATACAAAAGCATTGTTCGCCCGATTATTTTTCTACCCGACTCCGTTGAAAGTTATAAATTCCCCGATTACCGCTTCCACAATTTCTTCCTCTTCCTTCGACTCGATAACCCTCCCACCCATCCTCTCCTTACTCAAGCTGCAATTACCGTACCTCTTATTCCACCTCCACAGGTAAACTCTTCCCCGGCATTCTGCACAGACAGCAATAATTATAATGATTTTTTCGGGCTCTCAAGAATGTACTTTGTTTCGATCTTATTGCTAATTAATTTGTCCAAATAAATCTCTACCGAGCTGCGGCGACATTTTTCCTCGAGCCTCGAACAAAAGCGTTCGGGCTCGGACCAAAACTATTTATTAATTTTTTGTATACAATTCCATGAGAAATGCATTATTCGCTCTATACCCTAGAGCAGCGTGTGTCCATGGACCGTATAAGGTAAGGGCACCCATACGACATAGAAAATCCTCCACTAATAACTTTTCGAACGAACAAAAACCTCTTCTCTCACATCTTACAATAAATCTGAAATTAACGTACTATTCGCATGCACATACATTAATAAATAAATGGACAATTATTGTATTGTTTACGCTAATTATAGGAAGAAACGTTTATTAATAATTTCTGTATATAAAATTTACAAATTAACTTTTAAATATTTATTATCGTATCACTTCGAAAAGCTTTTAATATCACTCATTTTACGCCATTATCAGTCTTCGTTAGGGTATATGTTCAAATTTTTAATACAAAACGTTATTTTGAAGCCATAAATTAATCAGTTGCCCTATTTGTTTCCTTGCCTTAGTTAACTGAGGTAGATCGTTCTTAGATGGCGGATAGACATTGGCACAGTGAGCGGTACCTAAAATAAACAATTATATATATATATACAACGAGAACCCGAAGAAAACGAATCGATTGAATAAAATGACGTAAAAGCAGGTAAAAAAAAAAAAAAAAAAAAAAGAAAAAAGAAAAGAAAGACATGTACTAACCATTGATGTAAATGGCGGGGGAATTTGGATTGGTGGACTTAGTAATACCAAGAGCGTGCCAAGGGTCAATGCTTCCATGAACAAATACAACATTTGACACTACGTTCGACAAGTCCAAAGCCCCAAATATAGTATTCGTGCGTTCGACGCCAGATTCAAGAGTATGAGCAAATCTGGAGACATAAGAAAAACATTTGATTTAATAAAGACCATTGTTGGTAGGGGAAGCAGTGGCATCGTGTCACAGCTCAAGATTATTTTTAATGGCAGAATCAAGTTTATAAATTTCAATACAAGTGCCATTAGCCGAATGATTCGTTTAAAGGATTCGAGTACGCACCTCGGACCAAATATATCAACGCATTGTTGAATGAAGAACTCAACTGGGAATGTTTCGCTGAATAAGTAAGGCCTCGCTGTTGAGGTCTGGAAGAATCCGAATTCTGTACACGTTTGATAAATCCATTGACGACCTTTAAAAAAAGAAGGAAGAAGGAAGAAGAAAGAAGAAAGAAGAATTAAAATTCTATTATCCTAAGAAATTATTATAAAGAGCATAATATATCTATCTCACCTCCGGGCATTTTTTGCTCAGACCATGATATATTTCTCAATTCATCGATCATTTTACTATATTTATAATCGAGGCATTTATCTTTATTTTGCTTCAGCAATAAATTGCTCACTTCAGCAAGTCTATCCACAGGGATCCCTTTTTTCTCATCATTTAATGTATCACAAAGCATATCTATGGTAATGGCGCTTTCATTACGATTATCTTTATTATACTGAACCACTTCGGCAAAATTACCAGCGAGGGTTTCGTATAAATTGGCAATATCTTTTTGGGACGTTTTTCCCGGATCAATGGGATCGCAGAAGCTGGAAAATTAAAAATTATCCGTCGATAACTTTCCCAGATTACACGAGCTTCACGAAAATATATTATTTAAAACTACTTCATTACTTAAATAATTTTGCTAATTTCTGCTGACCAATAGGATGACGTAATAGTATGTGGACTTGTTTAATGGCAGCTGCTAATGAATCAACACAAGCTTGAGAATGAGTTTTTAACGAATTCTCAACGACAACGTAATATTCTGAAACAAATTGAATTAATGAACGCGTGCAATTATATATCATAAATATTTAATAAATGTTACTTTCTTTAAAGTATTAATGAATCACGTAGAGTATAACGTAATTTTAATACGAAATTACTCGAAATTATTGTTATTTCAACGAATATTTCCATTATTATGATATTTGGCACAAATAAATTAATAGTATCATTTCGTTTGTGATAATGAACTTACGTTGGAAATCAATTTGAGCAAGAAGAGGGCCGCTGGCTGAGACAGCAGCATGGACAAGGTGGGGATATTTAGCACGCATCCAAGCTGCCAAAGAACCAGAATACGAGCCACCAAATACTACCCACTTGGCGTTATGAGGTATTTGATGAGCCAAGTGCATTCCTTCGATAAAATAAGCTATATCCGCTAGGGCTTGCTCAGAATTCAAGTACACAAGATTTTTGACACCCAGATCCCTGAATTAAACAAGTTAATCAAATTTTTTTAGTTTTTTATTTTAATTCTATTGTTTTGTTTAATATTAAATTTTAGATGCTTACACCGTAGGATGACTAGCTCCGTAATATCGATGCTCCAATAAAAACGCCATTGCTCCAAATTGTTTAGCGTATTCAATCATTTGACCTTCAATCATCCATTTATCGCTAGCTGGACCCTCACCACCTATCATAAGAAATACGGGTCCATCCGTCTTAAAGAAATCACCGTTCATGAAATACCGCTGTAATGAAAATATAATTTAAATAAAACAATACCTTTTATTTTTATTTTTATAAATGAACAATCTTTCTGTGCCTACTTGTTTCCATGTACGAGCTTCTACTGGATTGAAGTGATCCAAATTTTGGGTAAACCATTGCTCCTTTGATGGAACGTAGGCTTTCGTTAAATTAGGTTCACCAAGATTGCCATTGTTCTTTCTACCTCTTAAAAAACTGCGCCAGCAATATCCGGATTGTACATTTAGAAATATTGTTAATAAAAGTACGAGTCTCGTAATGGATGTGCTAATTTTGGACTCGAGCTTCATAGCTAATACCAATGACCTGTGTTGGGCAATAATGACTTAGTAAAATACAGCGATTGAGCAATTTGTTTCAATGGCAAATCACTCGCTCGAAGATAAAAATAATCAGCAAAAAATTCAGCTCTTTCAGATAAAGTTTATTGCCTCGCTTAAATAAGAATTCGCCTCGATGCTACCATTGTCTATTTCAATTGTTTAAACAATCGGAGCTTTAATTTACGAAAAAATCTAAAGCGAGCCCCCGATACGGATTGTTCGAACTCGAAGCTTCAAGGAAACGATAGTATTATTATGATGGTTAGTATTATAACGGTAATTACCCGAGTTATCTCGTTGCAAGGAGGTTCCGAAGTGAGGGGATGATTGTTTGGCTCCAGTATAACCTCAACCGCGTTCCAGTGCCCTAGAAATATAAGCGAGATATTTATAATTCGAATGAAAAATAATTCTGTAGACGAGATGTAAAATGAGAGAGCGCTTTGGATTTGGAAAAGCCGGGGAATTCGGAAAATGCAGACTCACGCTCGTCTCTTGCGAAACTTTTTATACGAGCGCCAACTGAGCGACGCGATATTTTCCCGGGTAGGCGGACTAACGCGGTGTACGTATTATTTCTCGAAAGCAGCCAGAGAGATTATTGCTTAAGCCGATAGATAGAGAGAGAGAGAGAGAGAGAGAGAGAGAGAGAGAGAGAGAGAGATAGGGAGAGGGAAGATCGTAGTCGACGTAGATCGTGCTTTCGCCTTAAAATAAACAACGGCCGAGGACGTAAACAGAGTGTATTGACCGATTGTCGGAATTCCAAACACTGGCTACGTTCATCCAATGTCCCTTTATATGATTTCAAAATCACATCGCCTTCTCTGTTAGGATAATCATTCCGAACGTCTAAACGCGTAAAGTTTTTCCTTAAAGGGGAGCCATTGCTCGTTATTGCATTAGAATTTAAGCGCTTAGGATTTAGGACGCGCGACTGATTATGTCGAAAACTGATCTTTACAATGCGACTGATTATTAATTAATTATTTGGCCGTTTAAAAGGAAATAATCCTAAATAGTGTTCCGAGCAATGATTGTTTTCGCGCACAAGGACAATGACCTCCCGCGAGTACAGTATTTAATGTTATACGATACGTACGTTACGTATAAATAAGTAGAACTGGCCTTTCGAGAACAACAAATTCATAATAATAATAATAAATAATAATAATTAATAATAATGATCCGTTGTTTGTTTTACTGTTTTTATACAATAATTAATTGGATTGGTTGTGCATAAGTCGTCGACGAAGGGGAAAATGAAGGAAAATTAAATATGTACGTCTCATAAATTGGCAGAATTTTTTAATATCGTCGAGTAACTCGAGCCTCGAGGCCTTTATAATTTATAATTTATAATTTATTCTGCATTTAGATGCTCGATGGCCCCCGCGACCGGCTTTCCTTTGTTTTTCTTTTTACATTTCATAAACAAATTTATACGTGGAACCGAGACGTTACGTTATTAAAGATTATTCTAAAGCCTTTCGCGCTGCTTGCCGAGTATGGAGAACGCACGTGTATGTTGTATAATACGTGTAATACCGGATATCATACGAAATTATTAAGATTCTCCAGATCTGGCAATTAACTCAAGTATGCACTGCTGCTATCTGGCGCGATGAGCTGGCTAATTACATTTTTTTCCTTAACAAATTACATTAGGATTTACTCAATTACTTTCCGTTGTGCTATATTAAATACTTGGGATGGCTTCATACCCTCGTTATTAATCCATTTCTTTTTTCCCCCATAAGTTTACAACGCGTATAGCAGTAATAACATAAATTATGGCCCAGTATGCGTGTGCCACTAAATCTAAATCTTTTAATAATGCTCCAAAGGGAAAATCTTTAGCGTTTAAGTGACTCCTAAGTACGGCTTTGTTAAGCTTATACGAGATATTTGCATTTTTTAAATTAAAAATTATCACGAACGAAAATAATAATTACGAAACGTATTTAATAAATCTTCTAAAATATTGTTCTTGTTTCTTTTTTTTTCTCGATACATTTATTTTCATTCGCATGTTCCCGAGAAAATACGAGTCCCAGGAGACCGAATTGAATTATTTAAGGATTTTTTTTATATAGAAACATAAAAATTATTATAATTTTTAAATTTCGAATTAAACATTATATCTTATTCGTGTAAAGGGCTACGGAATATTAAAGTACACAGAGTTCACCTATGCATTATGTACACATTGCGTACGTATTACGTTAATGTAAAGTTTAAAGAAATTTTTTTTTTTTTTTTTTATTACACGTAAGCTGAGTTTTTTTTTTTATTATAGGGAAGCCCATCGTTTTTGCTGAACTGCAAGAGATCAAATTGGAAATCATCTTTTATCCTCTGGGGAATCTTCAAGTTCGAAAACAGATAATTGAATTTGAAAAACTTAAGTAATTATAATAGTAAATAGTGTATTTATAATTTATACAATACATATAACGCACGTAACGACTTCTTATCCGTTCTTATGTTTTTATTATTCGAATTAATAACAAAGAAAATTATTCATAGAAAGTTAGAAACGCATAGGTAAACTAATATTAAAACTTTCATCGGACGCCGTATTAGCGATTAATAATTTTATAACGAACCATATATTATGATTTACATTATTATTGAAAGTTTAAGTAACTGTAGCTTTAAAAAGTTGCTCGAGCTTCGAAAGTCCCCCCCCCCCATTCAGAGCATGTCGATTGATTGAGCTGAAACTTCTTTTTTTCTTTCTTTTTTTTTTTAAGTCGCGCTCCTAAGTGTATGTGATCTAAGATTGTGATCTTTTATTATATTGAAGGCATTATGAAATTTTTAAGTGTAGGAATTTAAGAAAACATTTTAAGCGAATAGTTCATTGAAACTTTAATTGATAATAAATTACAAAACTAATCACAAAGGACTATAAAGACAAGCTATTATTATTATCGTTATCATTATAATTATCATTATCATTGTCATTATCATTGTCATTGTCATTAGCATTATCATTATTATCGAAAGAATTCAGGTTGAAGGTCTGAAAAAACCCATAAAAGATGAATTAATTATTAAATCAAGAAAATTAATAGAGAAAATAAGGGCTTCATTGTCAAAAGCGCATATTTAAAATACGGTAAAAGTTTCGAAATTTTCAGGGACCGACTGTACAATATGTTCCCTCAAACCTTAATCTCGAAGCTCCTATAGTCCCTGGCATATTTTTAATTTGTTCTAGCAAGCACTTTTTATTAAACTAATTTTTTAATTCTATTAATGAATCCTGAAAAAGACCTTACTCGACGTTGTTTGTAAGTCATGGGATGTCTAATTTTGTTCTTTTCTTTTTCTAAAAAAAATATATGTATAAGTGATGCATAATTTGCAAAAGGAGTGAATACTGCAATAATGTTGTTTTACTAATTGGCTGAAAGTCATTATACATATAATAGAAACTCATTAAATATATTATAAGGATATGTCTACGTTCCCGAGCCTGTCTAGGTAAGTTTCATTTTCAAAGTAGATCTTTCATTTGATCGATGAGCTTGACTTTCGGATATAAATATATTCGCCAGCGAATACGAATACACGAATTGTTTATTGGCCTTTTATGTTAGAACAATACTTTACAGAAAATGTAATTATTGGTTGTATATAATTGTAGAACGTGTTTAGGGTCTCTGATTACATCTGAACAACGAAGTTTGCCAAAGTTTTCCGAACCAATGCAGAAAAACGTTGAGTTAATTGATAATATAAACTTGGAAACACCTAGAATGTATATATATATATATATATAAGCTTTAATATTAAAGAAATAGTTAAATAACATTAGCGCTTTAATTAAAATACTTTATTCAAGAAACAAGGTAAAGCGGTTAATAGAATTCACTTGTTGGCAAGTTCTAATAAAGACGAAAGTTCGACATGGTTTGCCTCGGATGTCCGACCCTCGGGCTCTTATAAATCACAGCTCAGGAGCAGGTCTTTCTTTCTACTTTTGCTTTTAAATTCTTTCTTCTCAAGCAGTCGCATTAGTGCTCAGCGATTCAATTATACCATTATGAATTACTTATTTATTATGTTTCGCTAACGTTAAAGTTTTGTACAATTGATTCTTTTGCACATACACTGTCAATAGTAAGCGTATAAGTGATACGCCAATGAAATAATTACAAGTTTTTTTTAAATTTATGTTAACGTACTGTTTATTTGGAGTTTATACGTCGACAGAATTCGTAAACTCTGCGCTGTAGGAGTAATAATAAATAGAATAATCAATAGAAAACGATCGGTTATTTGTGATTATTCCGTAACTTCTCTATTCACAGAAACAAAATTCTACTTTATTAATATATCAAATATTTTAATGCCTCAGGTAGAGTTAAGTTATTGTAATACGTACATTAAATACTAGAAAACAGAGTTTTTTTCCCATTGGAAAATTTTATTTGACGGTACATTAAATTATATTCTTTCTTATATTGGAAAAAATTTCATTTCATAGTCTAAGAATTTTATCCCAAAAATTGAGTATTTAAATTTCGTTAACACTGTATTCGTATTTGTATTCTTCGATGGATTCGATAGATTTATTCTTTGAAAAAACATTCGCAACGCAAGAAACTGCATTCAAAGAATTAAATATTGCATTTATTTCAGAAATTAGAGCATATTGCATTTATTTCAGAAATATAGAAACTTTTAATGAATTATAATTTCCATTTATTACGTATTTTAAAAAAAATTCTGTTAATTATTGAAGCACAGATTTTATAACTCGTAGCATTATTGTTACATCTCATATATTGAATAATTCTAAAAAAGGAATTGAAAAGATAAAAGAAACAATGATTTATATTCTTTTTGAAATTATGTAGAAAATATTGATTTGTTAATATTGTTAATTAATGCATGAATTGTAAAAGAGGAATATGTATTTCAAAAAAAAAAAAAAAAAAAACACGATGAATAGACTGAATGTTATGAAATATTTATTATAAATATCAAAAAAAAGAAATGTACTTGAAAATAATGTTGAATTTAAATTTAAATCCTTAGTAATTGAAAACGTTGCATCATTTGTTGTTGTTGTTGTTGTTGTTGTTGCCATTGCTTCTTTGTATTAATTATGTTTCAGGAATAATACTATTTTGTCGGCTAAATTCGAAATCCGGATTGTTTATTTGAACGAGATTTTCTAATTGTACAAAGCCACTTGTACAGCTTTGGGATGAACTGGTCCGTTTTCGTATAATAAAAAAGGCCAAGTGAGGGTCTGGAGTGCGTTATTAGTGTTGTGACGACGAGTGATTGAGAATTATGAAAGTCCCTAATGCGACTGTCTCCGCGAAATGCGTACGCGAGTGAGCGTGTACCCGGGATGTATAGAGAGATAGAGATAGAGAGTGAGAGAGAGAGAGAGAGAGAGAGAGAGAGCGAGTGAGTGAGAGAGAGAGAGAGTGAGAGTGTGAGAGAAGCGGGTGGTGGTGGTGAGGGAGAAACGGAGCGGAAGAAGAGCAGCGCGAACGGCCGAGAGTAAGGGACAAGTGCGCCTTTTTCGTCATATTTGTATATCAAAGGAAGTGCAGCAAGAACGGTCACGAGGAACGGTATTGAGGTCGGGCCGGCCTTACGTAGCTTTCTGTCAGTCTACGGAAATAAAGAATTTCTGCGGGGATTTATTTATTATTAGCCGTGAATTCTCGCGAAAGCCAAGGATCAGCTTCCAGTCGGATGCCGACGCCCACCTCCTTAGGACGATTGGACACGGCCGATCGATTTACGCGTAGAGTGGCTCCGAGGACGTTCTATACGGATACGGAAAAATAGCGACACTGTTTTAGAGTGAAAAATTTAATAAAAAAACAACGACGACGACGACGACGACGACGTAGGCTAACGACGTGCAGATATTATCATTTTGATAAATTAAGTGGCCGGACGAAACCGTTATGAGGGAATATTTTCGAATTAAAGCGCCCTACACACACATTCTAATTATGTAAATCTATTTTACAAATTTATTATCTTAATCTTTAAAACTACCGCAGCTATGCTTTAGACTTTAATATTTTTCAAGATAATTCGTATTTGCACGCTCAAGGTATTTCAGTTACCCCTTTTTCTTCTCCCCCCACCCCCAACCCCCGCTCCGTATTTTTCTTCAACTACAGCGAGAATATTAATACAAAACAAACCTAATTGTCAATTTTTTTTTATTCTTTTTAAACTTCAAGTGACTTGTACACTGACTTCTCCGTCATAATTTATTCTAATGTCATCGCAACAAATATTATCTATGTTTAATTAATTAATACAGCATGTGCTTGAAAAATGCATACAATTAACTAGACAAATTTATACGGATTTTGTAATCATATAACTTTGTCGTGGAGTTCGGAATAAAATTTTATCTCCATCCTCTTTTTCTGTCTATTTTAAATCAAGCCTTATTTGATCTGCGCTCTCAATATTTTCCGAACATTCAATAAATCATTGAATCTTTCTGCAAATGATTGTTTCATTCTCCTTTCATGACCGAATTATTTAAAAGATCTTTTTCTTTTTTTTCTTCCTTTAAATATTTCTCTCAATTTTTCAAGCCGCGTGTTTCTTATCTAAAAGCCACTGTCGTCAATATTCTTTTCATTTATAATACGGAATTCATAATTACATGAAAATAATCATGAAAATATCTGGACTGTAGTAAGCAATACCATTTATTGTTAATAAATAATTTCTCTAATACTTGTCTCTATTTATATTTAAATTAAAATTTTCATACATTTTGCCAGCTCAAGGCTTTCATTAGAAATTTAAAATCAGTAAAGTCATAATCTAATCTTAAGTTTGTAATAGTTACATTTTTTTTTTCCTTTTTTTTTTCTTTTTTTTTTCTTCTTTAGTCACCTTTAACCTATTTTTTCTTATTTACGATATAATTATGTAAAAATGTAATTTTAATATTAATTATACCCAATTCTTTTACAAACGAATTATATATATATATTTGTTAGTGAATTAAAATTAAACTTATACCGAAGAGAGTTGTAACTTAAATAAGGTTTCAAAATGTTCGTACAAATACTTTTAAATATCGTAGCTTTATGTGAAAGCTAAATGAATTTTAATATTAACAATTTAAACCCGAATGTGCATTGGTTTATATTCGCTAACGGATAAAGCGATTAGCAATAAATGTCCAATAGATAATTTTGTTAATAATAATTATTATTATTATTTTGTATACTAATGAAAGATAAAAATGTATTTATTTTTGCGCTAATTTTCTTCGTAATGTACATTATTCTCAGAAATACTTATGGTTATTTTTCATTATAAACTTCTAAAGCTTGATTATACTGTTTTTATAATTATATTATATCAAATTTATCATTGGTATAATAATTGTAACGACATTTTAAGATTTATATTTTGTTTTCGAATTCCTTATGATTATTGTATGAAAAGTCATATAAATAGAAATTTTGCTTGGATTGTTGATTATTCCACTGTCATTCAATATTATATGAAACATGAGATTAATGAAATTATAAAATATGAAATTTTAAATAAAATTTCAATAGAAATCAGGAGCATTGGCTATAGAGTGAAATACATTTATAAAACTACTTATTAAGCTTCACCTATATTCTGGTATAAATAAATTTTGTACACTTTCCAACAAAGCCTCGGAAAAGTGGATCAAAATACGCAAAAAGTAAAGCTAAAAATCTAACTTTTTAACACTAGTATGTAATTGTAAATTAACTAATAATGAATTTGTACCATTTGGATATATATAAATATATATAAGTATACACACACGCGCGCGCGCTTATACGTTTGTAAAAATCAATGGTCCGTGGAAGGTGATTTTAGAATTCGTGAACGTTTATTCTGGCCAATCGGTAAATTTGTCGAGCAATTTTCCTTTTTCGGAGTAAGGAAACCTTCAAACAGCGATTTCCACGATTTCAATGGAGCTTCGGGCAAATAATATGATGGCCATCTTGGCTGCGGCTACTTTGTACCGCTGAAATCTGAGCGATGCATTACTTGATTGAGCCGCGTACGGGCCGCTGACATTTCCACCGACGATGATCCCTTTTAAATTGTCGAGCCACCCAATCACCAAAGTGTCCCTCGCTTTGAAAAAAAAATGTCCTCCCTCCTTCTTTCATAAGGCGACAACGCTCACAAGATATTATTATAATTAATAATAACGAAAATAGATAAGAGGAGTCCGTGGGTGGCGAGTCTTTTAATATTTAATAACAATACGTGTAGTGAATAAAAGTAAATAAAAGTATTGGAAGTAGTATTGGCGTGCAGACATCGAAGTTGAAGAACTTCGAGCTCGTGGATGAGAATAAAAGAAAAGGAAAGAGATACATAGAGAGAAAGCCTTGAATTTCAACGAAATTCAAAGAGATTCTTGCCATCTTAAATTGCAGTTTGAAGTTGTTGGCCGGTTCACCCAACCTGGCCTGACCACACTCCCCAACTTCATACGAGCTTAATCCTTTTGTTTTCGTAGAGTTCCTACTTATCGATAAGCAGACACGCGCACTACTTGAGAAGCGAACAAACAATATTAATAAATCCCAATAGTTTGCCAATAACTTTTTTAAAAACTGTTTGTCGTCGTCGTCGTCATCGTCGTCGTCGTCGTCGTCGGCATCGTTGTTTTTATTATTTTTTTGTTTGTTTGTTTTACTTTATAGCAACGATTTAATACAGTCAAATGAATTTCAATCAACGGCATTGAACTTTGCTTTGAATTTCAAATGTATTACCTTTTTTTTTTTTAAACTCGAATATGAAAAACAAATTTATTAAAAATACAAGCGTATATAGTGCTGTGCTCTCGAAAAGAAGATATTTTAATTACTGATATTGTTAATACTTTTATTATTTACCCGAGGAAGACGTGTTTATATAACTCTGCTATGACGTTACGCAGGCTCGCGGAACATTGCTTTATTATTAAATTAGAATATTTTGTAGAGGCCAGATGGACTTGTTACATAGTTCAATTATTAGTTTTTGAACATTCTTTGCCTACTAACCAGTAAGTAACCACCCGTTATTTATGAAACTTTTACTTTACTCTCGTTGCACAATTGCTCCTTATTCTTATAAAAATAACATAAACACGTTATGTGTTATTAATAATTCTCGTAAGGGTAAATATAGAACTGATAATTTATCACTATTTATAAAGATTGTTAATACCTTCGTGGTATTCTTTCGTAAAATACCGTCTGATGAAGTGATGATTGCCAATATAAGGATCGACTTTGAACTTTAAATTTTAATTGTGTTATGGAAATTTTTATTCTACAAATATCAGAGTAAGAAAAATATATGCTAAATGTTGATTTTAAGTACGAAGAGTAGCAGAGGATCTTACTTTGTTTACACGACGGTCGAACGCATGATTAAACAATAATAGAGAAACATAAGGCGCAGGGGCAGGCCTTTAATATAAGATAGCATTTGGGGGAGGGGGGGGGACAAGAAGCAAATCGATCGAAGGATAATCCGGAGGAAAAAGTATCTGCTGATTCAAGGTCACACGCGTCGAGCAAGACGCTCATCTCCGTGGACACGTTATTATTATGAATTTCATCGACTTTATCAGCACGAAGATGACCACGTAGATTCGGCAATGTCCGAATTACGAATCGAGACCGCGATAAACAATTAGCAGACAATAACATTGTAAAATTCCGAGTACTAAGGGAGCCGAAAATGAATCTGGTTCGGCGGCGCTCGATTACAAAAGCAGCCGGAATCATTTGCTTCTTGATAAAATTAATCAGCTAATGAGTTAACTAACATCGACGGGTCATTGGCTTTTCTGTATTCGTCCTGGTTACTCGTCGCGTCTCTGTCTCTCAATTTCATACAACGTCTTAACGCTAATCCGACGTCTGATGGAAAGTCGAAATTATGCGCGATACCGCCGAGACGAAAATAATATCTGTCCTTCCAATAAAACTCTTGCCAAGTTAATATCTTACGAAACCCCCTCTATCTCTACCTCTAACCCCGCCCTAACCCCCCCTAACCCCCGCCAAGCCCGTCGCGCACCGCCCACCTCCTTTTTTCCAATCTGGATTTGCTAACACCGGAAGAACATCGCCATTATTACGGAACGGAATTATTAAAAAAAGGCACCTATCCAAGTTATCCTGCGTCGATCTTGGTCATCGCCGTCCTTACTATTCACGAGAGGCAGTCGTCACCCCGGCCTCCACCGCGCGACCGATCTTATGCATTACGTTTCGGTAGAAGATACGGGTAATTTGCAGGTACGCTTTATGGGTTGCAGCCTCGGTTTACGAGCTCGGCCACCTCATTTAATCCACGGTTTTTGTCCTTTCTTTAATAATTCATCGGGATTAGAGTGAAATTACCCACCGCAGCTGCGGTCCGTTGGTTGGCGACCGCCGGCCGTTGGTTGAGGGGGTGGGTGGTAGGGCGGGGAGGGTCGGAGAGAGAGAGAGAGAGAGAGAGAGGGGTCGGTCAGAGGAAGAATGCCCCCCCCCCAGCACGACTCCGCTCTGATTTTTCACGCCGCGTCGTTAACATTATCATAATCCGGCTCGCTGCTCTCGGATAGGCCGCGCTCGATATAAAAGCCCAGAGTCTAATAACGATAGTTTGGCTTACGAGGAACACAAGCTCGCCATTTAAGATGCCGATAAGGCCACCACTCGCTCTTACATTCCCGAGGAACTAAAGTGTTACTTGTCCCGCTTATCTAATATATCGCCGAGCCGAGCCGAGCCATTCTCTGCCCGGATTAACCCTAAGAGTAAGCGGAAAGTATTCCCCTCTTAGTGTATTAGTCAATTAACGAATAGTTTGGCAAATAATAGTTTAATCGGGACAAGGAATTTCGGATTTCGCACACGTTTAATTATACCCCTGCGTTATTAGATCATTTGTAAGCATAGTTGGAATTGAAGTATAAGAGCTTCGCAATATACGAGATCCGTTCCACCATGCAATTTTAAGCCTTATTTTGAGCTCCCTCGATCTTATCGCTAAAGGGACGAAGAATCCATTCGTACGTCATTTCATTTTTAACGTCTATGAACACGTTCGTTTAACTATATCGCGGATCACGAGGCGAGCCGATACGCATTAGTAAATTATTATTATTAAATTCAACGAGTCATCCGATACAAATGGTAGTCGAGCATTTTACTGAAAGCGATACCCAAAACATACTTCTTCCGTCTAATGGGGGGGGGGCGTTTCCTTCTATTATTATTATTATTATTATTATTATTATTATATAAAGATAAAACCTTATTTACTTTAATAGGATGATTAATTTTAACGAATTTAACGAACACCATTAATATCAGTTAATTGGACATATAATATTTTTATGAAATCTTTCATTCGCAAACGGCTTAATATTTTAAAAACGTATACATTATCGTATTAACGTAGGAACATCATCCATTGTCAGATTATGTACTGTATATTATTCTGTATAATTCAGCTATGGCCCATACGAATTTACTAATTATTACGTACTACAGGATCCGTTAGAATATTTATAATAAATTCAAACGTCGCTAAAAGCCGTTAATTTAAGCGAATGGCAAAATTCTTAATTATTGATACTCGGGTAATTTTTATTGTAAATAAATCTTTCTTCCATTATCAATCGTTATTATTTGTATTAATAAAAGTACATCCCGTTTCTCGGGTATTTACATATTAGCCGAAAGGTAAATTTACATGTCTGCAGGAAAAAGATAATTTGAAACCTAAATATTGAGTGCGATCGATTTGAGCAAATAAACTTAAATTAAATAGAAAAAAATGATAAAATATTGTAGTAGTATTATAAATAATAAATCATTTTAATGAAATATATATATATATATATATATATATAAAACTTTATTAAGTAATGCATAATTACTCTTATTCAGTTTTTTCAAATTTCGTTTATATATATATACACACATTTATATCTATATATATTCAGCGTAATGAGCTTTTAATTTGAAAAGCACAGTTCATGAATTCTAAAGACGCAATATTTTATAATCAGATAAATTCTGAATGCGCGAACATGTGTCTCGAATCTAATTCGTCCATTCACGTGAATTTAATTGAATATAATTCAAACATTGATTTTTAAATTACGTAGCTTATTTTATAGATCATTTTATAATCATTTTCGTCGATAATAAATTTACAATCCAAATAAAATTATATATTTTAAAGGCCTAATTATTAGGAAGCTCTGGTAATTAAATTCTTTTATTATATATTTAAGTTTATTTTCTTCGTGATTTAACACAAATTTATTTTTCTCTTACTTTTCATTTTATATTATTCTTTTTAGAGTAATTATTAATCTATCTAGATAAATAAAAAAAAAAAAAAAATAAATAAATAAATAAATAATTCAAATACACCAAAATTTCAATATAACTTTTTGTTTTCAGGAATAACGTGGAGTCAAAAGAATGCGTGCAAATCGATGATTGTACAATTGAACAAAGGAATTTTAAGTAATATTTGATTCCGGAAAATAGATGGAATTTTTAATTAAATTTAGGTAATTAAGAGCTTAAATGGCCTGGTTTCTTTTAAATTGCCAATAGCTAAAAATGCCGTTAAAAAAGATACAGTAGCTTTTATAAAAATGATAATTATGGGATATCGGTTCGACTGAGCGAGTGCATGTGTCAAGTGAAATAGATAATTTTAAAAGCAACAGACGAGTGATTAGACAATGAGACTTGGTTTACTCCCTTATTGATTTCGTACCATTTCTTCATGTGTCTAACGTTGCTTATTTTTTTTCTTTTCTTTTCATTGTTTTTTTTTTTCATTGAACATTGAATGCATTTATTGTTCTCTACTTGCTATTACTTTCCTGCACAGATAGCGAATAAATGTTTAAGCTTCTTAATGCAATCCGGTGAAGTTTTTTATTTTTACAATGGGATCTCTGTTTTAACAACTGAAGGGAATTTAACGCCTGCAATTCTGCAACCCTTAGACAGCGGTGTTGAAAGGCTAATGGCGATATACTTTACGTCGACATAACTTTGTTTCATGCTCGTGTACGGGATACTTTCTTGAAAGACGAGACGAGTCTCCCTAAAGGAGAGGCTATTCTCTTTCGTACTATGGACGTTGTTTTCGAATGAAACCTTTTTTTTATACTCCCTTATGAGGATGTTCGCAAGTGAGGTTAATTACGGAGCGGCTGACCCGAGCGCTGAGTCTTCGGAACATTAGATCATTACGCATCATTCTCTATGTGTTGTATTATAAGCGATCAAATAAAAAGAAGCGATTTAAAGCTCTCAATTGATGAGCTTTCCACGAGCTGTCGCGATAGCTTGGAAAGCTATTCTACGCGTGGATCACGGCTAGTGGTCTCCCTTATTTCACGACAATGAAGTTAGTGGACTACTTCACTGTCGATCTTGACGAATGTGCTCGGTTCTCGAGGACCAATCGCTTTTTTTATGCAATAGCTCGTTCCTTTGTTCAGCCAGAAACCGCTCCTACGAAAGTTGAATCTCATCGCGAGTATACATCGCAGATGCGCATCAACAGTGGGTGCAAAGAAGATAGCATCTTTACGAGTCTCCCGTGATCATTCCTTTCAATATTATCACTATTTTTGCATGCACGTACCCTTAGAGGACAAGGACAGCGTTACATTGGCAGAATGATCTCTGAAAGGATTTAGGGATTTTTACGTTTACGTAATAAATATGACGAAGGAAAGGCTTAAAGTTTAAATGTTAAAAATAAAAAATGCCCATACGTTGTGTTTATATCTCGCGAGGTTTCAATAAAAAGTTGAGTAGTTCCGAACCATTAAAAAAGCAGGAATAATCTCACTTTTCTTTATAATCAAGAGCACACGAACTCCCAAGTAGCCTTTATGTCTTTTTAAAAACTGTTATTTTAAGAAAGTTTCATTTAAAGTTCGGTATCGTAATTTTCTCTCGTTGCCCCGGTTCTATTCTTCCAGGTAACTAATACACCGGCGCCTCTAATCCGTACTTTTACTTTTTTTTTCTTCTTTTTTTTTTCATGGTATCCAGCTACTTTTTCAGTTGAAATCCGTTCTCGCTCTCGTTCTCGTTCTCGTTCTCGCTCTCGCTCTCGCTCTCTTTAATGAAACGCACTTACGTAGTCGTATCTTTGATCAATAATTTACACGCTTGGCAATGCAGATGCCCGTGACTGATCGACATTCACGATTAAGGAGGAGTAATTTAAAATGCACTCGTTTGCCAGGCTTTGAGTCGAGCCGTGAGCCAATTGCGAGTCTCGAATATACAAGCCACCCGCTACCTGTGTAGCATTAGTTTTATTATTATTCATAATATATGTATATATATATATATATATTTATTTATTTATTTATTTAAAAAGCCACAGGAGAGTTTTATTAATTTCTTGCTTCGCCGCCCTCCCTCCCCCCGCCCAATACCTGGTAAAGTCCTCCCGGAAACAAACGACTCTGACAGTTTTATGCATAGGGGAACTTTTAAGCCGTGAATTTTCGTCAAAGGATAAACGACGACACGCGCAAGAGCCAAGAGCGACGGCGCGTATCTTGCTACAGCTCGAGGTCTATTACCCGCAAAATGCCCCCCATACACCTGCCAACGCGTTATTATTCTCCTCTAAACTCTTAGACAGTTGAAATCTCCTTGAGCCTCCTCGACATCCGAATGCTAACTTCCCCTATTATGAATGACTAGCCGCGAAAATATCCGAGCTCCCTCCCTAAGTGAGGGTAAGTAAGGCAGTAGTGGTAAGCTAGGTATTTCTGCTCAATCTCCCATCGCCGAGGGAGATAAGAGGCGGTGCTCGAACGTGGCCGATTTTGTAAAAATTTGGACGTTTCTTTACTACTTATTCCATATTCGGATATTTATCGTAAATATCATTGTTCCGCCCGAGGGTAGAAATACCTCGGCCAGTTATCGAAAAAGTAACAAAATAAAAAATACTATTAATATTAATAATAATAATAATAATAATAATAATAATTAAATGGATTATTGTAAGATGGTAGGACTTTCACTGAATATCGGAAAAACTTTTGGCTTTTTTTAATACGATATTCATTCGCGGCGAACTTTTTGCCATTCAAATAAAACAAGTTTTTATATTACTTTAAACTTTTAAGCCCGTTAAAATATCGGAATTTAAATATTATTTGCCGAATGAAATATCTGATGGGGTAGCCGTGAGGTAGTCGTGTCAGTGAATTACGTCATTCTATGAATATTGACTTTATTTTTATTATGTATGTATACGGCTGTATTATGTATCCGCGGCCCCGCTAAACTTTTCCTTTTAGGATAAAAGACCTCTTAAGTGATAGCAGCACTCGAGCTTAATTAAGGATCTCTAAATAATAAAGGATTTGTAAAGACACGGGCTGAAAGAGCTTTGATTATAGCCTACCCGCTTTATAATTCCCTTAAATCATCCAGGAGACGTTATCCTTATTCCTATTTACAGACAGGCTCCGTTACCTCATTTTCAACTTTTGGATATGCTACATCTCCGGATATTATACTTTATACTTGAGATTTATGTGCTGCGACAAGTGCGAGCCAGCCATATAATATCCAGGGAATACGCACAATAGCCGGGAAATTATTCCTCCCACTAAGCCTTTTAAATAAATATCCCAATGCCTCTTATTACTTTTCTATGCTTATTCTAATTCTTACTTTAATTTTAATCGTTATTCAGAGGCGCTGGATTTAGTTATCTAGTTATTCTCTCTTAATACAAGGCATTTTCACTGTATGAACATATTTTATCTGAGTTTCAAGGACTTCGAGACCATACGGTTATTCGATTATTCAACAATTCTTTTCTATACGATTCCGTATAATAAAATTAAGATTATAAAATTTCTATCTTGAATCGCGCAGATTTTTACGAAGATTTATAGTTTAGTTTAAAAAATTATTTTTCATATTAAGCTAAAAGTCATTTTCATGGCTTTTAACGTATAATACAGGAAGCATTAAATTTAGCGTTATACGTAATTCCATAGAAATTATATGCTTAATACAATTTTCATTGTGTTAAAATGTTACCTTCAGGCTAATCAATCTTAGTAATACATTCAATTAATGGCTTTACCCTATTAATAATGCATTAAGATTGACACCACGACTTTATTCGGCATAGCCAACGCGAGCCTTTTAATTTTTGTATTTGTAGACATTTATTGGAATTTAATGGACATAACGTCACGGCAATAATAACGTCTCCAAAAAAAAAAAAAAAAAAAAATTATCATTACATAAGGTTAGAGCTTCTACTACTAGTACTGCGATATTCTTATAAATATGACGATAATTGATCTTTTCTAAACGACTCTTTTATTTATACGTGCTTTGGAGCCAGTAAAGGTCCTGGGATCCCTGAAAATATGATTTATGTAACCAGCTTATCATAGCGTTTTATCATAAACTAGGCGAAAAAATTTGTTTTTCTCAGAAGAAAAAAATCAATAAATCTTTGGTATCTTGATTAATGTCGTCGGTGTAATCCCTCCTTCATGAAAAGTACTTAGATTAACTTAAATTAAAAACTATTGATTTCAAATTATAAAAAATTGGAAATTTCGTTTTGAACTTTCACATATAGTTATTTCTATTTTGATTTTTCTGCTTAACGCAATGTAAAATTACTTAACATTTACTTAAATGCAACTTTTATTAACTGAAAAGTTTCTCACGCGTTATATCGAGGTGGTTAATCTAATTATTGATTAAAAAGTCATAAAAAAGAAGACATTGAAATATTACGTTACTTCGACCCTTTGGTTTTTAATGTGAAAAATATTAAATTTAATTACGTATTTGGTACACATTGAAAGGTAATAAAGGATTTTAAAAAAAAGCGTCAGATAACTTGCCTTTATGAAAATAAAAAAAATATATATATATATATGCTTACATTTAGGAACTGAAAGTACTTGATGGAGAAGTTTTATCGATTAAAAATTATCAACGTATAACGTATTTCTTCTATATATATTGGATTACAATAAATTGGAATGTGTTACCAGTCCACATACATTTTCTCAGTAATTTTATAAAATTATACGGAGTCTAATTCAATATAAGTTTCGCAAGTATCTGCACGTCTATTTGCTTTGCTCTTCAATTACTTATTGTTTTAGCCTTGCTACTAGCTCTTTACTTACATTATTATACAAATTAATATATATCTAAAACATGTTTTGGTAATTAAAAAAATGAAATAAAGCCTCGTCGTGCTGTTTGATTGCCAAGTTAATTGTTAATTTCAACGTTAATTAATTAACTTTTTAATTTGCTTTCGTTACTATGAGGTAGAAATGAAAAGAAGCCCGTATCAAGTATAATTAAAATATTGTTAATATTTTTATAAGCAAATATTTAGAAAACATTTGTTTGCTTCAGTAAAATTATTAAATTCCTTTGATGAATTTCAATAAAAATAATTTCAAAATGAAAAAGTAACTTGGATATGTCGATTTGCTTAATAACAAAAAAAAAAAAAAAATCCTCGTATTTATTCTCATTTTCGTTTGAAAAACTGTTCTGTTCGTTATATTTAATGTACGCTAGCTAAATCGCGTATTTGTTATTACAATGTACCGAGTGAGTTTGACTTTGCCGAACGAGGAATGCGAGGTCGGGCCTTTTCCATTGAGATTCCGAAACTTATTCTTCGCTTTATAATGCAAATTTTTATTTTCACGGCTCGCCTATGATAAAAGCTTACGCATAATGTTTCAGCTTGTAAATGTGTCTCGTTGAGACGATTCGCCTTTATCTAGTAGAGGTTATTAAAAATGATTGGGGTTTTTGGGGAACGGGGCCACGAGAGGCGAGTATCCAAAATTTATTGCGTAATTTAAGGAGACGAAGTGCAAGTAATTGGTAAGCAATCGATGTGCAAGGGGGAGAAGAGAGAACGGATGGGAAACGAGGCCGGGAAATGTGATGGAAGAGGAAGGCGCGTTGAATGGTGATTAGCAGTCAATAAGGATGCAGGAGTCGTGGCCTTCGGTAGCAAATGTCATCAGTGCCCGGATAATTATGCAAGCTGCCGGACAATGAGGCCGAGGCTCGGTCTCCGAGGATGGGAGGAGGGAGGAGGAGGGATGGAGGCCCCCTCCCGCCCTTCTTCCCTGAGTCAGTGGAAAAGTGAAATAACGAAGTGCGCGCGGGGAGAGCGGGCGGATTGGAGTTGGAGATCGGATCCTCGATCTCCCTGTCACCCTCTCCACCGACCGACCGCCGGACTCCATGTCTTCATGCGCGGGAATACAAATGCGGGAATTAGAATATATTAATTTTCACTTTGGCTGTCAGCTCGCTCTCGCACCGGACGCGCCAATTTGAGTTTGAGTTCCGAGGGTCCGGGGTTCCATCCCAGCCAATGAACAATCCTCGACTCGCAGCCATTGGGCAGAAACGAAGGGCTCTCACGTCACAACAATTATATAAAGAATGTGAATATTCGCGAGTTGAGCTTTACTTTAAGCCGAATGCCTACGACGATAGCAATAAACTAATACCGTTTTTTATTAACGCATATTTTATTTACTATTATTTATAAGATCTAATTAAGCTTCGTTAATTAAAATTAATCAATTCCGCTGAAGTAAGAAAGAAGTAATTAAAATTACTTTTTCTATTAAGTCTTTGGGAGGCATTGTTCTTCGCGAGTACGCTGCACTTAATGCGTTTATTGTAATTTTTTTTAATAAAACTTATCTCAAGAAAAATAGATCGGCAAAGCCACGAGCCCACGCTTTGTTGTATAAACAATAATTTGACACAACAATTACCCGATACTTTATGCTTTGAATCTTTTGCGATCTTTTTTATCTTCTTCTTCTTTTTTTTCCCCTCTTTAATAAAAGCTTTGATCTTGTTGTTCAATATTTTAGAACACGCGAATCATGTGATTTAAAGAAATTTGTATAAATCATCTCTTTTAGTAATAAAAAAAAATAACAAAATAATATGATTTAAAGCACTTGTTGCGTAAATCATAAATTACACGTATTATTCAATCGATTTGTTCAATTTTATTTTATGAATTGTAAAACATGTTTTATTACATATAATAAATCTAATGCAATTTAATTTTTTTTCTTTTACTTAATATAGTTTAGTAATTTAACTGTTTCCAGTCTATTGGGAATTACACAAAAGTTATAAACAAGTGTAGTAATAAATAATTAAATTTTTTAATTAATTTTTGTTTCGGATAATGAAAAACTTCTCAAACATTAGTCAGTTATAAAATATTCATGTATATATGTATATATGTATATATGTATATATAAAGATAGAGAGCGAATAAAAATGAGAATTAAATTTGCTGTTATTATTATAAATTGAAGGTTTTCAACATTATTAAAAGTAACATTTTCACGAGCACGATCTTATTTAGTTTTTCATAATTATCGTAGATTATGAATAAGCTTACCAATAGTTACTAAACTTCATTTATTATAAGTGTTTGGTTTATTTTTATAGGATATTTGTACTTTTGTCATTTTACGTTATCATCAGTGCAATGTAATTTATCAAAGAAACTGCACTTAGAAGAAAGTGCATGTAACGCGCACTATACTGAGCAAATTGTATAACTGACAGGAGGATACTGTTGATATTGTCGATAAGGACTATTGCACGAGATATTCAGATCCATCGTGAATCCCAGTTGGACCACCGAATCGTTAAATTCACTCGCTAATGGCTTTTTACCGTTATTTACCTCGTCAAATCGTAACACGACTTCATTGTAAGTACCGACCAACAATAACTAACTTTTACGCCGGTGATTAAAATAATTTTAAAAGCATTTATAAAGATATTAAAAATTATACTTCATATTAAACGTGCATTAATTTGATATTGTAATGAATATATATATATATATTATTTACACGTATATACAACAACTCTGTCGGTATTTATTTGAATTTTAGAGACTGCGTTGAATAATCCGGATGTCTCCGTAGTTTATTGAGAAAAATGCATAAGCATTATTTTCAATAAGTAACGTTTATTAAGATTGCACGACTTATTTTATAAAGTAATGGCGGTGCATTTACCCTCTTTATCTTCAGTGCTATAAAATACCTGTTGTGATTGTTAAATTAATGTTAGCCTGCGGATTTTCAGATACGGAGAATGAAATACTTTAACAAGAATTTATGTCTCACTTCTGTCAAGCTAACAATAAACAAATGAACTTGAATTTCTAAGTTAAATGAAATAGCTTAACTAGATAAATAGAATTTTAGCCAAAGACGAAGAACTTATGAATCCCGTGCTTTTGTATTCTCTTACGTAATACCTAAATTACGACAATTCGGCCGTTTGAACTTCGCCTAAGTACGTCGATACCTTTTTTCGCTTTAATGCTCTTCTTCGCTGTTTAGCATAAAGTTTTTATTCTACGAAACACAAAAGCCCTGTGAGCGTGTTCGTCGTATCGCATGTGATCTCATGTAGAATCCATGCACGTTGAAGTGTGTTATTTGTAACGAGAGGCTGCTCATCGTTGAAAATTCGATTTATTCGACTGACAAGAGTAATAATGTGCGAGAAACGTTGTTTCTAGAGTCTCGTGCGCACTGACAAACAGTAATCAATAAGAAGGAGCTTCTCCATTGCCTCGGTGTTACGCATACAGGTACAATTTGCCGTTAGAAGGTACAAAGCATGGAGGCGTATTCGAAAGAGAAGTCGAGGAGAAACAATTTGCAGGGAACAGAAGGAGCCCGAGAAATATAGATGGTTTGAAGGCAGAAACGATATTGTTTGAAATAAACGGGGCCAGAGTCAAAAGAATTTACCAAAGACTCGGGAAATTCTTCAGAGGGAAAGCAAGTTGATAAGCCTTTACATGATACTGTTTCTCGTTATAACAAAGCAAGAAGAACAACTGTTGACGATAACACTTTTATATTCTATGACATTTTATACGTAATCCATTGGCAATAAAAAAAAAGGGAATAATAAATTGAATGTAAAAATTATTATTATTAGTTTTTTTTTTTCAAAGGAAAACTTCTTTTTTCTAATGATATTGTTTTACGAGGGTCTAATGAAGAGACATAGGCGTTTTAATGAATAGATAGTAAATTATAAGCAATGGTGTAATTTAGGAGATTACGTGGCATCACAGGACTTTTGACTGTCTAACCCCGTAAACAGTGGAAAGTTAAGAAAACGATCTGAGCAAACAATGACAACGACAACGAGAACAACAACAAAATACCTCCAAAGAGGAATAAAAAGGGTCAGACGGTAATAAAAGCAATCTTTTTTAAATTTTAAGTGCCCGTGCGAATATATTATTATCGATTAATTGTATTAAACGTAATAAAATGCAAGTCAGGATTTCAAATTTACCTAGTAAGTACCTAGTAAATTGTCACGTCGACAACGCGCCCGACAATACTTTCCAGACGGACAATATTAGTAAAATAATAATTGTTGCTGTTGTTGTTGTCGTTGTTGTCGTTGTTGTTGTTCTAATGCCGGCAATCAAGTCGCACTTACGAATCGATTTTCTTGTTTGTTTTTCTTGTTTAAAAGACAAAAGAGGTGTGGGTGTGCAGTTTAAACGTCATACTACTCGACTCGATGAGAAAAACGCTTTTCCAATAATGTTGACTGAATTTGTTTTACACGTGGTATACAAGACCTTTATCGTTTTAATGCTTACTTTATTAATATTATCTCAGTTATCGTTGTGTGAGTTATTATCAACTGCAACTCTTAACTGCGCCAATGGATTATTGATCAAACAAGTAATTAAGTCATCCTTTTATATAATACTTATAATACTCAATCTAACCTATTGTACAATATATGAAAATAATTCGTGTTCTTTTGTGTATAATCACTTTAATCGTCAGGAACAATTTGTTAGTCTGTAAGAATGATATTTCAATATAAACATTATTCTTTTTTTTTATTATTTTTTTTGTTTTTAAAACGAATCAACAAATCCTCGTTTTATTGTATAAATTTAGTTACATTCCAGGTAGAGGCTTTGTTTTATTTACGTACATAATATTTCATGTTTTATTAATATTTTTAAAATATTCGTTTTGTTAATAAAGAAATGTAAATTTCAAATGAATTGCGAATGAAGTTTGATTACAAAACTTTTTTATGTTGCTGTTATTATTATTATTATTATTATTATTTATTAATTATTATTATACGTAAACATCAAGTATGGGCTTTTAATAAAACTAAACTAATAATTAACCATTTCACTGGTTTCATTAGAATAAGATGAATCGGACGAATGGAGAATTTAGTAAAAAATCATACCGATCGGCTTTATTGTACAAAAATTAATTCCAGCAGCAAAGTAAGCCGAGCTTTTACGAGCACAAGTAAAGTAAATGACAATGTAACAGTAGTAGAGCATCGAATCCCGATCGAATTCCTACATTAATGTGATATACGTTATTAAAAATAAGTAGGTGAGCTTAAATTTTGAATGACATTAATGAAATGCGTTAATTAATTGGATCGGCATCCCATGATTAAATATACTTTTTCAATCGATCGATCGATTGAACGAACGAACGAACGAAGGAAACGGAAAACTTTTCAAATAATCATTTTAGTCCTTACACTTTCGATTACACTTGGGGTATATAAAGTTTTTCAAAAAAAAAAAAAAAAAAAAAAAAAAAAAAAAAAAAAAAAAATGTTATTAGGGACAAAATCGTTAAAGCGGAATAACTTTTAAAATCGCTTGTTAATTTATAATAATTCCGTTATAATTGGCCGAAACAAAGGGGGGAAACGGTGATCTACGAAAAAAAAAAAAAAAAAAAAAAAAATATAATACCGTCTTCGTCGATGTAATTAGAGAATTAATAAAATAGTAAAAGCCGCGCGGGTAACATATAAAATGAAATGGGAGATTTTGGCTCGGAAAGTCTTTTGTCCGGGATTCGTTGAACTATAGCTTCGGCATTAAGTCGCGGCGTGAATTCATTGGACAGGGATTGACAAGGGATAGGAAGATAGAAAGAACGAAAGAACGAAAGAACGAACGGAAGGAAGGAAGGAGGGAAGGAAGGAAGGAAGGAAGTAAGTAAGCGGTGTCGGGGTTTCTCGGAGTCGCGATGCCAAAGTGAACAGGAGCTTACGAGGATCGGGAGGTGACGTTTCAAGGCTCGGCTGCGGCGTTGCCCCGCGCTCCGTAAAGCCCCGTACAAAGACAGAATAAATTCTAATTCATTTATAGAGCTCGAAAAAACCGTGGAGGGGCGGCGACGGGGCGGCGGCGGGGGTACACTTTTTTCCTTTGTTTTTTTTTTTATCGACTCCCTTTTTGTTTCGTTAAATCACGGCCGTCGAATAAGATGGCGGGGACGCTTTGTAAGGGGATGCTTTGTCATTGCTTGGGCTTTATTTACCATCGATCGATCGATCAATCGATCGATTATTTTTCATTATAGTAATTATAATTCAATAGCCGCGGTGCAGTTGTACGTGAAGTTCTCTTAGCAGATGAGGCGTATTGTACAGGGGCCGTCTGCTTTAATTAGCACGATATTCCAGCTCGACATGCAGATTTCCAGATCTCTTTTAAGCTTCTTAATCACAGAAATCTCTACGATTGTTACTCTAACTGAGATTATTCTCATTCACTCCTTTCGCTTCGCTCATCTCTCATAAGCTTCCCATTCGAAAGGACTTGCACCGTTCAGCTTTCTTATTCTCCCTCCCCCCCCCTACCCCATACGCCCTTCGCCCCTCTCCGCCACCCCCGTTCAACTCGTATTTTCGTTTCCCGATATCTCCGTTTTACAAAAATTTCAATTTTACCAGTCCGCCGTCAACCATTTTACTTTTCTTCTTTTTATCGATTTACTGACATTAGTGTAATAATACCCTACACTCAGTCTACACTCAGTAATTGTCTAAACACGTTGTAATAGATCCTCTATCGATCCTTCGAGAATCTATTTATATCAAGGCTCCGCAATACAATCGCTTTACAGGCGAATGATTTCAGTTCTTATAAAGTCTGTCCTATATAACCTCGTTTTTTCAAAGTTCCTTCGGCATTTGACCTTCTTCGAGGCTTAAGCTATTTATTTATCGGAATTATAACAAAAAATTGTCCCAAAATTGTCAAAACGTTCTTTAAATGTGCTTTGATTAATTCGTTACGCTTTTTCTTCAGCAGGAATTTACATTGGCCGGGCCGCTCATCTCAATCTCAATCAGATTTACGGACAGCCCATGTCAAATTGCCCGTGTATGCACATGTTGGCCTCCACACCTCTAACTGACTTTGATCGCCGTACTTTTCTTACTTTACTCTCGCTTCAGGTAATTAAGCCATCGCTCACCTCTCCGCGAAATTTCTATTCTAGACAACAGAGATTTCAAATTCATCTGCGCACGCGTAGTAGTGAAGATGTATTGGCAAAATAAAAAGTACCTTATCGTTTACACGTTATGCATCAATTACGTGCACTTTCAGCTGTAATGCATTCTAATTGTATTGCACGACATTCTGATTATAGGTTAAATAGAAGGTGTAATTTAATTATTACGCCAGGCTGTTTTACGCCAGAGAGTCGTACAAAAGCTTTTCATACGCTTCGCATTATTATTCAAATACATGGATATGTGATTCGCCGCTTTGTATTATACCGTATGCATAAATTTTATCTTTTGTTGCTCGCTCACTGTACGTTAAGTAATTTTTCAACTGAAAAAATCCCTCGACCGAATAAAATTCTTTATTTGATTGAAGGCTATTTCCCCATACATTCCTACTTTTATCTCATAAATAGTATTTTCGACGTTTTTCTAAACTAGTTTTCCGTTTTACAGTTTCATGAAGTTATTTTCAGCCCGATGTCGAACTAATTAGCTCCGTGCAAATAAAAAGCTCCGCCCAACAGATATTTAGATATTTCAGGTTATTATTACTAGGTATTAATCTAATGTATTTATTTTTTTTATTTATTTATTTATTTATTTATTTATTATTTTTTTTTTTTTGTAAATCAATCGGAGATACATTTCACGCTTTATTTACTTGAATATTTATTTATTTGAACTCTTTGATAATGCTGTTAGAATAATATAACATGTGGCGATAGGACGCTATTTTATCTCGGCAATAGCCGACTATGGAACAATACCGAGGACGGAAGTATTGAGTATCCGATAATCTCGCAGAACTCTTGTCGCCGAATGGACCGCACACTCCCTCAAACCTAAGAGCTTCGAGCAAAAACAAAAGGTGGATGCAAAACACTCGCAGGGTACACTCTCGTGGACTCTGCCTCACCCCGACTCTCTATCTATATTCATCATCTTTTTATAAGTTACGCGTGACAGGAGTTACTTGCACTTTCGCCTGTCATTATTTACAACTATTCGTCAACGTTAAGAAGAATCTGTCTTTTTTCTTCTTTATGCGACATCTAATAAATTTCCTTTGATTAGGTAACAAAGGTTTATGTTTACTATCGATAAATGGTATATTTGGTAAGGGGATCAGGTGGCATAGCAACAAAATACTTTGAACAATCAATTTAAAAAATTTCATCTTTCTTTTTTTTCATTCTTCTTGTCTTGTTTAAGTTTTCTCAGCTTATTAAGTGGCTAGACGAAATCGTTCATTAAATTTCAAGAGCTTGGACTGCAAAAGTTTCTACAGTAGTTCATTTTGGCAATTTACATTTAGATAGCTTTGGATAAAAGTTATTTAAAGCCCGACTTGCAGGATAATGCATTTTCTAATAATGCATTTACCAATTGAATGCTTGCAATATTTACTGAATAACTAGTAATAAATTCATAGGCGGAAGCACGAATGCCATTATGATGCTCTATTTCATTTCACTAAATATTTTGTTACATAGAAGATTTTCAATTCATGATGTGTATATTCATTACATTATATGAAAACGTTTTTGAAATCTTTCGAACGAACTTCAGAGTACTGCACAGGACTCGTCCAATTGCAAAAAAAGTCGAACACTTTACCGATCCACGGATTTCAGCACCATCCCTAAATGCATTTTTTATTAACTATTATTAAATTCAGTATACTTATTTTATAAATTCTCGAAATAATGTATTATTCACTTTATCCTTCTGGCTATGCAAATTGACATTTGATTATCTAATATCGTCAAATGTATTCATCATTAAATATGTGAATATTTTGTTCTCTCTAGTATTCTTAAAATTCATTTATTTCAATACATTGAAACTTTTCATAATCATATAAAAATCATAAAAGCCTTAGAGGATAAAGGAATTAGTTTATAAAAAATTTTATTTACAAATACTACATTTACTACATTGTCTTACTCACCGATTAATAAAACTTTTATTCTAAACTGTATAAAAAAATCTTCCCCAGAACCTGTAATATATTCTGTATAATTATAATTAAATGAAATTAGTTCTATTAAATTCACTTGATGAACTTTAATGATATTTTTTAATTACATAATGTAATTTAGATGAGACGTTTATTTGAAAATTTACAAATTCGTATAATTTTCACTTGAATATTAGAAATTGTAAATCGAGTAAGGTTTTATTTAAAAAAATCAATAGGAAATACTGTAGCTGTAGATTTTAATTTTTAATATACCCAATGATGCGACTTGACTCTGTAATAATTGGAGAATACGATTCCTTTTAGTAGATGTTATTTGTTTGCAAGGTCTAATGCCCGCGTAAAAGGAGATACGGGTGTTCTATGCTATTCGAAACAAGGAATTACCATCTCTTTCGTTCTTAAATGAATAAATAGATAAAATAACGGAAAACTTACTTCAAAGACGGAAATATCGAATAATTTAAAAATAAAAATATCTCTAAGAGAGCATTTAGGTTATATTATGCAATCGATAATTAAGAATCATGAAAAGTTTTTTCTGGAACTGAAATTCGTTTTCAGATATTCAAAGTTCAGATAAATTTAGTTCAGATGCGCGGGTAAGTCAGTTGTTTTAGTTAAATTAAATATTGTGAAACACGACTTATTTAATGAATGAAGTTTATTACTATTATTATTATTATTATTATTATTATTATTATTATTATTATTAAAAGTCATGTATTGGATAATGATAGTAATGCAAAAGTATCAAACATTAATTTTGTATTAAAAAGTTCTATAAAAATTTATATGATTATAATTTACTTAATTTATATAATTCGCATTGTCCATGTATAAGTTTACAGCTCAGAAAATATTTTAGATATTAAATATCTAACTTACGTTCATTAATTATTTAATTAAATCTATTTCAATATTAAATCGTTAATAAATATTTCTTCCTTAGTTAGAAAACTATTTGCTTACGAAATTGTCTGTTTTTTAATGTTTTAAAATAACAATAACATAGTTTTTAAATACTTTTGAAAATATTCGTAATAAAGTGATAAAAAAGTAGAATAATAATTCTTACCCAGTTCAATTCAAGACTAATTAGTAGATATTTTCAAAACAATTCTCTATTAATAGAAAAAAGTATAAATTTAATTTATTGAATTATTTAAGAGTTATATTGAACTAAGTAGTTATTGATAATCTTAAGAAAGATACTTTAATTTTGTTACGAATTTAGTTTTTTTTTTTTGTTTTTATTTTATTATGATAGAGAATTGACTTATTTTTTTAAATAAGGATCAATTTTTTGCTAAAGTGATTAGAAAGCTATAAAATAGGTAAACAATTTTGTAACCTATTGTAATTAAATAACTTTATATTATAAAGATATTACAAAAAAATATATATATTTACAACATTAATTTTTTATGTTTAATAATATGTAATTTAGTTTACGAGAGACCTTATATTCGTCATAAACTAGACAAACTTTCAAATTTTATCAAATGTGTTGAAATCTTAAAGTTTTTGCATAAATTATATATCATTAATTGAATTAAAGCTTACAAGTCAAAAATAAAAAAGAAAATTAATGAAAGATCAGTATGAGTGATTAAAGTGTCGGATATAAAAATTAAAATATATTTATTTAAGAAGTTTGAGAGTTAGAAGTAAAAGTAGAGTAAATAATGGAACATTCGCATTTATATTTGGAAGATTTCTTACGTAAATACAGAATTAATCGCGAAGCGAAAATAATTCGAGGGATATTAAAAAGAAAAGGAAAAATTAAATAATCTGAAATGTCACTTTTATTAACCTTAAATAAAGACAATCAACGTAGACTCATTAAAACAGTTAATTAATAGTTAAAAAATTTCCAACAAATGAATCTCATAATAAGATTTGAAATACCGATATATTAATAAAAAATGTTTGATAAATGAATTATTCCTAAAATTATAAGCATTTCAGTGATTATAATTTACGGATACTTACTCATTAAGGTACAGAATACGAGCAAAATGAATTATTATTGTTAAGATGATCGGTGCAATTGAACTCTTGCTCTTGAAAGGATTTTCTAGATCAGGTGGTGCTTTTATTTTGCTTGACCGTTCGGATAATCCATCGATATAGTGCTCGGAAAACCCTTTCACGAGCTTTACACTAAGACAGTAACATACTTGCAACGTATTCTTTAATTCCATTTAAGCGTTAAGTTAGAATAATCGGGGATAACTTCATTAACGATAATTTTTTTATGTGTTTGATGTTTTCTAGTGCATGTGCACATCATGTCCACATGTATTTTTATAATTTTATCGATGCTTATAGTCTTCGCATTGCTGAATTATTAAGCACTTTTTACACTCTGAGCTTAATATAATAGATATTCGTGTACATATTTATATACGCGGCCGATGTATGTATTATGTATTGGTAAGATTAAAGTTATGAATATTCCAAACGGCTAATTAAAGCCAGTATTTTTATAATTCGCCGAATAAATAGCTTCCGGTGGCCATTTATTCTCAAATTAATGGAAGTCGAAGTACGTTTAGAAAAATAATCCGTTGTTAATTATGAAATATTACGTATGTCGTTATTAACAAGATCGATCGAGCAATGATAATGATCGTAACTCCTTCTGTTATTCATTTTAGAATTTCGTCATACCTCGATAGGACAATTCTTGAAGTTATTTACAATTTTGAAAAATTGTCCATTATTGCCGACTTACTTGACGTCAAGAATAAAGAACTGCCTTAAGTAGGTTATTAAAATAAAAGTCGATAATAAAAAGTCTTAATTTAATTCTCGTTTAAGAAGAAATGCATGCTATTTTCTGGAGCACTTGTCTGCAGCTGTTCTTGATTAGATCGAATGACTTTACTCGTAAGAAAAGAATTTAGCTTTATAAGCTAATCGAGTTTATCAAGAATATAAGTGAAAAATATATTCCTTTATATTAATATAGTTCTCGCTCGCTTACGTATTAGGCCCGAGAGGAAGAGCTTTTTAAAACAATAAATTTAATTATTATTCAAGAGGAACGTAATTAAAAGCAAAAATCAATGTTAGACTGACGTTCAATAGTAACTTTGCAATTAATACAAATAAACAAATTAAATAACTTAATTTTAGGATGAATTAGCGTAAAATTTGAGACGAGGATTAAAAATAATTTATAAGCGACAGTGAAGCAATCATATAAATATGAAATTCCTATAGAATTTATTTATTACCTAATGCTAAATAAAAGAAACACTTGACAAGTACTTGAATTAAACAGTCCGATGGATCAATAAAAATTGTAAGGAAAGTTCTGCTCGAGCTTTTAAAATATTTTTAAATCAACATGCTCAATCGCTCTTCTGTTTTCCGTATGAACTTCTATTTCATTAATATCGACGAAAATTCCCTGTAAAATAAATAATGGCGAACGAATTATATTAAAACTCTTTCTTAAGTATTTGCGTAAGACTAGAAATGTTATTTTTTAAAGTACTAATTTTTAAATTCATTAGACGTACGATATTAAGGCGTATTCAATTACTCATTTTAAATAAATGTAGGTTCATTTTTCAACTTGACCTCGTGCATAAAATGATTTAAGAAACGTCGAATAAAATTTAATACTAGTAAAGTATATATACACACACGTGTGTACACATGTGCTTATTAAATGAAATTTTAATTTGGTCTTTAAGAAGTAGAGTGCGCTGGAAGTTAATAATTAGAGGAAAGTATTGAAAATAGACAGGGAACATGGAGTAAAAATATTTGTTTGAGGAAGCAGTAAAAGTAATTTTCAATGAAATATAAAAAGCGGATGAAGAGAAATACCATTTTAGAAATGAAAAAGGACGGCATGAAAAATATCCTGACCCATGAAAACCTAACAAATCTTTTACAATTATATTTATTCGAGCAAATTTTTTGAAAATACCCCGTTAAGTTATGGTTAGATATTTTTTACGATAAAATAAACGATATATTATCGAGTTAAATATATAAAAGGATATACGAGAATGTTTTTAGTTCGACGTTATTTACATGAAACTGATAATTTTCACTTATCCTACCAATATACAATTATCGAGCTCGTTTGTATAACAAATAAATATGGGTTTGACATCTTAAGAAATTATTGCTTTACTTCTAGGTTGTAGTATATGTAGAGAGATTTAAATGCACATAAATCTCGAATATGTGAGGGTGCGGTAAGACAAAACCGAGTTCTTTATACCGTGTCAGCGAGGTGGAGAATCTACGCGATATGCGAGAGAGAGAGAGAGAGAGAGAGAGAGCGTGGGGGGGGGAGACAGGTACGCCCTCGTCTATTTACATGTCTGCGCGAGATGGAGAAGGGGAGGGAAGGAAGCGGAGAGCACCGAGCGAGACCAACATCACGTTTCTAACGTACTAACATGGCATGAAATAGAGGAATGGCAGGGGGAGGTCAGACGA
This sequence comes from Ceratosolen fusciceps, assembly GCA_018883505.1. Classification (NCBI taxonomy): domain Eukaryota; kingdom Metazoa; phylum Arthropoda; class Insecta; order Hymenoptera; family Agaonidae; genus Ceratosolen; species Ceratosolen fusciceps. The sequence goes on from RCIC01000005.1 coordinate 3,532,721, forward strand.
GTACTCTTTGCACGTCTCAGTTTTCCGAGGAGGAAAAGTCTAAAGAGTGAAGGATCACCTTGAAGTAAGTCCAACAAGTGAAATCCAACAGGATGCTGCATATTCAAATGATTCTATGGAAGCTTGTAACAGTTGGTAAGGCAATACTTTGGCAAAGTCTAATAAACGGGAACAGTGGGAGTGGACCGACTTGGTATCGAAGCCCTAAAATCAGAACTCCCTATCCCCCCAGCCTCTCCGCCTCCAACTTTCCTTACCCTTTAACATCGATCGAACATCAAAATACAGATTTACCAATTGTTCGTATAATTAAGGGAGTCTCTACTGGTTTCTGATATTACGATTCTCCTCCGACCGACACTTTCGATCTTTAGCTAAGGTTCGTATGTCGATGTCGACGCGCCCCTCTATTCCGTCTACGTGTTTGATATAACGTTGATGGCCAGGAGGTTCTAAGAGCTACTTGAGCTTTATTACTCGAGCCAAAAAGCCACGATGACTTTAACTCGTCGCCCTTCGAGTAAACAGTCTCCACGGCATTTGATCTCCAAGCATAAAATAATACCGTCGCCCCTCCTTTCGTCTCGTCTCGTCTCGTTTCGTCTCTCTCGCTCTCTCTCTCTCTCTCTCTCTCTCTCTCTCTCTCTCGGCGACCGTCATCTTGTCCCATTAACCGTTTACAAGATATTCATTGCAACGATCTAGACTTTATCTCAATCAGTGCACGGTTAAATTTCAAACAATTTTTTCCTTTTTTCCCTTACACGCTATACGATATCGATCCTACTTGTTCGTAAGCTCGAATGTATAAAATATACAACTGTTGTGATTGTCGGCCAGACTCCTGCATGTACCGACATAGATGCACTCGTAGCCTTATAAAACGATTTACTTCATTTAAATAGCTAGCGAAGGAGCCCAGTAAATTAAAAATTTTTTTTTAAAAAAAGGTAAACACTGATGACGTATTCTAGAACCAATTTTTTTTTCAATCTCAAATATCTTCTGCTGATCCGAAAATTAATCAAGTAAAATTAATGTTTACATTACACAGCACCTATGTGCAGGTGTGAGTACGGAATTTTATAAATAAAGCGATGGGGATGTCCGGCCTTTCGCGCTGATTAACGAACTTATTATTTACCTGTAAATCATAATAGATTGCACCGATTAAAGATCGAGGATTGATCTTTGGTATGGGAATTGGTCGAGGTAAGGTCGCAAAGAGTCCTGGGAGCACTGGAAAGAAGTCCTCCTCGATAATCAGGAGTATTACCGGGTATTTATGGTAATGGGTAAGATAAACCGAGTCGATAAATTATCAGTTTGTCGGCACGATGATCTATTTGCGCAATCGGAACGCCCACGCTTTTATTCTCAATAGACCCAATAGCCTTATGTGTGCACTATGTCATAATGCATCACACTTTGAGCTGCAACAAAAACAAAATTAACTATAAAATGACGAATACCTATCGCCGATTATATTTTGCTTCTGATTTTTGCGAAAATCTCTGTTGCACAAGCACTTTGCTCGTTATTTTCCATCGAAGGATTTTCAAGATGCGATTCCACTGTAGCGTCTCCAGAGTTGAAAAAGTATTCACTACAAATAAATGTAATAATGAAAACTACAGATATTTTTCTTTTATTTTTTTCTTCTTCTTCTTCTTCTTCTTTTTTTTTTTTTTTTTTAATCCCGTGATCTACTTTTAAAACGAAAAAGAATGAAAGAAAAACAAAAAAGTAGAAAATTTCCATTTTTTAATTTATTTTGGTAGAGTATTTGTTGGAAAAAGCAATTAATCAAGGCTCGTAATTACGTAACGCTCATGAACAGAAGGTATTGTCATCGGCTTATTTTATGGAATTCGTGGTTCAGTAAATGATGCCTGCTTCTGGGTAAACTTTGGATTTCAAGAGAGCTTTCCTTATTATGCTGAGTAATTATTGAAATTAAGTTTATTCTACCTCAGAGTCATGGCTTAATAAATTTTTGATCTGTTAATTTAACCGCACGCGGCATTTTAAGGCTTACTTAAACATCAAACTTCTTTCTATTTCTTTTTCTTTTTCTTCTTCTTCTTCTTCTTCGTCTTCTTTTTTTTTTTTTTTTTTTTTTTTTTTTATCCTTCGTCTGTGAGTAATAGCCTTCTTTCAAAGCTTAATAATAGAGATATTTTGATTCAACTCACTTAAATCAAGAGTAATGGTTAGCTGAAAAAATATATCCGAACATAAATGTGTCGAATACACGCTGCAGGCTAAATGCCTAATAAAGTACGTCTGCGAGCCTTGATTATTGCCTGCCGTATAATTTATCAATGAAATAAGTGTTTTTAAATTCAAACAAAACAAAACAAAACTAAACAAAACTAAACTAAACAAAATAAAAAACTTACAGTTACCGATAATCATTATTGGTACTGCTCGAGCAATATAATAGCTGTTCCATATAAAAATCATAGGGTTTTTAACGCTTCAACAAATAGTGAATAGTTATAGTTGAAATAAAATGTCGCAGGTCACATTTAAAGTACATACGGAGCTTTATAGTTTCATAATAACTAATTCATATGCATGCCTAACTTGTAAATAGAGCAGTCAAATTTTATTCCATTAAACCCTTGTACTTAGATAATATTTAAAAATTCTGCATTACATTATTAATTGTTTCTTTTTATTCGTAAAATGCATCCCACAGACTTTTATAAATGAAAATAATAGTAAAATTTATGTAGCGTTTAATAGAATTTTAAATTTTTAGTACATTATTACTTTAAGTTACGTCCTACTTCCTTTAAATTTTTCCACGGAAATTATTTTATAAGAATATAAAATTAAAAAACATATCTTTTGTATTTTTGTTATAAATCAAAAAAGTATTCCCTTACACGTTTTCACAAAAACTAAACCAAATTTATAAATAAAATGCATTTTATTTGCAATTAATTAATTAATTAATTGATTAATTAAATTTTACGTAGTAAATAAAAACAGGATACAATAAAATTTATTACACAAAAATTTATATAATCCTGAATTTGAATTCATCATTGATTCATGTTGTAAATAAAAAATCATGAAACTTTATAATTTCTATAAATATCGCGGTTCTACTGCTATTATCTGAATCGATACGATTCATAATTTATTCGTTTGTAAAAAATATTTCATGAAATTTTATTCGAAATGCATCCATAGGAGGTGGAGGAGGAGGAGGAGGAGGAGGAGAAAAAGCATCGTTATACAGAGGAGAATATTATTAATATTCTCGATTTCTACATTACGGTATTCGGTACTTTAAATTCATTTTCTATTTGATTTTTTCTAATTGATGGAGAGACATAATGATTTTAATTAATATAATTTTAATGAGATGTTAAGAGATACTATATGTAATCATAATATCGTTGTAAAACATATCTTTCTCTAAATATAATTTTTCAAATGTACCTTCATTTATTATTAATTCAATATATATGTATATAAATACAGTTTATGCCAGGTTGTCTAGAATTTCAAAATCATCCATTAGACTATCGGGCTTTTATTTATTAATACGTATTAAAAGATAATTTGAGAAATAGAGGATAAGTGTAATCGAAATTATAATTACAAAATATCATACTGCAAAATATATAATTTGATAAATACAGAAATGAAAGCTGCTTTTTAATAAAAGCTTTATAATTCCATATCGTTCGCCGGAAACATTGAATAAGTGAATGTTGTAGAAAGGTTCGATGGTGGAAAAAAAATTTCTTTTTATATAACTGCAAGAATAATTAAATAATACTGGTACACGAAATAATTCCGATACACGGTTTATTATTATTTTGAGAAAGGAGAACAAGCTTTTGAAGGAAATACGAAATATTAATTTAAAAGTATTTAATTCCCAATTACAAATTTCAATAACTCAGTTGTCACGTACGTCAGAGATTTTACAGCTCTAAAGAATTGAATTTTTTTCCCCTCGAAAGTAAGTTTTTATCAAGTATCGAAAAGAAATTTTCTCTAATATTTTTCAGCGTGTTAATAACTTTTCCCAACTCGAACTTGTCGCACGGACAAAAAATTCTGAAAATATATAACATTGTATAATCTTATTTAAATGTGCATATGCAAAAATTCGAATAATAATAAAGGCACGAATTAATTATACTCTTATTAGCTAAATTATTCAACTATTTCTGATGAGTATCATAAATTCAATGAAAAGGTCATTCCAAATATTATTTCTCTATAAAAATTTTATGTAGGGTAAAAATTCTAATGTCCAGCCAAATGTATACGCGTATCTATGTAAATAATAACAACAATAATAATGGGTAGTAATTTTTTATGAAATAATGAATAGTATGTTCACAATAAGAATAAAATTTGAATAAAAAAAAAAAAAAAAAAAAAAAAAAAACAATCATTTGAAACGCGTATTTTAATAATTCATTGTTAAAAATTTTAATTAAAAGAATAACTTTTACTACGATTCTAAACAATTTAATTTTAATAATTACGCTACAGTTCGTAAATGTAGAAGAAAAATGGCTGTAAATAAATTAAGCTGTTGCATGCGTTGAAGCTATGATTGTTTCATATGCTATACATGGTAGAATTAAGTTTTAAAATCAACTCCAACTATTTTCTTAAATAAAATATTGTAATTTGAATTTATTACATTCACATATTCATTAAATTACAAAATATATAACGTATATTAAATGCTATACGAATAAGCTTTTTTCATGCATCTCCTATATTTTGAATATATTTTGAAATCAATGTTCTTTCGAATTTTAAATTTAAAGCAAAGCATATATATATACGATGTCATAACACTGGCTTCCTTAAATATAAAAAATATCTCGAAATCGTTGATAGCAAAAAAAAAATCATGTAAAAATACATTGAATTTTGATAGTAAGAGCATGGACGATGAGAAGAAAAAGTACATAAATAATAGTATTAAGCATTTACCTTGACACTGATGGACATTTTTAATAAAATGTGTTTTCTTTCGTTACGTTATTTGGTTGTTTACGAGATTTATTTCTTTTCACAATATATATTCTTAGTTTTCAATATTAGAGGGAATTAACATTATTTGTTTGTGGTATTTGTTTGTCTAAAAATTACATTTTATAAGATTCATTATGCAATTTAAGATTAGAAAACGTAATGTACTTATTTAATAATTAATTCGTTGAAAGTAAAAACGATATGTTAACACATGGTGCTACGCGTTATTCTACATTCGGACGAGTAAGTCTTAATAAGTGTTTGTGAATATGTGACGATTAATGAAAAATTAGTTCATACGAATTAAAAAACGAATTATTGATTCCAGTTAATTTATTTAATTAGAATAGTTGATATCTTTATAAAAAAAAATAACATAAAATAAACTTTATTACATAGAAGGACACATTTAAATAGTAAAATAGCTAAAGCTGGGAAACATTTTTATGAAATCGTTAATAATATTTTAAACTAAGGCTTTGCACATTACTGTATCAAGTTTTATGTCATTTTCGTTGAACATTTTACGATACCCGTTAGGTCTGCTATATTACCCACTTCTCCTCACCGTAAAGACGTTTTCCTTTTATTGGTAGTATCAAATATTATGGCTTCAACTGAACAAGAGCTAACAATAAAATCAAGTGTGGAAAAAGAAACTTGAAATTATAATTTTACATTTATAAAGAGTGTTTGGCTTTGAATGAACATCTCAATGCCTAATGAATATTTATTATTAACAAACTAAACAATTACAAACTATTCTCAACTATGAATTACAATATATTTTTCGTTGTTTTGATTGTAATGTTAATCAACGAAGCACTGCATTTGTAATTAGTATTTAAGAGTAAAGGTTTTCGTAATCAAGCATTAAGTAGAATAACAATGCATTTGTAAAACATTGTGCGTTGCTTATTAAAGTGAGATCGACTGTTAATAAAGATCGTACTCTATATAGTATTTATAAAGTATTATGTTCTAAAGTTTATTGGAGTAGCGCAGCCAATAATACATATTTATAAATACGTGAGTAAATAGTGACGTGGCACGAATCGCGGCAAGAGCGTAGAACGTGTCCCTGCCCAATCCTAATTCCTGATTAATTTTCCGCTTGCTTTGCGAGATTTTTTTGCATTTATTAAGTGTATAATATGGAGGCGAGTCGAGAAATGTGCGATTCGAAAGCAGGATACTCCATTCGGAAGTATGAAAAGAGCCGGAGCCGGGAATCGGTTCTAAGGCGAGACCTAACTAACGACGAGGTGTATAGAGTATCCTTTAAAATCCAAATCGTTAAGTAAACTGAGTCGGGTGAGATAAATGGAGGGATGGAGGTACGGAGGGCGGCCGGATTTTATTAGGTAGTACGTAGCAGATGCAAAGACGAAATCGCGACCCGGGAAAGAACATTTGATCCGTGCGAGGGTGCACGTGACGTCGAGGCAAAAGCTCCGCCGAGAATTAAAATGATCGATCTCATTTAATATTGTTACACTTAGGCTCGCGCAAGTCTCACACATCGTGAGCCATGAAAAGTTATAATTAATTTGGAAAATGCCGAATATAAGGCCTAAGGAAGTAAAGTAATTATGGGCCCGGATCCCATCCCATCCACTTGTACGTATAGTTATACGCATAGTTATACGTAGAAGATCAGATGGAAGTTTTGAAACTCGTTATAAACGTTGCATATGTGGACCGGTTAACGAAGGGTAACGAACGCCTATCCATACTCGGCGTCGAATATAACTCCCGGAAGCCCTGTCCAACAAAGTCATACTAAGGGGGCGGGGGGGGGGGGGAGAAAATTCTACAAGACCAACGTCCAAGAATCATGGAAAACTGTATAAAACAACCCTCGAGCTGCACAATGCACTTAAGAGCCGTATAGTTCGCAACTTAAATTTATAGAAAAGCGTCATAACAACTCCCGTGGAAGTTGGGATAACAAAAGAGACGCCGCGATGGAAGATCGACGGATCGGAAAGGGCCGTAACGCAAAAAGTATAACAATATTCGAAAGCGAAGTTCCAAGTCCCCGCTTTACATTAAAACGATGGCGAATAATGGCAACAGCGTCTTTAAACGTAAGTTTAAGGGAAGGGAGAGGAAGGAGACGAGCTCCGTAGAATATCCGGATCTAGATGATTATCATACGCAGCTGTCGAACGCCCCGGCCAACGCACCCACGTGCGCACACGCGTATGCCTGTGTTCCACCAGCCAATGCGATTAAAACAACGCCTGCGTATTTTAAATACGACGGAATTCGACTTTAGGAAAGAAGACGTATAGGAGGAAGGGGTTTTTTTTAAAGGAAGCTAAATTTTTCAGGCCCTGTAGTTTCAAAAATAAATAAAAAGGAATTTATGGATAAAGATACTTTCATTGAAGTTCCGATAGAGAGTCAATGTACTTATGAAATCGATCGAAGGAACGCCTTTGATCGTAATCGTTACCCGCGGTAGATGCGATGTAATTTTTAAAATAATTATTAAAGGATTTTAATAAGGATGGACATTGACTCGGCATTCACGTCCATTTGCAACATTCGTACGAACAAAGACTGGCGGGTAAAAAAACGTTAAAGTAATCTTATTTTTAATAGAAAAATATACTCTTATTAGATTCCATTGCCTTTCCATTATCGATTCAATATGAGTATTGTCCACAATAAAGCCTTATCGTTCATTGCTATAAATCTGGCACGAATTATAAATGGAGGACAGAAATTTCAGTGCAACACATCACAAGGAGTCTGACAATGTGATAGATCGATATATTTGTACGTTTGAGTTTGATATATATAAAAAAAAAAAAAAAAAAAAAAAAAAAAAAATAGACGTGGAACGATACGTCACATAAAATTTATACAAGGTTACATTAAAAAGAAAAGAAAAAAAAGAAAGAAAGAAAGAAAGAAGAAGAAGAAGAAGAAGAAGAAGAAGAAAAAATAATTTGCTGCAATTTTCTCGTCGGTAAAGAATTGAAAGACAAGAAGCAGCAGTTCAGCAAATTTTGAAAAACCAGCTGATTAAGCTTCGACTATTTTCTCTCGACGTCATACAATAATAGTTCGTGAAACGTCGACGTTTGCCGAAATATTTTTTAACGACATGCTTTTATTTGTCCTTTGTCTCGTGCGTCGTAATAAAGGCCCGAGCTACGGGCATACCCTAGATATAAGGAAGATCACGGTTAACGATGGTATGCAATTTTCAGCCTGGGAGTTTATAAATTCTACGGCTTAGTTCGAATTGCCGTAGTCAGACCATGCTTTTCCAGACGGAAAATTTAATTGTCGCCCGGACGACACACGATTCACGACATACCGGCGTACCGGAGCCCCGATAGGTCAATCGCGTTCAATTCCAAAGCCATCCTATCTACGCCTTGACAATTATAATTATTTAAGAGTATATTTAAATATTAATTGTATCGCGGTCGAGCAGGAATGCAAAAGAATGAAATTCACTCTGCACGTACATGCCCGAGACTACGTTATATTTACTACTACTTCATAATACTATATATATGCGTATACTTGAAGCTGCTAATCAATGGTAAGGGGGAGGAGGAGGGTGGGAGAGAGAGAGAGAGAGAAGCGGGGGGGGGGCGTCGATGTCGAGAGGCCGTCGGTGTCAGTGCTGCGATTGGAATACGTCCGAGACGCGAGATTTGTACTTGGCCACGCTAACGGATTACAGGTCTCGTCGGATAAAAAGCGTTTGTTACGAGCGCCCCGTTCGATTTCGAGCCTCTCGAGAAAATGAACGGGGGAGCGTTCTTGCCGTCGTTGTGGATGAGGAGGGACAGGCAGGGGGTGATACCGAGCAGAGAAGGTTGCCGCTTCCAAAATTGACCGCTGATCCCACATCAGCCACGTCCTTCTCCTTCTCTCTCTCTCTCTCTCTCTCTCTCTCTCTCTCTCTCTCATACACACGCACGAACACCTCTGCCGCGTAATCGCGTATGAATTTTCAGATAATTTCGAGACCTATACTTGGTCCGCCCCCTCCCCACCCCTTCTCCTCCGCCCATCATCACTCGGCTCCTCACATCTTCACGTGCAAAGTTATTTTTCCTCGCGATTGGTTATGCAGCTCTTCCTATCTCTCTATGAATAATTTTGCAGGACTGGGGTTAGAGCGAGTATTAAATAAGCGCTAGGTGTTACATACGAATGTCCTATTCAAATCTACATTGTTTGAACGGATGTTCCGACTAATTTTCCACCCATTTAGCACTTTTACGTTCTCTCTCTCTCTCTCTCTCTCTTTCTCTCTTTCTTTCTTCCTTTCTTTTTTTCTTTTCTTTTTGTTTTATCGACATTCGTTATTCTCACATTCTCTCGTTCCCATGTACTCGTCGTTAAATCGAAACGCCTATACAGCACGTTTAAAAATATATGAAAAGACGCGTGGCATCGCTGGCTACTGTTCTACGAATTGAAAGAAAAATTACGATCAATCAACAGGTTGTAATTAGAAAAATTAATTTTCCCACGTACGCGCGTGAGCTACGGAAGACCGAGTCGCAGTAAAAAATGAAAGGGTCAACATTGAGAAAATACCAGACGGGCACGAGGATTTACGGGCAGGGAATTATTTTTATAAAGATTATTTATCCGCTGCTGGATTAATATTTAATTCGTGCCGGCGATAAATTTTTTAGGATGACTTTAAAGGGGGTTAGCTAGCTGCCTTAAAGGCTAAGGCAGTAAAGTCCGTTTATCCGACAAGCGCACTGACCAAGTATCGTCAAAAATGTCTTTTACATCTACAATATACACTTAACCTAAAATATTCTTTTCTCTATGCTCCCCGTCCCGTCCCACCACACACACACCCCTCCGCAATCAGCGAATATAACGCTCTTGTCGGTCACGCCTGGTGCTCGAGCAGCTTAGTTGGAGGAGGTTATTGGGGTTATTATACGAAATACGAATAGGCGTTGAGGGCGATGGCAATTTCTCGAGAGGCCAAGACGTTAAAGGAAGGTGCCGATCTCTTTATCACTGATGTAATGCAACGACGTTCGCCGAGCATCTCGTAGTAGAGTATTGTTTTTTTGCACGCGTCGTCGTATACAATTAAACAGCATAAATTAAGCTCAGCCTGGGCTAAGTAGCCTTTAGTAGTACAGGGGGGGGGGAGGTACGTAAAATTTAATGCAGCATCTGGAATGTTGCATCTGGACGCCTCGATTCCCTCCCGTCGAAGAGCGACCGCGGACGAGTCTCGTAGGAGGCTCCCGATAAGAGCCGGGAACGCGACAATTACCGCGACAGTAGAGCTTTTTCGACAATTTCCCGTCTAACCGTGAATGCAAAGAGGGTACGGATAAGCCGGGTGGAGCGAGCACGCCAATACTAGAGGCCGGTTATTGCGCAAGCACGTCTACGTCGACGTCTTCTTGTATTTTATTCGATTTCTTACTCGTGCTCCTCGTGACGGTAATGCCGTAGATCTACCGTAATCGACCTAAATCGCTCGGGCGGCCAAGTCCACCGACGGCTACGCCACGCTCTTCTCTTCGACTCACACTTGTACAAGAGTTGTCAAGCGAAATTAAACACCTACTCAATGTAGTGAAGCGCTTGCGTCACTACCTGCCTTTGCCATTTATTTTATTCAATGTCCTTTACTTAAGCCTAATAATATAAATTATACCAATAAAATATATCACCGATTGTCAGACAACGTCTTCTACCAATCAACCACCATAATTTATAATAAAATACTCAGCTCAGATTAATAGCTTTGGACTGAATTTCGGCTCCCCCTTACTCGCCCTGCGACTTTCTATTAAAAAAAAAAAAACCATCTTTCGCCTCCCGGGGCTAATCATTCCATCTATTCGTAATCCTCGATATTACGCGAACGGAGCAACTCGTGCATAAACAATACAGCTTTTATAAAATTACGCGACGAAACTTTTTAAATTATATTTTATATACTCATTGTTTCATTATTATTATTGTTATTATTATTGTAGTTGTTGTTGTCGTCGTAGTTGTTGTCGTCAAAGAGGAACGATGCTCCAAGTGCTGTTTTAATTGCGCGGGGGGTCGAGACGTCAGGGAGGTGAGATTTTGTTTTTATCTGCGATAATAAAGTATTCCTCGAGGTTATAATACATTTGGCTAAACAAAATCACTTTCTGTTTTTATTGCGTCTTATAAAAATATCATGTTTTATGTCGAAAAAATGATGATAGGAAGTGACCGGAGCGGCAAGCGCCCTCTTAATACCGATCGAAATGTAATTATAAAAATTTTCTTTATCTCAAGGAACGTGTTCCTTGTTTTGTTTGTTATTGTTATTGTTATTGAAGGAATGGTCAAATGAGGAATAGAAGGAAGGGAATAATAATCTCGACGAAGCGTATAAAAGCATGTAAATTATCTCGTTGCGGGCCGATGGCAACGATAAATAGTGATAAATAACTATTTCACGTGCGTTGCGCATTGCTCGACCGTTAAATAATTATTGTTAAAATAAGATCGGGGACGTATAGGGGGACGGGGCGTGGTGGTTATTGGGGTTGGACTTGCAGTTTTATACGATAGAAGTCTACGGGCCGAGAAAAGGTAACGAGTTAAAAGAATAGGGGGCAGAAGGGAGGATGGAATAAAAATGGGCGAAAGGAATTGAGGATGTAAAGTAAATGGAAAGCAGGGGCGGGAGAATATTTTTCATTCGGGTTGTACGGGGTAGGAGGTGCACCTTCTTCGACGATGAAGATTTTAAGAAGGAAATTTCCATCATTGCGTTGCACTGTGCGGTCTCGACGGAAAGTACGTAGGATGCGCCGAGGGGCCCGTGGGCCGAGACATTCGTCGAAAAAAGCAGAGAAGATTAAGAGTCGTTAGGTCGTGGAGCCGAGTGGGAGGAAGCGCGAGGGGCAGAGGGAGAGGGAAGGCGAATAATGGAAGGGAGTCCGGGTTTGGCGGGTGTTTTTGGGGGGCGGGTGTGAGTGTGTGCGCGCGTGTGTGTGTGTGGAAGGGATGGTAGGGATGGAAGGGGGGCACAACAACTACTGGCTTTAGCCAGGAACGTGGCTCGAGCGCTGCGAGCGGTTCGCGTTATATTTGGTCGCGTGGCTCAGCCTCCTCCTTTTCCTTTCTTACCCGTATCCCTTTCTCTTTCGGAGCGCGGGCCGCAGTCGGGGTGACCGCGGAGCGCAGCCCGGGGCCTCGCGCGCACGTGCGCAGTCGTACAGTCGAAATGCGGTAGCCGATTCTCAGCCGGGACTCGCCGGGACTCGCCGGGACTCGCCGGCACTCGTCGGGACGCTTAAGCTCGGCCTTAAAATTTCATTTGGCTTTCCACCTACGCTACGGGAATATTATCGCGCGGCACTGCCGGGGTCTCACCCATTCCCATCCTCTCATTTACATGAGCCTCACCCTCGTGAAAATTTTAAGGGAAAATTTTAAGCAAATCTCCGGCCGCCGACTTGGAATATGTTAATCCCGCCAAGGCTCTTTATAAGGGAAAATTACGCGGCTGCGTTGGCTTCCTCCCCCTCCCCCCCCTCCGCCGACGCTGCTGCCGCTGCCGCCGCCACCACCGCCACCGCCGCTCAGAACTTCGCGCAACCCATTAGTTCACGGGAGGGCTTAATTTTTTCAATTTGCCTAGATCTTAGGTTATTGGGGTTCGGCCGAGTCTAGTAACAATAGCCATTCAACATCATTATTAAATTTCATTATTAAATCGGGAGCCCGTGAATTTGTAATATTCATTACGCCCGCGCGTTAATTAGGCAAAAAGGTATATAAATTATAAAACCACCCTTTAGAAGGGATTCGCAGTAATCAAACACAATGAGTCTCGGAGTAGCGCGAATTAACACTTTCTTCTCTTTTGTTTTTTTCTTTCTTTTCTTTCAAAAACGAATTTTACAAAGCGTCGAAGAAACCTCGTGGCCAATTTTATGTCTTTCTTCCCCTGCAGTTGCTACACCAATGAGCCAGGAATGGAAAGCCTGATTTTATAATTGCCATTGTTTTATGTTTTTGATGCATTTATAATAACCGGAGCAGTTGGTAGTGGAGTTATTGTTGGTGACGTTTGCAGTGGAAACATCCTCCGGAGGCCATTATTATTCAAGAGAGAGAGAGAGAGAGAGAGAGAGAGAGAGAGAGAGAGAAATAAAAGATGAGAATAAAAAGAAAATTCAACTGGACGCTCGATAGTCCAAGGATCAGGGAAGTATGAACTCGGAGGAGGAGGAGGAGGGGGGAGGAGGAGGATGAGGATGGGTGGGCGTCGATTGTTCCACGACCTAAGAAGAAATGATTGTCCAAGAGGTAGTCCGGGATAGCGTCTGCACGGGTGTGTATCACCACCCGCTCGTTTCGGGCTGCTATTTTTAGTCTTATGAACAATGACGGATGAATCTTCGGCTTATCTTTGCTCATTAATACTCCCCCCACCCCCACAGTCGTGTCAGGGGAAGAGTGGGAGTGAGAGGGTGGGAGAGAGGAAGAGAGAGAGAGAGAGAGAGAGAGAGAGAGAGAGTGGTAGGGGGAGGGAGCCTTCTGCCAAATGCGGCGAGGTAGCTCCTCTTACCTGGAAGAAAATTAGCCGACTTGGGCGGAGGTAGAAGAGCCCGAGGGTCAGCTCGCACCTCCTAATATTAGCCTTTGAAGGGCCTCCTTCCTCTATTGACGGATTAATGACAGATCCGTCGGGGTTAGCGCGACCGGATGGATAGCGCACCGATTCCCATTATCGCGTCTGGCTTTGAGTCTGAGCTATTTTTTGCTCTCGGCACTTTAAATTGCCATCTCGGAGCCGTCGCCGACTCCTTCCGTCTCCTTCGGACTCCTTCCGACTCCTTCCGACCCCTTCCGACTCCTTCCGACCTCGACATATTTAGCCTTGCCGGTGACGATCAATTACCGACCTTCTGACATACCACACCGCCGTCGTAATTAAATACTCCTTCTCCTAATTACTCCATTCCAGGGCATTACAGACTTCTCTTACCCTTACAATACTCCCCCGCACCCTTCTTATCGCTAAGCGACACGTCGCCATCGTATAAAACCCTTGACGACGTTGACACGTCCATGACAGATATTAACGTTATTATTAAGTCAATTATTTTTTCTTTTAAGGTTTCCTTTACCCCCGGCGCATTCCACGCCAAATCCTCCCCCGCTCCAAACCCCCTTCATTCATATTAATGTCTTCGTTCTCTTCGGGTAACCGCAGTACAGGAATTTTTATAAAAACTCCCGTGTCGTAAATTTTAATTACATGCGTGTACATTTCGCCGTTTTCGAAACAATCAAGTAATCCGCCTGTGACACCGTTCCCGGCGTTGCTTCCCGTTTTTTTCGCTACGAATGTCTTCTTAGAGCGGCTGCTGAATGCTATTTACATCTCTCCTCGGACCTCAAATGCATTATGAATCCAACAACAATAACTCAACGCGAGTACGAGCTCGTATTAAAAATAATTAAATTTCTGAATCCGTCGGAAACGAAACCCCCGGATAATTTCTTTTTGAGCTTTTATTTGTTAAAACAAAAAAAAAAAAAAGAAAAAACAAAAAAAAGCGCAACTCCAATCCGAATCGCAATATGACGAAAAAGACAACCGCTAGATTCGTTTGAACATAAATTTTTCAGAATTATGGGAATAATGCGGCTTACCCTATCCGGTTAGTTTATAAATCAGAAGAAATTTTTAGCCGACTCGGCGGAGGTGCGAAAAACTTAAAGTTTTAATTCACGCGGCATCGCGGCAAAAAGCATTTACGTAAAGCAGCTTGTAAATGCATAATACAAATGTATTATCCTTCTCGAAATCAATCATTCTTTTTTTCTTTTTCTTTTTATTTAATAAACGAAAGACGTGTTCAAATATTGTTAGTTTATTTTAATTATATTGCATTAAGCATTGATATCCTCCCCCTTTCACTCTCTCTCTCTCTCTCTCTCTCTCTCTCTGGCTCTCTCTGGCTCTCTCCTTATATATATTATAAGCTCTGTACTATGGTTTTGGATAACTTTTAAGGATATTTAAATTTTGTTTTATATATATATATATATATTATAAACCTGTATTAAAGTTTGTCCTTTTGCAATTTATAAACATGAGACTTTTAAATATTAAACGAAATCGAATGACTATTTGCAATCTCATCTCTTTGGAATTCTTTATGTAGGAATACGAATTTAATAATCGAGGCCGTAATTAACGAGAATTCGTCACTATGTATCCGGAAACAAAAGCCAGTGCCAATTAAATCCTATAATTTTACAGCTGTAATAAAGCTCTGAGAAAGTGCTGCGGATAATTATTATCGCACTTATATGGCAAGCGAGCGTGTATTTTGGAAATCATCTTCGTAGGAGGCCGCCGGGCAAAATCAATAATTATAATAAGAATAATACGAAAATAAATACATATTGATGAAATAAGAGTAAATAATATAAAGTCTTTAATGTATTATTGTCTGGGCTATTTTCGTATTCGAGGTTCCGTGAACATTTAACGGTTAAGTGAATAAAACGGGATGGCGGCTAACGTATATTTTTAATAGACTGGAGGTGGAAATTTACAAATACTCCTCATCTCTCAATGCTATTTAAATCAGTTCGGTGGATTATGTAGAAAACTAAGATGGGCCCTTCGACGCTTATGGTGGCACTTTGCGAATTTAGCTTAAAATATTACTTCCTACGTACGAGCAAATTGATCAATCGCTCGTAGAACCGTATTTAAAGACTCGGGGCAATATACATCTTGCAACGGAAGTTAACGTTTGTTTGACGGCAATTTCCACTTAATGCCGCGCAGTGCGCGAAATTCATAGGACCGACCGGCTGCAGCGAGCTTGAGATAAAACGGACCGATCGGAATGGTCGTAACAAAAAAAAAAAACAAAAATCTGTTTAGTAGCGGTAGCAGTAGCAGTAGTAGTAGTAGTATTTGTAGTAGTAGTAGTAGTGGTAGTAGTAGCAGTAGTAGTAGTAGTAGTAGTAGTAGTAGTAGTAGTAGCGGTAGTATCAGTAGTAGTAGTGGTAGTAGTAGTAGTAGTAGTAGTAGTAGTAGTAGTAGTAGTAGTAGTAGTAGTAGTAGTGGTAGTAGTAGTGGTAGTAGTAGTAGTGGTAGTAGTAGTAGTGGTAGTAGTAGTGGTAGTAGTAGTGGTAGAGGCGTTGGATTATCGATCGCTCGAGGATTATTCACAAATTGTCGGATCGAAAAAGTCCGGAGAGTCGCGCGTAAGGATTTAATGAGGCTGGGGCAGCGGGTCCGGTGGCATCTTTAGGGCCGGCGAAAGGAATATCGTCGTGGCTCGGCGCCATTCCCCTCGGGCCCGAGGACGCGTGCCTCGCTCGCTCCTACTGCTCTCCCCCTTGCTCCTCTGCCTCTGCCACTCGCAGCCTCTCTCGCCGCTGTTACGGTTCAGGACTGGCTGGCTAGATAGATGGCTGGTGGTGGTGGTGGTGGTGGTAGCAGCAGTGGCGGTGGCTGCCGTCGCCGTCTCCCTACGAGCGAGGGAGGTGGGGGCGGCGGCGGCGGCGTTGGCGGAGGAGGAGGCGGAGGAGGAGGCGGAGGAGGAGGAGGCGAAGGAGGGGTCGTCGGCACATGCTGCCGGTAGGTAGAGGACGGGAGCCTCGTGCGCGCGTGGAACACCTGCTCTCCTCCTGGCGGCGCGAGCAGCTGGTCGGTCGGTCGGTCGGTCGGTCGGTCGGCCGCCCGTCCGTCCGTCCGTCCGTCCGCAGAGTATAAAAAGCCCTACCCGGGAGCGCGCGAGCCTTCAGTTGCACTCGCGGACGGAAACGGGCGAGACACAGATGCACCAGGGGCGCGCAGAACAGATCGAGGGATAGGCCGAGAGATCGAGAGTCAGTAAGTCGTAAGAAAGCCGTTCGACATGGAGCAGCCAAGGTTTCTCAGCCTCCTCGTGGCCACGGCGGTGCTCTTGGGCACAGCGAGGACCGAGGACTTGGCCAGCACAGTTAAGCTCCTTCAGGAGCAAGTGACCGCTCTCCTGGACCATCGTCAGGAGGATTACAACGCACTCGAGGGCAGCCTCAAACAATCCATTGAGAAGAACACGGAGCTTCTGGTCCTGCGGAACGAGATCAAGCAGCTTAGGTAAGAGTCAACCTCGCGACTCCCTTTGCTACTCGGTGGTTGGGCAAGGGGGTGGGGTGGAATGGGGGATTGGGGGGGAGGGGGAGGGGGGGAAAAGGCCGCCACTCGCCATCGAGTACGTCCGGGGTAGGCACTCGGGCCGAAGATAAACTCTCAGCCTCTTGGATTTAATTGTTGCCGGCTTGGATTTAATGGTTGAAATAGTACCGAGTTCGCGGGGGGGGTGGGGAGGGGCGCGAGTCGCGTTCGCCACTCGATATTTTGGATATTGGCCAAAGCTTCCGAGCGAACGAGCGATAGAACGGGCGAGCCGTTATTTATTTTCCAGAAATTCATTTCCCGGAAAGTTTTACGAGCAGCCCTCTCGAAAGTTATAATGAAAAATCATCTCGGAAGGTCCACTCGACGTCGGCCCGGGCTCAAGTTCATTTTATAAATCCCTTCGATTCGATCAATCGGCTCGGCGCCGAGGTCCGCTGCTAAAGAACACTTTTCTATTCGAGCTGCTCCTATGGCCCGTCTCCCAATAATTCCTCGTCATCTTCAAAATAGTAATTGCCCGAGGTTTTTCCTCGTATTTTTCGCATTTTCCCATAGAATCCCACCGAAACGGAGAGATCGATGAGCGACGAGAGAAGTTACAGTTATGATGTATTTGAGGTCTTAAGAGGCCGTTTTATTTTTTTTTTGTTTTTTTTTTGTTTCTGTATCCTATAAGGCACGGAGTGCCGGGATTTTATAATAAATCAATATGAGCCTGACAGGATCTATTATTTATCCGGGAGTTTAAAAAAAAAAAAAAAGAACCGCGACATCGGTAAATTGAAATTCACTCGACGATTCTTCGCAAATTCTTTGTTTACTCGGTGCTGTAGGGCAAGAGCTGATTTTTGTCTCCTCCCTCTTAAGGGTTTAGAACGTTGTAACGGGGTTAGCACATACAATGAGGCAATTCGGTTAAAAGATTGTGAATTCGGTTGAAATTACGGCGCGGAAGCTCAACGTAAGATCTGGAAAATATGTAAAATCTTGTTGTTTGTAATGACGACGACGACGACGACGACGACGATGATTATGGGTCGTTTATTGGCGTCGTCAATCCGGGATATCGTAACAGGGAGCTATGAATAATTTCATGCGGGGATGGGGGGGGGGGGGGGGGGGGTATCGCGCGGAGGGTCGGGCCGTGGTTCCAGGAATAGTGAGTGAACGAGGAGAAAAGAAAGGAGCCGCCGTAAATAGGCGTCGGGGTGCGGTGGAGGGCGTGGGGCGGTTGCGGTGTCGGCGGCGGTCCATCCGGGGATAATTCAGAGGTTCGGCGCGCGCGCCACGCGCTCGAGGTAACAAAGAACAGCGGAGTCGGCGGCGAAGGTGGGGAATGCAATGGTGCGTGGGGCGGGCGGGCGAGCGGGGGGGGGTGCGTGCGCGGAGAGATCGGGGATGAGTCGGAGGGTCCAGCTGATGGTGCATGCGCCCGAGGCCGAGGGCGACAGCTGGCGCGGATCGGACCGGTGTCGGTTTCGATTCGACTACTCGCTTCGGAAAATCTTCGCCCGGTCCCGCTTACCTGTTAGAGGGGAAAGGTGCAGCCGTTTGGCGCACGTGTCCCACCTCTCGCGGGGCTCCTACCGGCCCCTCATTACTTTAACTATTATAAGATTCAAGTTACACCGGAGTACCTCTAAAAAGTTTGACCTGCCAACTCAGCATTTCTTATCCATTACATTAAATTTTTTCGGTCTTCTTTATTTATTTGTTTATATGTTTGTTTGTTTGTTTGTTTTTCGCTTGTACCGCTCGTCTTTGATCCTGATTAGGAATTAAGCAGCGCTCTTCTATTTAGAGAGTCTCAATACAAGATTAATGATACTCTAGCTCAGCGACACGTTAACTATCGTGTGATTTTTTCAGACCTTTAACCGGTTAGTATTTTTATTTTATTGGTCGTCTTAATTCGTTTTTCATAGCAAGCAAGGAAAAATATAAAATGTAACTTTTCAAATTATTTGCGTAATACTTTGATTGACTTAGCCAATTTGCTTTATTCCTTTCTCTCCGCTCTCTCTCTCTCTCTCTCTCTCTCTCTCTCCGTACATCTGTCTTTCAACGTTCATTAGTTGAATAAACATCAAAGTTCAGCTGGTTTTTAAAACCATTTTTCAGTACTTTTCTGGACTACTTTTATCCCCTTAATTCTTTGAAAAGGCATTGGGAAGAAGTGTACAGTCAGTCTCTGACCTATAAACCTCAGCCGACCTTTTTAAACGAATCGACAAATAAAAGCAATAGGCATACCTACTCGAGAGCTTCTCTCAGAGTACTTAAGATTTATAACGCACTTTTAAAAGTAAGGCCACGTGCCTCTCACCCGATTACCTAATCAAAAAGAAGCTTACCCTGTTATAAGGATTTTCCTCTTAATATATATATATATATATGTATGTATATTGGAAAATTGTATTCTAATTGTATTATCCGGACTTGCAGTGAGTGACACGAATTCGGTGTGAGCCGAGGAATACGGTACTGCTCTGGCTCCTAATAAAGTAACCGAACGTTCAATAACCCGTTCCAATTGGCTTTTTGAATTGTCGCACCCCCCCCCTCCCGTTCCAATAACCGCTTCGCCCATTCTCATGCAGCTTTAATACAATTTTCCTTAAATATTACGATCATTCGCTCGTTCGTATTTCCCGGGAAAGTTCGGTAGATTCAATGAAGCCGACAATGATAATGCACTGAAATTATTACGGTAGGATTATTGTATAATGCATATAATGCAAAGACCGAGCGGGTCTATAAAAGCTAATCACTCGCAGTAAATCAGCGATACAATGTTAACGCTCGCTTGTACACGTGCATTTACGAATCGAATAAAGAGTACTTGGAGCTCAAGTTATAATAACGCTTTGGATGATTATTTACGAGTGGCGTGGGTAGAGAGAGGCTGGGTGGGGGGTGAGGGGGGGAGAATGAGTCCATCGGTATGGTCAAGACCGCAATGGAAATTAACAGGAAATGTTGCACCAAGTTTTGCTTTAAAGTACAATTAATGCCTACTTCACGTGCTCGGCATACCGAAATTTAATGATTCCGACGTCATGAATTATTTCAATTGCCGGGAATACCAAGCGGGGCCGAGTTTTAATAGCCAAAGCTTTAACGCACTCGACACGTCCAACGCAGCGATATATCTATTATAAAACTAAATACGTTTAATTTGATTTCATTTGAAAAAAGAAAAGAAAAGAAAAGAAAAGAAAAGAAAAGTCGTCTCTTACGGCATAGGCTAGAGATAGGGTTCGCCGAATTAGCGTTAAACAAAGAATGGAGGGTACGGATTTCGAATAACGTAAGGAAGGATTTCGATATGTGCGGCGCGTAGGAAAAATCTAAAACTCGAGTGGGCCGCGCACGGTAACATCAATTTCCATTCGTAATTTAACAAAGGCCGGCAATTAATTTATACGGCGACAGGCGAGCCCCGTTCCGCAATACATCATAATAAAATCAAACATCAGAGGCCGGCGCTGACAAAAAGCTTTTAAAATAAAAAGTCCCGCTTGTCGGAATCGAGGAAAAATGGATAATACGGGGGAAGGGCGAGGCGGTCGAGGGGGCGGATGAGGGGAGTCGGGAGGGAAAGGGGGAGAAAGAATACGGCGGAGAAAAGGAAAGGAGATGGAAGCCCCGACGAAGGTAGAAGTTTGGCGGGTGTCTCGGTTAGCTGCGGTTAGCTGCGGTCACCCCGGCGAAGGAGCGGATCGCGGGCGGAGAGGCTTCGGTCGAGAGGGATGTTTGGGGGGTGAGGGGGGAGGAAAGCCGGTCGAATAGAGGCCTCGCCTCGCCTCGTCTCGCTTCACCTCGCCTCGCGTCGCCTCGCCTCGACTCGCCTTGACTCGCTTCACCTCACCCCAAGAGAGAGAGAGAGAGAGAGAGAGAGAGAGAGAGAGAGAGAGAGGAGAGAGAGGAGGGCATTGTAATTCAAGATGATCGATTCATCGCATCGACCTGCCGATAGCTCGCCCGAGTTATTATGATCGGGCGCATGTGCGCGTAAATAAAAATTTCGCGCTTGCTTAATTTTTCAGAGCTCATTGACCATCAGCTATTCCGTCGCCTAGAGTTTCCCCTCTCGGTGCAGATTATTTTACGGCTTTGTCGCGGTGAAAAAAAAAAAGAAAGAAAAAAAAGGGCCGAGCCGATGAAAGGCGAAAAGCGAAACGCTCCGTAGCGCGCGCGCGCGCCCTGCACCTCCTGCAGGGGTGGAAGGGCTCGAGAGAAGCCCCTCGACGATTCGATGAAATTCCTTAGCGAAATTATTTTACCGAATAATAACAACCGAGCTCGTCTCGTGCCCTGTATATACATGTACATACACATGTACATGGACAATAAGAGCTCGCCGCGAATGTTGAAAGCTCGTTAAAATCGTCCTTATATTCCGTTTCGCGCTCACCGGCACAATTACCCAACGGTTTTTTTCCCGAAGCACCAACCCCGCTGTCCTTTTTTTTATTTCCCTTTATTTCTTTCCGTGCCCCTGTATGGGTGAGCGGCGTGCGTGCACGTGGGCGACCGTTAACGAAACTTGGCGTGCGGCTGAAAAAGTCGGGACGAGAAATACAATAATTTACAACCTCCTTCCCCGTATGGCCAGGAACGTATTGCGGGCTTGTTTATAAAATCTCCGGAATGATAATTCATGATAATATAAACTTGGTTATACCTTCGGATGTAAATCCGAAGATTTCCATGGGGTTGGGGGGGGGGATAAGTTCGAAAGTTTGCAGTGCAGTAATTTTCAATTGTGCGCCGCCTACGATCCATGAAATTTTCAAGAATTATGTATAGTTCTATAGTCTGGAGTTGGGGGGGGGGCGAGGAAGAGAGGTCCTATAGTACACGTCGTCCCTCTCGGCGACGGCGGCGACGGCGGCGACTACATTCTATAGACCCTTGCAAAAGAATCTCTGCATTTTTTTTTTTTTTTTTTCCCCCTTATACAACCCAGTCTCTTTGGCCTTATTTATGCGATTATAAGTAAAGCTATTGAAGCGATTTGCTGAAATAAGGTCATTAATAATCCGAGTCCTATGAGAATATTACAAAAGTTTAATCGCCAGGAACA